>CM042161.1:68762923-68772923 GCA_023376005.1 Doryteuthis pealeii | reverse complement strand
TTTTCTCCCCTCTCTCTCTCTCTCTCCCTCTATCTCTATCTATCTATCTATCTGTGTATGTTACCCCCCCCTCTCTCTCTCTCTCTCTCTCTTTCTCTCTCTCTCTCTCTTCTCTTTCTGCCTACCTCTATCTATCTATCGCATCTGTTTGGTAGCGTGGGATCAAGTCTCTCTACAGTTTCTTTTATCAACAAAGCGTTGTCCCAAGGAGGATTGAGGTTTAGTTTCCTGTTTCCTCTCCTCAAATGATACAATGGTTGGCAAGCTCGGCAACATACCATTACAAGCGTATTCGATTCTAACTACAACCCTGTCAACTTGGGCTTTAAAATACACCGACTGCACCTCTGCAGAGGAGTAAGATCCCCCAAAGGGGCCACCTGTTAGCTGTAGATGGTGACTGTGATGCTTATGGACGGAATCCTGGTGGTTGATTAGTCCATATAATGGTGTAGTTCCAATTTTAGAACTTCGGGGAATGGGGAACACCCCTTCATCACTATTACTCCCTAGATCTCGTGCTGTGGTTGGCGACCCGTGATACTTAAGGATGGAACCCAGGTGGCTGAGCTGTCCATGACATACAACACTTCACATACGCCATTACTTAGGTGGGTGGTCGGAGAGGCTCCTTTCGATCAATCGGCTAGTCACACCAAGTCCTAGTACCAATATGATTGCCCCAACCCTATCGCCCTTATGGCAAACCCCAGCCCAATTTATTATATGGGTGCTAGAATGCGGTGACTGAGGGTTTTCATGTCCTGGGAATGACGTTAAACTTTATTTGACCCGGAGTGGTAGTATCTGTTAGGGTACCATCTACTCACGTGATGTAATCGTTAACAACCTAGATTCCTCAAACCATTGTTAGTGAATTATATTCTTATTGGTACTTCTAGCCTTGTGTCGCATCCAAGCTAAGCTTAGTAAATAACTATTCTCAAAAAAGGGCACATCACACGGTGTAATAGTTAACAAGTTAAATTTGCAGACCATTGTTAATCAGTTCGATTTTCATTATGCGTCAGACACTCCTAACCTTGTGCCACATCTAAGCTAAACTTAGAAAATTTAATAAGAATGTTATCTGGGGGGGGGGGGCACAGTTAAGTCCGACGCTTTTATTCTCCCAACTGACCAAGTTTTCAGTCTGACGCTCTCCCAACAATGCTGCACTCTTCTCACCAACACTATCAAAATATCTTTTCTTTCGTCCACTCGTCAGGCTACGACTCACGATCAGGAGGCTGTGAGTTCAATCTCTCACGCTTCGAACGACTATGTTCGTGGTTTCTCTCGCCACGGTAAATAATCATATATATCTAGCAGCTGGAATCATATTATATGCATAGACTACTTTGGCACATGTCGAGAAGTATGAACCACGCATCGAGTTGGTTAGTCAGCTTGGTTTTACGGGCTATCAACCCATTGGGTCATCCTATGCCGAAGATGTTTTGTTTTATTCATTCTGGATAGGTACTCATATATGGGACCCTAACAGATACTACCACTCCGGGTCAGATTGGACCTGGGAATTTGGTTTGGTTTAATTTGGTTGGTTTTATGGCATATCAACCTCAGTGGGTCATTTAATGCCGATGAAGTTTTGAAATAAATTCATTCTTAATGGATAATCAATTTTTTTAAACACATTTTTCTATTAAATCCTTAGATGGGACCCTAACCAGTACGACCACTCCGGGCCAGAGTGCACCAGAGAGAAATGGTGAAAAAGGGGTGCTCCACATTCCCCAAACCTGCAGTACTGGAACTTCACCATCAGATAGATTTTAACGTCATTCCCATAACATGAAGACCCTCAGCCACTGCATTCTAGCGCCGAATGAGAATCAAACTTACCAACAATCGTTTGGGGAATCTAAGTTGTTAACGATTACATCACGTGAGGTCCTCTTTATCGTCAGTTATAATAATTTACTAACGTTAGCTTAGATATGACACAAGGCCAGAAGTATGGGGGTGCCAAATGATAATCGAACTTACTAACAATGGTCTGCAAATATACATTTCTAACCATTACACCACGTCAGGTGCACTTCTTTGGGTATAGCTATTTACTAAGCTTAGTATACATGTGACACAAGACCAGAAGTGTTGAGCGCCCAATGGGAACAAACTCAGAAACAATGGTCTGGGGAATCTAGCTTGTTAACCATTACACCTCGTGAGGTGCCCCTGGTAGGTGTATATACGCAATATCGCGTTTAGTTATTCAGAAAAAAGGTGAAATGTGAGCATATGCGATTCAGTTTGAATTACGTATACAGATGCTTCCGTATGTCCATGTAAAACAAGATTGTAAAGTTGCTGGAAGCGAGTTCAAGTCTCAGGGGAAGCTGCTTATTTAATTCTGGTTCGTGCTGCATGTAGAACACAAAACGAATTGTGTGTTGTCAGAAGAAAAAACAAGAACATCTTAGAGGAAGAATTGTGAACATTATATAATGATATTACACAATGATATTAAATAATGACAATACATATATGTGATTATTCATTTCAATAATTATGCATCATTAGGTTCTTATTTCCATTGTTTACGCCAAGGACGGAAGAATACATCGGATTCTTTTGTTTTTTTGTTTTACATAATGCAAAAAAAAAGATGAAAGAATGTTCAGTATCACTTTTTAATTGTGTAACGTAGATAGAAATATAGATATGGACACACTGGTGTCCATAATATATATATATATATATATATATATATATATATATATATATATATATATATATAATCAATAGTAATGATGTTATGGATGATTTGGACTCATAACTTAAAGTTTCATGGTTATGCAATTTTCAGATGAGTCAAATGGTTGAGATCTTAAAAACCAGTAGTCAAAATTGAGCACCTTTTCATGCCAATACTTTTCTCACTTATTCTCTATTCATTCTATATATATATATTATATATATATATATATATAATATATATATATATATATATATATGTGTGTGTGTGTGTGTGTGTGTGTGTGTGTGTGTGTGGTATAAATATATAGTCATCTACAGACACCGTGTTTTGACGTATCACGTCTCTTCGGTGTGGCTAGACATTTGTAAGCTACCTACATCAATTCAACATCAGTCGTACAGCTTAACCGCTCGGCTATCGTCACCTACAGAATGGAAAGAGGATTTCAACTGTTTTAATACACAAATCTGTATATTTGTAAAGTAAATACACAAACGATGTGTTTTGATATGGCTTTTTTTAGCCGAAAATTTTTGGGAGAATATGTGCTTAATTGAAGTCGTACCTAATTTTTGAAAATTAATTAAATAATAATTAATTAATTAGGCGGGCATACCTATTCAAATGTAAGGCTAAACAAATCGAGAAAAATCAATCTCTGTATGTACATTTAGGCCTATTAGGACTCATCAGCAGAGCTATAGATAGGAAGACCGTCTTGTGCGCGATTCGAACCCTGACTGTCAAGCTGACAGGCGAGGTCTGTAACCCTTACACAAGGTGAATAATAAAATACTGGAGATTTTATAAAATCACTATTTATGAAAAAATTGGAAAATCATGAGCCTTGTCCACATTTGATCTTCATGATCCAATGATGGTGTCTTTGAATTTAGTTTAGAAAATCACAGAAAAATGTGTCGATTTATTAGAATAGGTCACGATTTATTAAACAGAAGTTATATTATTATTTAGGATGACATCACTATTCCCGAGAAAATGGAGTAACCATGGAGTTTAGCCAAGTAGGACCCTGATGAGTTGTCAATGATATATGGTGGATTTCTTAAATTCAGTTTGGAAAATCGTTGAAAAATAAGCGATAACTCCAATATTTACTAAAATATGTCATGATGTATTAAACAGAAGTTATATTATTATTTCGAATTACAATGCATTCCTGACTGGATTATTTGCTTCGCACCAGAAATCTTAAATTTATTACTACATGAATTAACTAACGAAGACAAAGGAACAATATCTATTTGCTGTTGCTTCTCAGTTTCCGAGATCAAATTTAATAGTTTTATTTTGTTTAACAGAATAAATCTTGGATTTTTTAAGACATATATTAAGTCAGCGATGCCATTGCGTTTGTAACGCGGTGGTTCAGAAGACAAAACATATTTGCTTGCAATTGCTTTTCAGTCGTTATCAAATACACTTGGAAGATTATTAGTTTGGTTTGGCTTCTTTGTTTAATGGCATATCAAACTTCGTGGGTTATTTGTGTGCAAAAGTGTAATCAGTGTAGCGAGGTATAAAACGATACCGTCTAAATCGGCCAATGCAAACAGTCTCGTCTAGGATTTGAACTCGAGTCCATTTCCCACGACTCCAGGCACCTCCGTCACATTTCCATTACATCACGAACCCCCGTCACATTTTATAACATAGACAAAAATATTCAGAGTTACCGACTTGTGTTCCTCGATACTGTTGTATAGGGCCAAGTTCGAGTTGTAGTAGTAGTTGTTTAGTAGTAGAAGTCGTCGTTAGTTCAGAAACAGCATACGTAAGTCGTATAGTCACAAGGGGCTATTTATTTGTCTCTATGCTCTTGGGTTTCTTTTTCTGAGAGAAGGAGAGAGAGAGAGAGAGAGAGAGAGAGAGAGAGAGAGAGAGAGTGTGTGTGTGTGTGTGTGTGTGTGTGTGTGTGTGTGCACGGTTAAATTACTCTATCGTAAATCATTTTCGATACTACTATGCAAAACCTATACGGGGGAACCAGGAAAACCCCGTCTGCCTCCCACGAAGCCCACCCGAAAAAGACCGATTTTTCTCTTCTTCCGTTTGTCATCCCGTGAGTCGGAGGCTTACTTCCACTCCTCCACAGAAACTAGAACTTCCGGTTTTATTTTTAACTTTAGTTCCGGGGTCATTGGTCGGTCAGTTGAGTTCCAAATTTTTTCTTTGTTTTCTATTTCTTTTTCCTCTCTTTCTCCAGAAATCCGAATACCGTTTTATTTTCAATCCCCAAATTCCTCGTAGACCATTATAATTACGCTACAATACCAAGAAATTGCTTATGTTTTTTAACTCACCGTTGTAATATCCACGAACGTTTACTATATACAGATCACCCTTCCAGTTCGACGCTGGCAAGTCGCTGGTATGGGATTCCACCTGCTGCGATGAATTCTCTCGTGACATTCTTGTCACGTTATCCTTTGGAGCCGGGATCGTCCGGCCGAGACACTGAGGAACGCAAACAAACCATGTACGCGTCTCTATTCGATAAGTCTGTTGTGACACGAGTCGCCATAGAAATTTCCGTGGTTATCAACCGATACACCGCCTCTCTATCTATAAATTAATACTCCTCTTCCTTAATATTCCGACCGTTATCATCTTGCAACACCCTCTCGGTTAAAAACGAGACCGTCCAAATCGGCCAAGATGAAACGCAAAAATGTAAATTCTGATTATCTGTTGAGGCGTAACACATATTCTCAAAGATGCGTGGTTCAAAGTTAACTAACCTGAAAAAATGTAAAAAAAAAAAAAAATTGAATAAAATAAATGGTGCATTATATCTTTTATTCATTAATATATCAACAATGAAAATTTCATTAAATTCGGTTAATTCCTTGATTTTTTATATTTATTTTTTATTTTCTTTCTACGGGGTGATATATGGTGGAATTTAGGTCCGTTAAGTTCGATTTAACTAAAAAAAGAAAATAAAGGGCTGGGTTAGCTCAGTCGGTAGAGCGTTTGGCTAGAAACCACAATGTTCCGAGTTCGATACCGGTCCTCGCCAACTCAGCGTTATGAGTAGCACAGGGATCTGTGCGGTAAAGTAAGGAGCTGATGGTAGGTGTGGCGCTCCACCTCAGATGCAAAAAAAACAATCTCCTTGGTCTAGTGCTAGTGAAAAGGGGATAGACTTCCTCGCTGATTGGCTGATACCGACATTAGACCACCCCGACGACTTTTTTACTTTATATATATATATATATATATATAATATATATATATATATATATATAAGCAAATGAAAATAAAGGTGAGAAGCGAGGAAGAATAGAGTAAGAAGGTGAGACTCAGAATGGGTAACAGTAAGCTGGTTGTTGGGGGAGGTGGTGTGGATGGTAAACAAATTCATCAGAAAGTGTCCAGAAGCCAGACCTTGCAATTTACCGAACCGTCCATGGACACCACAGAGAAAGGAAATGGATTTTAAAATAATGAAACAGATCCGATATTGTGAAATTGATTCATGATAGAAGATGAAATATTCAGACCGTTTCCTTCCTTCGGTCGTGTTTTGCTTGATCGTAGACCGTTGATCAAGGGTCGTGGAAGCATGATATTTCATCATGTCTAACGGAGAGTCTCCCGATTCGGTTTCCGCGATCAATATACTTCACCCTAAAAGAAAATCTCCAACCTATCATCCTCCACCACATTCGTCTCTTGACTTTCTTTCTTTCTTTCTTTCTTTCTTTCTTTCTTTCTTTCTTTCTCTAAGTCGTTGAGTTTCTCTCTCTGTCGTTATTTTTCTCTCTTGCCTCCTCTATTTGTAAGTTTCTAATTCAGTTTCATATATCCACACCTTCTCATCTTTTATTTATTTATTTATTCTTTCTTTCTTTCTTCTTTCTTTCTTTCTTTCTTTCTTCTTTCTTTCTTCCTTCCTTTCTTTCTTCTTTCTTTCTTTCTTTTTTCTTTCTTTCTTTCTTTCTTTCTTCTTTCTTTCTTTCTTTCTTTCTTTCTTTCTTTCTTTCTCTTTCTTTCTTCTTTTTCTTCTTTCTTTTCTTTCTTTCTTCCTTCTTTTCTTTCTTTCTTTCTTTCTTTCTTCTTTCTTTCTTTCTTTCTTTCTTTCTTTCTTTCTTTATTTATTTTCTTATATCTCTAACGACTCTTCTTTCATTACTTTGTTAATTTATTCATTCATTTTTTCTTTCTTTCTTCTCTGTCTGTCTGTCTGTCTCACTCTCTCTCTCGTTCACACACACACACTCTCTCTCTCTCTCTCTCTCTCTCTCTCTCTCTCTCTCTCTCTCTCTCTCTGTGTGTCCTTGTCATTTTATTTATCTATTGCCCCCCTCTATCTATTTTTTTGTTTTTAATTTCAATTTCTTATATGCCCAACTCACTTCCTTCCTTCATTTATTCATTGATTAATTTATTCTTTCTTTCTTTCTTTCTTTCTTTCTTTCTTTCTTTCTTTCTTTTTTTTATATCTCTAACCTTTCTTTTTTTTTAATTTATTTAATTTATTCATTCTTTTTCTTTCTTTCTTTCTTCTGTATGGCTGGTCTCTCTCTCTCTCTCTCTCTCTCTCTCTCTCTCTCTCTCTCTCTCTCTCTCTCTTCTCTCTCTCTCTGAGTGTCCTTGTCATTTTATTTATCTCTTGCCCCCTTATATTCTTTCTTATTTTTTTTAATTTAATTTCTTATATGCCCGACTCACTTCCTTCATTAATTTATTCATAAATTTAATCTTTCTTCCTTTCTCTCTTTCTTTCTTTAAATTGTTGTTTCTCTCTGTGTCTTTATTCTTCTCTCTTATTTGCTCGATCTATTTCCTTGTTACTTATTCAATATCTTATATCCCACACCTTCTCTTCTCTATTTGTATATTTGTCTATCTCTCGCTTACATTTACTTATATTCCCATGTCTGTTTAATTTCCATTAATTTCATTATACCTTTCTAGCCTCTCTTATTTCCTCTATGTGTATCTCTTCATCCAACTTCTTTCGGTGTTCCAGTACCAGATAGGGTACTTTCTACTTACTTAAATACTCAAACCGGTCAGAAGGGGCTCTTTAGTCTTGGCCAGCAACCCGCATAGGACACGGAAAAGTCCGACACAAAACCTCTGCTGTCTAGTGGCTTTAGCTCATCCCAAGGAAAGGCTAGGGGAGTAAACCTCAATACAAATCAGGAGTCCCTAAAGTGGTGTGATGCTGAACTGGAACCTCACTATCAGATTTTAACGTCATTCGCAGGAGAATAAGACCCTCAGCCATAGCCTTCTAGCACATATATGATAAAAGGAGCTTCCCATCAAGGGCAATAACTTTGGGACAATCATATAGGTGATATGGCTTGACGTGACCAGCCTATTGATCGAGGGCCTCTCCGACTGCCCGTCTAGCCTAAGTAAGGACCTAAGTTCAGGTGTATTTCATGGACTGCTCATCCACCAGGATCCCGTCCTTAAGCATCACGGGTCGCCAACACCCAGCGCCAATAGGGGACCCACTGGGGGATTCTTACCTCTCTGCAGAGGTGCAGTCGGTGTATTCTAAAGCCGAAACCGACAGGGTGAGAACTGATGCTGTAAATTCCTACCAAAGTCTACCAATGCGTATGTCTAAAATATGAACGCTAAACTCCGTTTCCTTGTACACTAGGTAATTTTATTTCTAAGCTAATAACAAAAACTACTCTCACCCTGTCGGCTGTGGCGTTAGAATGTCCGACTGCACCTCTGCAGATGGGTAAGACACACCCAATGGGGCCACCTGTTGACCGTGGGTGGCGACCCGTGATGCTTAAGGATGGAGCCTGGGTGGATGAGCAGTTCATGACATGCAATACTCCACTTTGGCCCTATCTTGGACTAGACGGGCGGTCGGAGAGGCCCCCTCCGATCAATCGGCTGGTCATCAAGCCTAGCATCTATATGATTTTCGCAACCCTATTGCCCTTATGGTAAGCCCCAACCCCTTATCATATGGGTGCTAGAAGGCGGTGGCTGCGGGTCTACATGTCCTGGGAATGACGTTAAACTCTATCTGATGGTGAGGTTCCAGTTTTGGAGGTTTGGGGAATGTGGAGAACACCTTCATCACCATTGATCCCTGGTCCACTCTGACCCGGAGTGGTAGTACCTGTTAGGGTCCCATCTATGGGTTAAATAAAAAATGTATTTATAAAAAAATGTATTATCCATTAAGAATTGATTTATTTCAAAACTTTATCGGCATTAAATGACCCACTGAGGTTGATATGCCGTAAAACAAAAACCAAAACAAACCAAAACAAAACCTCTGCTGTCTAGTGGCTTTAGCTCATCCCAAGGAAAGGCTAGGGGAGTAAAGCTGCAAATACAAATCAGGAGTCCCTAATGTGGTGTGATGCTGAACTGGAACTGGAGTTTAACGTCATTCCCAGGACAATAAGACCCTCATCCACCGCCTTCTAGCACATATATGATAAAAAGGGTTGGGGCTTCCCATAAGGGCAATAACTTTGGGACAATCATATAGGTGCTATGGCTTGACGTGACCAGCCGATTGATCGGGGGCCTCTCCGACTGCCCGTCTAGCCTAAGTTTGGACCTAAGTTCAGGTGCATGTCATGGACTGCTCATCCACCAGGATCCCGTCCTTAAGCATCACGGGTCGCCACCCACCTCGAACAGGTGGCCCCATTGGGGGATTTTTACCCCTCTGCAGAGGTGCAGGCTGTAAATTCCTACCAAAGTCTACCAATGACGTATGTCTAAAATATGAACGCTAAACTCCGTTTCCTTGTACACTAGGTAATGTTATTTGTAAGCTAATAACAAAAACTACCCACTTTGCATTATTTATAGACAATCGAACCCAATACCAAATCTCTTAAAGGTTTAAATGTTTTTATATTATTCTTTACGAACGGGAAGATTCGTAGAGAATACATTAGAAATATAATTCCTTCGTTTTCTTTTATAAAATCGTTTATGTTAAGGGACTAAATATGGAAGCCACTCTCTTTATCTCCAAGATGTAATGGAAGAGAAAAATGTCAAATCAGATAATTTTGAAGTATGCATTCTCTAGCCTAAGATTCAGGATTCTTTGAGGAACTTAAGAAAAGACAAATCTCCAAGAATGTGGCATTGCCAATTTTACATCTAATAGTATTCTTGCGTATCTCAAATCTAAATGGAACGTCGCTAAACAAAAACAAAAAAAAGAAAGACGAAGAAGGAAAGAAAGAAGAAAGAAAGATAGAAAGATAGAAAGAAAGATAGAAAGATAAAGATCCTTCCTGA
>CM042161.1:68755423-68757923 GCA_023376005.1 Doryteuthis pealeii | reverse complement strand
TGGCGACCCGTGATGCCTAAGGCATCTAAATCAGAACATTTTTAAACATACAAAGAATAAAGTTAAAACTGTCAAAATACAGAGAATTTTGTAGTGTTCGAAAAAAGAAATGTTTCTTAATTATTTGAGAGACGCTCCACAGCAAGAGAAAATAGTGATGTTTATGTGACGGTTACGGTTATTATTGACTTGTGCAAAGAAAAGTTAAGGTTCTGTTAATATATGATTTAAAATTTTACTCTGATGATGGCTGTTAATCTTTGTATGCTTAAAGATTTTTATAATTTTCTAATATTAATACTTTATTTTTTATCTAAAATAATAAATAGGAGACATTTGGACATGAACAAACTCCTGGCCGAAACACAGGTCAGTAAATCTATTTTATCCATTCAACTTTTTCTTTCCTTTATTTATTTTTCCTTTCAACATATATATATGTGTGTATGTGTATATATGTGTGTGTGTGTGTGTGTGTGCATGTGTGTGTGTATGACTGTATTTATGTGGTATTGTGCGTGTATGTAAAATAAATATTTTCCAATAAATACGTGTGTGTCCTTGTTTGTATGTGTAGAACAAGAAATATGATATATGTGAAAAGAGAAAGAGAGTGTGTGTGTGAGATATACAATATATATATATATATATATATATATGTGTGTGTGTGTGTGTGTGTGTGTGTGTGTGTGTGTGCGTGCTTGATTGTATGTGTAGAAAAAGAAATGTTATATATATAACGCAAATAGAGGAATTAATTAAATTACTATGGCCAGGCAACTGGCAATCACCATGTGACATCCGGAGAACAGGACAGCTGTTTCGACCTCCTTAGGTCTCATCAGCAGTGCATACTACAATCTCCACCACTAGAGATTGAACCAGCGACCACAGAGTGAAGAGCTGAATCTCTACACCTAGGCCCCCAGCCCACACCACAAACAGAGAATGCCAAATCATCTAGTCAATGGTAATTACCGCGCCAACTTTGGCCAGGATCCCGAATCCCAGAGGGCGATAATAACATAGAATACTTAACACAGCCTAACACTTGTACGCGGTCATGGTTAGCGTAATGAGAACGGTCTACCTGCGTGGAGAGAATAAAATGTTTGGTTCGAAATTTCATAAAGTCTCCCGATTACAATATGAAGGATCTCAACTTCGATAACCAGGTTCCCGATTTTGAAGAGAAGGTTCTCGAGTCTCAAAGGTTTCCGAGTATTAGAAGGTTCTCTGTTGCATAATATCTGGTAGCATAGATTATTGACAACACTGTGTAGCGGGAATACAAAGAACCCAAAATGGAAAGTTACAGACCGTTTGGGAACTTTTGACCCCAGAGACGGTAAAACCGCAAATCACGGGAAATCACGTGACATCTTGTGAGATCCTCAGTACCAGGCAGGATGTTAAGCAAGAAAGAGGTTCTTGCTTAGCTGGTCTCATCTTCGAGTGCTGTGTTAGATAGTAAAGAAAAGTTAATTCAGAATAAAAGTTTATAAAAAGTAACATGGCGTTGTTGGTCAATGCATGCCTTAAGCTAGAAGAATGAACCAACAAGAAGTAGAAGAAGAATTAGACGTAAACATCTCGCCGAAGTCGACTCAGAGATAAAATTCAATATGGTGATCTGGAGAGAAAGAATATGAAAGTGTTGTCGGATACAAAAAAGGATAATATTTACATATAAATTATTAATATGAACATTAGCTACAAGTAACCTCCCTTTGTTTCTCTCACTTTGAGGATGCCATGTATTTTGTTTAGTAAAAACAGATTTTTCGACAAATATGCTTTTCTAATATACAGGTTCTCTCATAGAAATACTAACATCTTTTTTTTTAAATTGATCTAAAAATATTAACACCGTTATAGGAATACGTTTAATATATTTTCAAACAGTCTCCACTTGTTTACCATCCCTGTCAACATATGCTTAGAATCTCCGCAGGTGATTTAAAAAAGATGTTAATATTTCTATGAGAGTAACTATTAGAAAATTATAGTATACCCAATTTGTCGAAAAATCCGTGTTTTTACAAAACAAAACACAGATTCCTCAAAGTGAAAGAAACAAGGGGAGGATACTTGTAGCTAATGTTCATATTACCAATTTATATATAAATATTATCCTTTTTTGTATCCAACAACACTTTCATTCCATCACAGATGGCCACGAAGAAGAAGAAAAGTAAGACATGCAAATATACATCTATATATCTCATCTAAATATATTTCTGATATTTGTCTATTTCTCTCCTCTCTCTAGGAAAAGAATATTTGTGTATATACCCGCAACATGAGCTGTTGTATACCCTTCTTCTTACTTTCTTCTATTCTACTTCTGTTCATCTTCTATCTTAAGTTGTTCTTCTGGCGTCTCTTCTAACATCTCTTCTAGCGTCTTGGTGATCGGTCGCACTTAACTCATTTCTTCTTCTATATCAGTCTTGTTACCAAGAAATCCATTAATCACAAGACCATGTTATTTTTCTTA
>CM042161.1:68742923-68750423 GCA_023376005.1 Doryteuthis pealeii | reverse complement strand
GGGAGTTAGAATGCACTGATTGCACTTCTGCAGAGGGGTAAGACTCCCCCAATGGGACCACCTGTTGACCGTGGGTGGCGACCCGTGATGCTTAGGATGGAGCCCAGGTGGATGAGCAGTTCATGACATGCAATACTCCCCTTTGGCCCTATCTTGGGCTAGACGGGCGGTCGAAGAGGCCTCCTCTGATCAATCAGCTGGTCACGTCAAGCCCTAGCACCTATATGATTTTCCCAACCCTATTGCCCTTATGGTAAGCCCCAACCCCTTTTTATCATATGGGTGCTAGAAGGCGGTGGCTGCGGGTCTACATGTCCTGGGAATGACGTTAAACTCTATCTGATGGTGAAGTTCCAGTTTTGGAGGTTTGGGGAATGTGGAGCACCCCTTCATCACCATTGCTCCCTGGTCCACTCTGACCCGGAGTGGTAGTACCTGTTAGGGTCCCATCTATGGGTTAAATAGAAAAATGTATTTATAAAAAAATTGTATTATCCATTAAGAATTGATTTATTTCAAAACTTTGTCGGCATTAAATGACCCACTGAGGTTGATATGCCGTAAAACAAAACAAACCAAATCTAACCATTACATTACTCACTTTTAGGTAATGTAATGCATTATGAAAACGGTAGTTGGCTCCTTCCTAATTCATATATATATTTACCAACCCCTCCGCACGAGCAGGATGCGACACAAGTTCAATTTCTTAAGCTGAGTTTAACAGGTTTGAATTCAGAGTTTTCCTTCTCCTAGACCGGTTGCCTAACTAAGGTCAACGAGCCCAGTCTGCCATACTATTTACCCATAGCGGGAGGGAGAGTAGGATTAATACCTTTCCTAAAGGTATTAGCGCTAAGTGAAATGCAATTACCACGTCCAGGATTTGAACTCGGGGCGACGAGTCAATTTCCCATGACTTTAACCATTACACCACGCGCTTCCTAATCCATATAGCAGAAAAGACGAACAATGGTTGATAATCAGTTTCTTATGGGCTATACGAATACCAGGGGCGATTGAATTTAGTGAGAGCTTTCGGCACAATAGGGAAACAATGTTTTACCATGGTGGATTGAGTATGAATGGTTGCAACGTTAACACGTTAGGGAATCCATTAAATAAATCTCGCCCACCAATATTTCCTATTACTTACTGCAAATATCCATAGCCATATCGAACAAAGAACAGATTCTACACATACTAGTAAGAATATGCACCCTCTGGGCATAAGTATTTATATTTTAATGTGATGAAATATATTAAGTTAGAAAGACCCACAAGATAAGATAATAATGCATATAAAAAGATTACACTTATTTTAATTATATTCTAATTAGTTTCTATATGAAATCATTCATAGGAGTGATTTTAATATGTTGGAGGATAAAACAATAATATCAGAGACCAATAACACCGAGTAATTATTTATTAAACCTGTTTTTGTTAAAACCACTATGCAAATTAATTTATATTATAAACCTTTCTTCTTTGTGATACATAAGATTCAGGATTTTAAACACAACAATAACATCGGTGGTTTTGAGGCGAATCTAACTCATATTTTCATAGAGACATCTATCTATCTATCTATCTATCTCTCTCTCTCTCTCTCTCTCTCTCTCTCTCTCTCTCTCTCTCTCTCTCTATATATATATATATATATATATATATATATACATGTGTGTGTGTGTGTGTGTGTGTATATATATATATATATATATATAATATATATATATATATATATATATACACACACACTCACACACACACACACACATATATATATAATATATATATATATATATATATATAGAGAGAGAGAGAGAGAGGGGCACTTGCTGTGTATATGTATGTATGTAAGTCATCTTCTGGTCTTAAGAGGTGCATGAGCATCAAATTTTATCATCTGATCCATCTGATACAACGGGAAGGATGTCCTTCCTATGTCATATTTGCATCACACTTTGTGGATTTGCACCGGGTTTGATAAGTCATTTGAGGGCTCATAGAGGAAAGGTTCTGGTGGTGGGGCTATAAGATTGTGAGGGACGGCAGTGATCTGTAAAGATTATGCTATTGCTATGTATGTCCAGATGAAACTACGAAAACTATACAATTAATGACAAGGTAAATATGTATACACATTTAATATCACCGAACAGTTTTCATTTACTAAGCTTAGCTTAGTTTAGCTCAAATCCAGAAATATGGGACGCCCTGTGAGTGTAGAAGTCTGTAACGATGCATGATCCCCATTAAATATGTAACAATATTCGTTTTACCTATTTGATTTTAGTATTATCTTAATAAATTAATGTAAATATTTTTCAATTATCAATATTTGGCCATTTCATATAATCTTATCAATCTACTCAATATATACTGTTACATAATCTATGCGGTTGCATAATATTATTGTCAATCCCATGTATTTCTAAAGGGATGGCCCTTTTCATATCACGGGCGGGACTTTCCATGGAATAGTTCAGAAAGCCCGCGAAATACTTGAAGTCACGTGGGACCTGGTTGGGTCCTCAGTTGGACGTCAGGCAGTGAAGATGTCCTGCCTTAACTGTAACTCACTCTGCACACGCGCGCTATGTTAGTCAGATATTTAGTTACATGAACTGTTAGTTAAGTAAATAAAAGTTTAAGAAAAATAACACGGTCTTGTGATTAATGAATGTCTTGGTAACAAGACTGATTAGAAGAAGAAATGAGAAGTGCGACCGACCACCAACACGATAGAAGAGACGCTAGAAGAAGACGTAAGATAGAAAAGACGTCAGAAGAAGAATAGAAGAATAGAAGAAGTAAGAAAAGGGTATACAACAATACGAAAGCCCCCAAAAGTTAAGTGCCAAAAGTAGTGTGTCTCAATTGGGTGTCCCCGGAACCTAAAAATCTCCTAAGTATTCCATGAGAACAAGTGAGATAAACTAATGCGGTTTTGACTTTTTATTTAATTTCATATACGTAATATTACTAAACACACACAATGTATTCTTGTAATATAGACATCGTCATATCTGTGGACGAGCAGATTCCCAGCCCCCACGAACGTGTGGCCTGTGCGCGAGGGGATGAGTGTGACGAGTGACCACGGAAATTGAACTCGTCACCTCTTCGTTGCTGAAATGCTGGTGAAATTCCGCACGAGCAGTGCAGAGTGGCCAGGATTTGGAGTCTCGTCGTGAGGATTGACGCATGCTGATGAATGTCGAACGTGCAATTCAGAGTGAGGAGCCCGGATGAAACACAGCAATGGGATATTTAGGGACCTGCCCTCCCAGATCGGAGAGAAAGTCTGCAGTAGCATTTTGGCTGTCGAAACGAGTGGAAGAGAGGATATACTTGGATAGTGCTAGTGAGAAGACTAGAACTGCTGGGAGAGTAAAGCAATTGCGACGACTACGACTGTCTGATAATCTAAAGGTCCCTGGTTCATTCCCGGGTTTCGGCACCACAGATAACCTGAAGGAAGCAGTTTGCTAAAATATCTAACCTATTATGTTATTTGAAATATAACAGTTATTGGAATTATATCTAGTGATGAAGTATTATAAACAAACAATATGAATTGTATTCATCATTACCGAAAAAAACTGACAAAGAAGTAAATTTTTCCTTAAACCAGTTATTCAAAAATATATACTGTGATGTTTACCACGTGAACTACGATGAAAATAAAATTAGAAATATATATTATATAATTTTGTTTTGCACAGGGCTTCCTTGAGATGTGTAATTTATCTTAAGGGTTACGCAAGGGTTGAGAAACACTGGCAAAAGTGTTCCATGCGTAAATGGCGGTGTGAAAATAGCGAGTCCTGAGCGTACCGGACGTCTAAAGGGGTTATTTTCTATAACTCCAAACTAAAAAGAGGTGAACCATACTGATTGTCTGATAAATTATTTATTTATTCATTGATCTACTATTGAAGACGGGGTTAGGGTTAGGGGTTAGGGATAGTGTTAGGTTTAGGTTTAGGGTAAGGGTTAGGGGTTAGCATTAGGATTAGGGTTTAGGGTTAGTTTAATGGGGAAATAATGGCTAGATTAATTAACAGATGAAATTCATTCAGAGTGGTTCTCCTTTTTAGGTTGGATTTATAGGAAATAACTCCTAAATGTATATGCAAATCCGAGAAATGCCAGGATAATTACATCGCAAAGCGTGGGTACTATATTGAAAATAATGTATCTATCATTTCCTTACATTACAGTTATCCAAATATGAAAATAAATATTGCCCCAGACTCATATAAAAGATAAGTTATTTGGCGTTTATCATAGAATTCCTTTTTTATTACGTACGTAGTTAATTAACTTTGAGATAATAACTTATACAAAGTAGTTATATATTACGGAGAAAATGAGTGTACTTTTTCATAGAGTATTTTATGATTTTCTTTTAGTAGATTTTGCTTATATATATATATATATATATATATATATATATATATATATATGTGTGTGTGTGTGTGTGTGTGTGTGTGTGTGTATATATGTATATACATATGTATATATGAATATATGTATATAAATATATGTATATATGCATATGTATATATGTATATATATATATGTATATGTGTCTATGTATATATATGTATATATATATATATGTATGTGTATATGTATATGTACATATTTATGTGTATACATGTATATATATGTGTGTATATATGTATTTATATGTATATGTATGTATATATGTATGTATATATATGTATTATATAAGCATGTATATATAGGTATGTATATGTATATGTGTATGTATGTATACATATATATATTTATGTATATATAAGTATATATATATTTGTATGTGTATATATATATATGTGTGTATATATGTATGTATATGTACATATGCATGTATATATATAAATTATAAATATATGCAATATAAATACATATAAATATGTATTTATGTATGTATGCATATATGTTATATATATATATATATATATATATATATATAATATATATATATTTTTGGTGTTTCTGTTTGTGTGGAAGTGTGGATGGTGGGATGGGTAAATCACATCAAATGTCTAGACAATATTTCCTCTATTTGAAGATGATAATGGTCGTCATCTATCCATTCTTTTTCTTTATAAAACTCTTGAGATAAGACCATAATTGATTAGCCGATATAGTCGCCTTTTGGCAATGTGTTTGATGCCGTAAATGGTGCTGTTTTGAAGTGACATTCTGCTTTCCAATTACAACCGGATATCAACGAGAATTCGAGTCGGAAATTTTGTCAAAGTGAAGCACAAAACACCATTCAGGGTCAAAGTGTAATTAGTTTTCAAAATTATCTTCGCTTCGTCGAACTTTCGCATTTCGACATATTTTTTTAAAATATTACATCAAAACTAACTAGAAAGGAATTCTTAATGAAGGCCTAATGGGTATATTATTTTATCTTATAGAGTGAAGCATTTTTAAAAAGTCTTATTGTTTGGTTGGAAACTTTGCGTAATATACATACACACACACACACACACACCACACACACACACATATATATATATATATATATATATATATATATATATATATATATATATATAAGTGTATTTTGGCAGCACTTTTTCTTCTTTCCAAGTTTTGTTGAATTGAACAGACAATTCCTGTCTGACAAGTCTTTCATTGATCTGTTCCAATCTTCGGGCCATCCTTCTGGTGTCAGGGTGGAACTTGTATAACAGTCCACCGAAGGTTTCAACACTAGCGCTTTCGGCAATACACTTTGCCATCCTCAGGTGGGAAACGATGGAATAGTTTTCATGTCTCGTTTTTAACGAGGAGTAGTAGTGGGATTAGCAAGAATTAGGAATATCAAAAAGCGCCAGTGTTGAAACCTTCGGTGGACTGTTATACCAGTTCCACCCTGACATCAGAGGATGGCCCGAAGATTGGAACGGATCAATGAAAGACTTGTCAGACAGGAATTGTCTGTTCAATTCAACAAAACTTGTATATATATATATATATATATATATATATATATATATATATACCCGCACACACACACACACACACACACACACACACACACATATATATATATATATATATATATATATATATATGCAATATATATACATTATGTATGTATCTATGTATTGTTTTACTGACAAACCCAGATAGCAAAACATGTAATAATAAATCACTGACTGGAGAGAAACGAAAAGACTTTTGACAAATTTAAGGCGAAATAAATATGTACTGTATTTTACTGCATATAAGATGCACGGGTATATAAGACGCACCCCCATTTCAGCAGATCAGACTCAGGAAAACGTATTTTTAGTGTATTTAAGTATATATTGTTGAAAACAGTCTTGCTGTGAATTACACAAGCAGAAACATAGCTGTAATAAAGCAATTTGGCTGTACAGGCAAGCAATACGCATAGATAAGACATCTCAATAGCAGGAAATAATAATAATAATAAATAATAATAATAATAATAATAATAATGCCTACGGGAGTTCTCGAATTTCACCTACGATGTATAAGACGCAGGGCAATTTTTAGTCAAAATTTTGGGGAAAAGTGCGTCTTATATGTTTTGTATCAGACGTGGTCAGTACAGAAAGTTTCTCTGCTTCGTAAAACTTCAGATTTTGACATATTGTCTTTCTTGATATGACCTGAAAACTAACTTGACATTAATGAAGACTTAATTTTTTGTTCATATAAAGTGAAACCATGTTTAAAGCACTATTGTTTGCATTCCGTCCACTAAGAACAATGCCATAGTGTACAAAATACCTGCATCTGCTCAAGTGGTTTAACAAGCCAAACCTTTAGGGGCACTTAATGCACAGAAACAGATGCTTGCTGGGGCTGCTGTTTTCTCTCTTCACTTCTGGATCTCTTTGCTGCAGGGGCTACTCTCCTTCTCCGCCACACTTCTCTTGGTGCATTCTTCTAAGGACTCATTTTTAGTCATGCAATTAATTAACTCACAAGACTTTTATTTTTCTAGCACATGTTCTTCCGCGCGGCGAGATTCAACCTCAGCAGAATAGGTAGATGCTCTCTCAACGTCAGGTAGAAACTAAATCTAAACTTTCAAAATCACATGACGCGCGAGATTCGCGCCTCTGGGGTCAGGGTTACAACGGACCACGTATTTTTCCACTTGGCCCTCTTGAATTCTCGCTACCGGGTCTGTCAATGATTTATGCTACCACATAAAATGTAACAAGGGATACGAGTATTGATATATAGATTATTATTGGTATTAGTAGTACCAGCAGTGGTAGGAGTACTAATTTGTTTATTTATTCTCGGAAGTCGTACTTTTTATTTATATAAGAATGTAATCACTCAAAGTCAGAGGGAGAGAAGATAGAGAGACAGACAGAGACAGATACAGAAAGTGAGTGAGTGAGTTAATTAGAGAAAGAGAGAGAGAGAGATGGGGAGAGAGGGGGTACAGCAAAGAAAGAAAGCCAGGCCAAGCGAGTACAT
>CM042161.1:68730423-68740423 GCA_023376005.1 Doryteuthis pealeii | reverse complement strand
GCTTTCGGACGCGTAGGGGAACGGACGGGCCCCTGGTGCCTAGTATGGGGTCACAGTAGTTTAATAGTTCTCTCTCCCTGTCTCTCTGCACTTTCCTCCTTTCTGATACGAACCCACGAGGCGAGCACGATAATAAAGGCTAGCAGTTGTGACTACATATTTCTCGCGTTGTAATTCTTATCAACAAGATGCCGAAGACATTTTTAGTACGGTGAATACATCGCTTTGGGTATCGTGAATACAACAGATACCACAACGTTATATATATATCATTTTGGTACTGTGAAAATACCACAACGTTACAGAGGTAATGATATCAATGGCGAATAATGGTAGCGTGCTATTGTTTTCTGTGGTGAGTATCTATTAATAATGGAGATTCGCTTCCGGTTTTTGTCTGTAACAAAAAGTGCGTCATTGCTTACGTTACATTACCCAACACATAATCCAACGTCATAACATAGAATAAATATACTCAAAATGTGAGCATGCAACGTTAGACAATCGTCATTGTTTCAATAAATAGATGCCCGGCGTTATATATTTATATATAGATTGTTTTATTCTAAAATAATATTTAAAGTTATCGGAACTGTTTCCATTTCAAATTGTCTTTCTTTCTTACCTTTTTTTTTTACTCCTTTAATAAATTTGATGGTTTTACATACTTATGGTACACACTCTATGACATTGACTTTTCAGCTCCCATTCCCTCGGGCAATATCTTTCAAAAAATGATTTTACATCACCCAGAGGGTATCTTTTTATTTTGCTAGTATGTAGAATGTATTTTACCTGTTGAGTAACGCGTCGAGAACGAGGTTGTGCTCATAGAATTAAAGAGGCAAATGAAAAGCTACTGTAAGAAAAGGAAATGTAAATTAAAACGAACAAAATGCAAATGGGTAATTCAATGTTAAATCAGCCAAGCCATGTCACCCACCCCCTTCAATTATTCTGAAATTTTATACAGGTGTGGACTGTGTTAAAGTTAGACATTCCCAAAAATTTGAGCTTCTAATTCCAATAATTGGCGGAGTCGTTTCGATTTTTAGCTCTCCAATTTTGAGAAATATTTTGGGGATTGGAGGCTCAAATTTTGAGGAATGTTTGACTTTAACACAGTCTATACCTGTACAAGATTTCAGAAAAATTGAAGTAGGTGAGTGACAATTTTACTTTTTTCTGGATGATTTGACATGGAATTGCCTAAATGTAAGTATATTAGATTTTAGTTGTTTGGTTGGTTTAACGGCAGATCAACTCTCCCGTCTGGGGTTATTTCATGCCAAGAGATTAGAAAGTAACATATGTTGTGTATCTATATTACATTTTTGTAGTTAACGGGTTTTAACGATGTGTTAGCATCGTTCGGGAGCATGTTGAGGGGTTAGCTTTTTATGGTATTGATCAGGTTCATGTTTATATTCTATGGTATTTCCCTAAAAAAAAGGACAGAATGTATTCTATGCTTTTTCAAATAGGTCTTTCATATTATTTGCATTTAAAAAAACCGTTTCTCATGAGAGCAAAAATCCCACATTCTATGAGTAAGTTATTAATACTACAATGCGTTTGAGATGTTTTACCTTGTGGTGGTGGTTCTTGTTTGAATATAAACGAGTGCATAAGTCTTGTGTATCGGAAAACCGATAGTAGAATTATCTTCCCCTGCCGCTAGGGGGCGAATCTCCAACATACGATGTTGGCGGCAAAACCAAACCCCATTATTTATCTGAAGGCTGTCGACCTGATGAGTCACTTTAACAAGGGCTCTATCCACCGCCCACTACAATGGGCAGTTAACCAGGCGAGACGCTAAAAAATACACTCCCCAACATTTCAACTAATCGGACGAGAATCGACCAGGACGGACGCGTCTCAACAGCACTCTACCACGACGGTGAGTAGAAAATCCTTTTCTAGCGTCAACTCACCAACGAACTGTTAATTTCACCTCTCAAGATAAGCCTGTAGCAAATGCCATCCAATTTGCAGCATTTTGTAACTTTGTCTAATACATGTGTACAATTTCCAATTGTGTTGTTTGTCTTCTTTCATCCGAATAATTGCCAACTACCGGGAGAATTAAGAACTCCCTACGAACCCCATAATTCCTCTTACTAGCGCCAAAGACTTTGGTTTACAATGGACATTGATGGTATATGGTGTAATGGTTATTGTTCTGGGAACTGGACATGTTGAGAAGTGTTCAAATCCTGGACAAAGTCTTTGCATTTCACATAGATTTAATAATCTAATGATTTCGTTCCTTTATGTCCTGTTTAGAACTACGTAGAGCTGACCATGCTGGAATACTAGTTTATGAAGAGAAAACATCACATTCTCAATTCTTTGGTCTTGCATTTCCTGTATAACCATAGCAAATAAGGAATGTATTAGGAACTGAATTTTCTAAAAGAAGGGACATCTTCACCTGATAAATTGAGCATAATCTCTGTCATTTCTAAATTTTAAATGTTGGGCTGACATTCTCTCCGTTATTCTATGGGTTCTTCTTGGGGTGTCTTTCATTCCCTGCATCCGTTGTTAGTTTTTGGTTCACGAACACAAGACTTGATGATGTTTTTTCGGTGCTCATTTATTTTTTCTTTAACCCAAGTAAAGGCATCGGAGGACAGAACCTTATGTGTTACCTATGCATAATCGAGACACGATTACTTTTTTTTCCTAGACTTTCTAAAGGCTGGTCTCCAGTTTCCCAGAGTGGGTTTGATTTGGAAGAGCTTTTTGCGTAGATTGTTATTCCAGTGTTGCTTGCATTTTGTATGGAGGAATGTCTTGATTTTAGTTTTTAAGTCAGTGAATGGAATCTTGAAACTATAGAAAGGAAGCAGAAAGAAAGAAGAAATAGAATTTGTGAAGGAAAAAGGTTAAAAGAGAAATAAACAAGAGTGAATAATAAAAAGAAGATGGACAAGTTACATTTAAAAGAGAGATGGAAAAAATGAATTATTCAAAGATTATTTCCTTTTTCTTCATCTCTTCTTTCTCTTCTCTTTCAGCTTCTCATCTTTCCTTCGATCTCACTTTCCCTCTTTCTTTCTCCTTTTCTCATCATTTCCTTTCGGGCAATTCCATGTCAAATCCTCAAGAAAAAAGTAAAAATTATCACCCACCCACTTCAATTTTTCTGGAATTTTGTACAGATATGGATTTTGTTTAAGTTAAACATTCGCCAAAATTTGAGCTTCCAATTTCAAAATATTTTACGAGCAGCCAAGCACTAGAACTCATTTTACAGACAAAAATAGACTACAAGAAGTCGCCATTTTTTTTGCGACAGCCTCAAATTTGTAGAGCGAAAACTCGACCAATTTTTGGAATTGGAAGCTCAAATTTTGGGGAATGTCTAACTTTAACATAATCCACGCCTGTACAAGATTTAGAAAACAACCGAAAGGAATTGAAAATCAGTGGAAGAAATGAGATCCTACAAACAGAATCGTTAAAATCGGCTAGAATACTTACAAGACTCCTTAAGATCTTTGGAGACTTTTTTTCACTTAGACTCCAGTGAAAGAGCCCCAGATAATGCCGGTGTGGAAAATCTCGTAGGAAGGGAATCAATAATAATAATAATAATAATAATAATAATAATAATAATAATGTCGTACCAATTGTAATTGGTGCCCTTGGAACGGTTTCCCGAGGGTCTGGAAAAAAGCGTGGATGAATTGGAGATTAGAGAAAGAATTAAGACCATCCAAACTACGGCATTGTTAAATGCTAGAATACTTAGAAAAGTCCTGGAGACCTGGGAAGACTTGCTGTCACTCAGCTTCTTGTGGTGTGAAAACTCTAATGGAGCGAAATAATAATAACTGGTGGATTCTGTAGTTCCAGCAGATCACAGGGTAAAGCTAAAGGAAAATGAAAAAATGGACAAATATCTGGACCCTGCCAGAGAACTGAAAAAGTTATGAAATATGAAAGTCAAATTGATACCAATTGTAGTTGGTGCACTTGGAACGGTCCCAAAAGGATTGGAAAGGGGTTTGGAAAGTTTGGAAATCAGAGGAAGGATTGATACCATTCAGACCACTGCACTGCTGCAATCTGCCAGAATACTCAGAAGAGTCCTGGAGACCTGAGGAGACTTGCTGTCACTCAGACTCCTGTTAAAGACCATCAGCTAATGCTGATGTGAAAACTCAAAAGGAGTAAATAACAACAACAACAACGATAATAATAATAATAATAATAATAATAATAATAATAATAATAATAATAACAATAATAATAATAATAATAGTATGAAAGAAAAAAGCTGAATTATTAGTAGACAGTACAAGAAGAAAAGAAGAAAAACAAAAGGAGTATAAATAAATTTAAGGGACTATTATGAGAAAAAATATAAGAAACAAAAAATTGTTTTAGAAGGATAAGAACGAATCTAAACTGAATAAGACAAATTGTTGTTTTCAATCAAAGTATTTTAAATGAATCTGACAGAGAAAGAAACCAAACCAAAAAAATAAATAAATAAATAAAATACCAAAAAAGGAAAAAAAAAAAAAAAAAACAAGCGGAAGTTGAAATAAAAAAAGTAAATCAAACGAAGCAGGCGATCTTGTGATTTGGTTATTCCGGAATAGAAGAATAAATAAAACGAATAGATAAATAGATAAAGAAATGAACATGGGCAAACACGAAAAAAACACAAAAAAAAGAAAAAAAACCGTTGACCAATCAACATCCACGAAATGATTACCTCTTCGCAGATTATCGAAGACTAAATAAAACTATAAAATGAATCGACGGCAAAGTAGATTTTTTTATCTTTATACTAAGTAACAAATCAATCATTTTTCCTTGTCATTTGTAGATTTTGTACTTTTACTTTTATTTTTTAACAAAAGACTTCGCTAAAAATTCGTTCTTGTTTTCCCGATTCAATTTGTATGAGAAAACAATAAAAGGATGATTTAACTGTATAAGCAAACGATTTCCAAATTGGAGAGTTGCAGGCCATTTGAACAGGCCACAACACGGATTTATGATTAATATAGAGGTGGTATATCCTATATCGCCTATTCAATGTATGAGTACCACAGGGATCTGTGCGGTAAAGCGAGTAGCTGGTGGTAGGTGTGGCGCTCCGTCTCAAACGCCAAAACAATCCCCTTGGACTAGCGCTGAAGAAAACGGTATAGACTCCCTCATTGTTAGGCTGATACCGACTTTAGGACACCACAACCGCTTTACTTTACTATATATCCTATGTAGTCTTTTTGTTATATACATGATGTTTTATTGTTATATACAAGATGTTTTTTGTCGATGTGCTCTCCGGCTCCCTTCAGGTGTTTCTTGGCGAACTAGAGATCCTTCTTTTCGAACTCGGGGGTCGTTATGTAATTGGTAGCCTTCACGTAACTTAGAACTGAACCTTTATCTAATCCATTGCAGTAGATTGTTGTCTGTAAACTATGACCGACAGCAAGGGTTAATATGCTTTAAGTATTCTATGTTATTTGTGCACATAGTCAGGATTGAACCTGCAATGTGCAGATGAGTGTCTCTAAGAATTGTTGGTTATCGAGGTATATTATACATCCTCTGTTATTTACTTGTAACATAAAGTAAAAGAAGTCGACGGGGCGGCCTAAAGTCGGTATCAGCCAGGCAGCGAGGGAGACTATCCCCTTTTCAATAGCGCTAGACCAAGAAGATTGTTTTTTAGCATCTGAGGTGGAGCGCCACACCTACCATCAGCTCCTTACTTTACCGCACAGATCCCTGTGCTACTCATGCGCTGAGTTGGCGAGGACCGGTATCGAACTAGGAACCTTGTGGTTTCTAGCCGAACGCTCTACCGACTGAGCTAACCCGGCCCATTAAAAAAAAGCCAAGAATCCAAGCGATTACGTGTAGTTAACGTGGAATGATTTTCATGACGAAGTACTGAAACACTTGTCGAATTTTGATTGGTTAGGACAAGGTAGTGAAGAGAGTAAGAGAAAAAAGGAGTTATGAAAGTGGCAGAGTTAGACGCAAGACGCGTGTCTGTCTTCCCAAGGTATTTTGACTTGTGGATAAATTAAAATAACCCATGTGAAAAAACAAGAACGTCTTCTGTTATTATTTAAAAAAATATTAATTGCAAAAGGCAAGATATCTTCAAGTGGATCCCAAGTTGTTCCAGACTCAAAAGAGCAAGAATGGTAGCCAACCCAACATTAGATTCCAGCAATTTTACTCTGAAATGTTTCTTTCTTTCTTTCTTTCTTTCTTTCTCTTTCTTTCTCTTTCTTTCTCTTTCGTTCTTTCCTTATTTATTTATTTATTTTCTCTCTTCATTTCTTTATTTCTTTGTTGTCTTAATTTAACTCTTTCTTTTCTTTCGTTTTTCTTTTTTCGTTCTGAAATATTTATTCCATCCTTTCTTTTTTTTCTTTCTTTCATTTCTTTTTTCTAGTTTCTTATTTCTTTATTTCTTTGTCTTAATTTTACGTTTTGTTTCCTTTCTTTTTGACCCAGCCTCGCGTAGTAAAAAAACAAGAAGAAGGTAAGTATTTCGCGATTACGATTAACACGTCATCACTCCATTCAAGTAGACCCGCTACGCTACAGTTCGAAAACTTCTTTTGGTAACGGACCATTACTTGTTCCTTGCTCGCAGTGTGTTTTGTTTTCAGGGTTTTTTCCTTTTGTTCTTTGGCGTTTTCTTTTCTTTTTCGAATTTCATTCAGATGCCATCACTCTGGTTAACTATTTTGACCAACTTTTCCAATGCATTTTTGTTTCACGCACTTTCAAGTCATCTCTATACATTAGATGATTGAATTTTCTCTGTGTTTATGAATTGGTGTACTCTGCATTTTTCTAGATTAAATTTAGTGCTAAAAAATGGAGCCACATTTGTTTCAATCGTCTTCTTCTTCTTCTTCTTCTTCTTCTTCTTCTTCTTATTATTATTATTATTATTATTATTATTATTATTATTATTATTCTCCATAATTCTTCTTCTTCTTCTTCTTCTTCATCATCATCATCATCATCATCATCATCTTCTTCTTCTTCTTCTTCTTCTTCTTATTATTATTATTATTATTATTATTATTATTCACACATTTCTTCTTCTTCTTCTTCTTCACACATTTCTTCTTCTTCTTCTTCTTCTTCTTCTTCTTCTTCTTCTTACTATTATTATTATTATTATTATTATTATTATCCATAATTCTTCTTCTTCTTCTTCTTCTTCTTCTTATTATTATTATTATTATTATTATTATTATTATTATTATATTATTATTATTATTATTATTATCCATAATTCTTCTTCTTCAAAGTCAAGAATCCAACAACATTTTCATATCTCAGCTGAAGTTTCTCTTCAGTTGGTCAAGTTTTTCAGTTTGTGTTTTGTTTTCAAGAATTATCCCTGGACCTTTATCACTGGATTATTAATCTTAAAAAGCCTACGATATTCGAAGACACAGACATAAGAGATTACGTTGTTCCCTTTCCTGTAGTTACATCGTGTTTTTTTACTAGCGCTAGGGCAAAGAGGTTGTTTTTGCGTCTGAGCTGACGCGCCACTCCTACCATCAGCTCCTTACTTTACCGCACAGTTCCCTGTGCTACTCATACACTGAGTTGGCGAGGACCAGTATCGAACTAGGAACCTTGTGGTTTCTAGCCGAACGCTCTACCGACTGAGCTAACCCGACCCTAGTTGACCCTTTTTAGTGAGCTCAATTCCCACCGGGTGCCACAAAATCAAAGTCGTTTGAATAATTCCTACTGCATCACTGTTCCTATGATGTCGTGCATATCTTAATATTCCATTGGGTTATCTTGATGCGTTTATAGATTATAGGTCACATCATTTCTTTCTAAATAAATCGAAAGAAAATGAATGTTGAACCCAAAGGATTTAAAGAAAAAGAAACGGAATACGGAGATTATTTGTGGGGACGTAAAGCAACGGGAAATTAAAGAAAGAAATGGAGAAAAAGTATAAGATAATTTAGAAAAAAAAAGAAAGTGTCTGAAACTTTACGAGAAAAGATTTAAACAAAAAAAAAAGAGAAGATACATTAAAAAAAGAGGAAAGAAAGAAAAAGAAGAAAAAAAGAAGCACAGGAAGAAGAAAAATAGATGGAAAGAAAGAAAGAAAAAAAAGATGGAAAAAGAAGAAAGAAAAGAAGAAAGAAAGAAGGAAGGAAAGAAAAAGAAAGAAAGATAAGTAAAGGAAGGAAGAAAGATTATGGAGAAAAGAAAGAAAAGAAAAAAAGATGGAAAAAAGAAGAAAGAAAAGAAAGAAGAAAGAAGGGAAAGAAGGAATTGAAACATTTCAGAAAGAAATAAAAAGAAAACAAAGGAAAAAAAAAGTAAAATTGCGACAACAAAGAAAAATAAGAGAGAAAAATAGAGAAAGAAAGAAAGAAAGAAAGAAAAAGAAAGAAGATAAAGGAAGGAGGAAGAAAGATAGATGGAAAGAAAGAAAGAAAAAAAAAGATGGAAAGAAGAAAGAAAGAAAGAAAGTAAGAAAGGAGAAAAACATTTCAGTAGAGAAAACGAAAATCGAAAGGAAAGAAAGAGTAAAATTAAAAAACAACAAGGAAATAAAGAAATAAAGAGAAAAAGACAATAAATAAGAAACAAATAAATAAAGACGAAAGAAAGAAAAATAATAAAGGAAAGGAAAAAGAAAAACGACAAGAAAGAAAGGGTTAAATTAAGACAACTAATAAAATGAAAACACGAAAGAAAGAAAAGTAAAAAAAAATAAACAAGAAATAAAAAGAAAGAAAAGAAAATATGGAAGAAACGAAAGGTAAAATTAAGAAAACAAAGATGAAAAGAACAACAGAGTGAAAGTCCATATAGAAGAAAACAAAGAAAGAAAGAAAGAAAGAAAGAAAGAAAGAAAGAAATGTGAGAGAAGAAAGAAATATCATAATTGAGACGAGAAGAAGAAGAAATAAAGAATGAAAAGTAGATACATAAAACGAATAAAAGAAAAAGAAAGAAAGAAAGGATAAAACGAAAGAAAAATGAAAGAAAGAAGAAAAAATAAATACAAAAAGTCAATAAGAATGAAAGAAAAAAAGTGAATATAAGAAAAGAAAGAAAAGTTAAAATTGAAGAACAAGAAGAAAACTTATGAAAAGAAAGAAAAGTCAATAAATAAAACCAAAGAAATATTGAAAGAAACAAAGAAAGAATTTTTCTGAACGAAAAAGAAAAAATCAAGGAAAAGAAAGGTTTAAAATAAGGCAACAAAGAAGAAAATGGAAAGAAAGGAGAAAAGTAAATAATTAAGAATGAAAGAAAGAAAAGAAAGAAAGAAAGAAAGAAAAAAAAAAAAAAAAAAAAGAAAGAAAGAAAGAGAGAAAGAAATGATTGCTAGATGAAGAAAAACGAAGGAAACGAAAGGTTAAAATTGGGCAACAAAGAAGAAAAGGAAAGAAAGGAAGAAACGTCAACAAATAAGAAATGAAGGAAGAAATAAAGAAAAAAATTCAGAAGGAGAAAAAATAAGGAAACGAAAGGTTAAAATTTGGGCAACAATGAAGAAAAAGCAAAGAAGAAGAGAGAGAGAAGAGAGAGAGGAGAGAGAGAGAAGAGAGAGAGAGAGAGAGAGAGAGAGAGAGAGAGAGAAAAAGAAAAAAAAGAAAGAGAGAAAAAATTACTAGAAGAAAGAAAAACGAAGGGAACGAAAGGTTTAAAATTGGGCAACAAAAGGAAGAAAAAGAAGAAGGGTCAAAAATAAGAAAGGAAGAAAGAAAGAAAATTTCAGAAGGAGAAGAAAAAAACGAAAAAATGAAAGCTTAAATTGGGCAACAATGAAGAAAAAGGAAATAAAGGAAAGAAACCTCAACAAATAAGAAGGGAAGGAAGAAAGAAAGAACAATTTGTCAGAAGGAGAAAAAATAAGTAAGGAAACGAAAGGTTAAAATTGGGCAACAATGAAGAAAAAGCAAAGAAAGAAAGAACGAAAGAAAGAAAGAGAGAGAGAGAGAAAGAA
>CM042161.1:68702923-68727923 GCA_023376005.1 Doryteuthis pealeii | reverse complement strand
AACATTTCGGCCAATATACCCTCCAGCCTTCTTCAAGTATTTCTGGTCGGAAAAGAAGGTTCCCGAGCCCGAAAAGAAGGTTCCCGAGTCCGACAAGAAATACCTGAAGAAGGCCAGGGGGTATATCGGCCGAAAAGTTGTATAAATAACAATAAAGATGAGGACAATAGTCCGAATAACGCAGATAATACTAAGGAAGGCTATTGAAAAGACAAAAAATGAATCTTTACCCACACAATCATCCTAGAACGTTTGCTGTAACAAGGTTAAAGAGCCTAAACTGTCGTACTATTTACCCATGGCTCGAGCCAGAATAGTTGGATACGTACGTTTTCCAAGTATATTAGAACTATGTGAAATGTAAACAGCCTCATCCAGTATTTGAACTCGCCTCACCCTGTCCATTTCCTACGACGATAACAATTACACCACACACCTCCAACGATGATATAGAAATGTTAACATTTAAAAAAAACACCATGTATTTCTCATCGTTTACAATAAGTGTCTGTTTATGAGCCCAACAGGAGGCGCGTGGTCAGAGTCGTAGAAAATGGACCCCGTCGATTCGAGTTCAATTCCTAGACGAAGCTGTTGGCATTTCACATAGCGCTAATAACCTTTGGAAAGGTATGAATCCATATATTCTCCCTCCAGCTATGGGTTGATAGTAGCGCAGACAGGGCCCTTCAGCCTTGGGTAGGTAACCAGTCTAGGAGAGGGATAACTCTGAATTCAAAATTCCTGAGGTCGGTCGTTGATTGGGTTTGTGGCAACCCTCTGATGCACCAATTCTTTCCTATCGAATGTGCCAAAAAGTGTGGATGGTCCAACACAAGCCTTCACCACTATAAACATATCACTGTGTGGATATTTATTGTATGAACACTCATACGTCGAAATCGATGGGGGTCCATCATGAGTCCAACTAAAAAGAATTTCCCAACCCTATTGCCCTTCATGCCAACCCCAAACTCTTTTTATTGCATATGTGCTAAAAGCGGTGGTAGAGGATCTTAATGTACTGAGCATAATGTTAAAAACTATCTGATGGTGAGGTTCCAATTCTGGGTCTCTTGAAATGTGGGAGGAACTCTTGATCAGCATTACTTCCCGTTCCAACCTGACCCTTCATGCCAACCCCAAACTCTTTTTATTGTATATGTGCTAAAAGCGGTGGTAGAGGATCTTAATGTACTGAGCATAATGTTAAAAACTATCTGATGGTGAGGTTCCAATTCTGGGTCTCTTGAAATGTGGAGGAACTCTTGATCAGCATTACTTCCCGTTCCAACCTGACCCTTCATGCCAACCCCAAACTCTTTTATTGTATATGTGCTAAAAGCGGTGGTAGAGGATCTTAATGTACTGAGCATAATGTTAAAAACTATCTGATGGTGAGTTCCAATTCTGGGTCTCTTGAAATGTGGAGGAACTCTTGATCAGCATTACTTCCCGTTCCAACCTGACCCTTCATGCCAACCCCAAACTCTTTTTATTGTATATGTGCTAAAAGCGGTGGTAGAGGATCTTAATGTACTGAGCATAATGTTAAAAACTATCTGATGGTGAGGTTCCAATTCTGGGTCTCTTGAAATGTGGAGGAACTCTTGATCAGCATTACTCCACGTTCCACTCTGACCCGGAGTGGTACGACCTGTTATGGTCAAATCTATGGGTTAAATAGAAAAATGAGTTTAAAAATGTGTTTAAAAATGAGTTTAAAAAAGAGTTTATATTATTGATATATATATATATATATATATATATATATATATATATATATATTAATAATTTGAAAACAATTACAATGCACATAAAAAATAAAAACAAATAGATGCTATTTTTTGTCTTATCGATTTCAAAGTATAACATTATCTTCGAAGATAAAGTTATACTTTGAAATCGATAAGACAAAAAAAACATCTTTTTGTTTTTATTTCTTATGTGCATTGTAATTGCTTTCAAATTAGTAATATATTATAACATACTTAACAATGCTTCAAGCCAAATTAGCAATTACATTTATATATATATATATATATATATATATATATATATATATATATATATATATATTATATATATATATAAGTATATTTAGGCAGCATTTTTTCTTTTATACAGGTTTCGTTGAATTAAACAGACAATTCCTGTCTGACAAGTCTTTCATTGATCCGTTCTAATCTTCGGGCCATCCTTCTGGTGTCAGGGTGGAACTGGTATACCAGTCCACCGAATGTTTCAACACTAGCGCTTTCGGCAATACACTTTGCCATCCTCAGGTGGGAAACGATAGAATAGTTTTCATGTCTCGTTTTTAACGAGAACGAGTAGAAGCAAGGAATTAGTGGGAGGTAATATCAATTGGTAGTGGGAGGTTTTTGGAATGGTAGTAGTTTGAACAAAGCACTAGTGTTGAAACATTCGGTGGACTGGTATACCAGTTCCACATTGACACCAGAAAGATGGCCCGAAGATTAGAACGGATCAATTAAAGACTTGTCAGACAGGAATTGTCTGTTCAATTCAACAAAACCTATATATATATATATATATATATTATATATATATAATAACATATATATATATATATATAGTAATATATGCTACTATGTATATATAAATATATATTATATATATATATATATATATATATATATATATATATATATAGTAACATATGTATATATATAATATATAATGTAAGTAAAGTAAAGTCGTCGGGGCAGCCTAATGTCGGTATCAGCCAATAGGCGTGGGAGTCTATCCCATTTTCACTAGCACTAGATAAAGAAAATTATTTTTTATCGGAGGTAGAGTGCCACGCCTACCATCAGCTGTTAACTTTACCGCACCTAACATGTCAGATGTTTAGATATGTGCAGATGTCTACATTTATCAGCCGTACCATCCAGCTAACATGTCAGCTTTAGGTATGTGCAGATGTCCACATTTATCAGCCGTAACACCAGAAAACATGTCAGCTTTAGATATGTGCATATATCCAGATTCATCAGCTGTACCATCCAGCTAACATGTCAGATGTTTAGATATGTGCAGATGTCCACATTTATCAGCCGTACCACTAGCTAACATATCAGCTTTAGATATGTGCACATGTCGAGATTTATGACCCGTACCATCCGGCTAACATGTCAGATGTTTAGATATGTGCAGATGTCCAGATTTATCAGCCGTACCATCCATCTAACATGTCAGCTTTATATATGTGCAGATGTCCAGATTGATCAGCCGTACCATCCGACAAACATATCAGCTTTAGATATGTGCAGATGTGCACATTTATCAGCCGTACCATCCAGCTAACATGTAAGATGTTTAGATATGTGCAGATGTCGAGATTTATCAGCCGTACCATCCAGTTAAAATGTCAGCTTTACATATGTGCAGATGTATACATTTATCAGTCGTACCATCCAGCTAACATGTCAGATGTTTCGATATGTGCAGATATCCAGATTTATCAGCCGTACCATCCAGCTAATATATCAGCTTTAGATATGTGCAGATGTCCACATTTATCAGCCGTACCATCAAGCTAACATGTCAGCATTACATATGTGCAGATGTCCACATTTATCAGCCGTACCATCCAGCTAACATGTCAGCTACAGTTATGTGCAGATGTCCAGATTGATCAGCCCTACCATCCAGCTAACATGTCAGATGTTTAGATATGTGCAGATGTCCACATTTATCAGCCATACAACCAGCGAACATGTCAGCTTTAGATATGTGCAGATGTCGAGATTTTTCAGCCGTACCACCAGCTAACATGTCAGCTTTAGATGTGTGCAGATGTATACATTTATCAGCCGTGCCATCCAGCTAACATGTCAGCTTTACATATGTGCAGATGTCCAGATTTGGCAGCCGTACCATCCAGCTAAAATATCAGCTTTAGATATGTGCAGATGTCCATATTTATCAGCCTTACCATCCAGGTATTATATCATATTTAGATATGTGCAGATTTCCAGATCTCTCAGCCGTACCATCCTGCTAAAATGTCCGATTTTTAGATATGTGCAGATGTCGACATTTATCAGCCGTACCATCCAGCTAACATGTCAGCTTCAGTTATGTGCAGATGTCCAGATTGATCAGCCGTACCATCCAGCTAACATGTCAGCTTTAGATATGTGCAGATGTCCAGATTTAACAGCCGTACCATCCAGCTAACATATCAGCTTTAGATATGTGCAGATGTCCAGCTTAATCAGTCATACCATAAGCTAACATGTCAGCTTTAGATATGTGCAGATGTCCAGATTGATCAGCCGTACCATCCAGCTAACATGTCAGATGTTTCGATATGTGCAGATATCCAGATTTATCAGCCGTACCATCCAGCTAATATATCAGCTTTAGATATGTGCAGATGTCCACATTTATCAGCCGTACCATCCAGCTAACATGTCAGCATTACATATGTGCAGATGTCCATATTTATCAGCCGTACCATCCAGCTAACATGTCAGCTACAGTTATGTGCAGATGTCCAGATTGATCAGCCCTACCATCCAGCTAACATGTCAGATGTTTAGATATGTGCAGATGTCCACATTTATCAGCCATACAACCAGCTAACATGTCTGCTTTAGATATGTGCAGATGTCGAGATTTTTCAGCCGTACCATCCAGCTAACATGTCAGCTTTAGATGTGTGCAGATGTATACATTTATCAGCCGTGCCATCCAGCTAACATGTCAGCTTTACATATGTGCAGATGTCCAGATTTATAAGGCGTACCATCCAGCTAACATGTCAGTTTAGATATGTGCAGATGTCCAAATTTGGCAGCCGTACCATCCAGCTAAATATCAGCTTTAGATATGTGCAGATGTCCAGATCTCTCAGCCGTACCATCCTGCTAAAATGTCCGATTTTTAGATATGTGCAGATGTCGACATTTATCAGCCGTACCATCCAGCTAACATGTCAGCTTCAGTTATGTGCAGATGTCCAGATTGATCAGCCGTACCATCCAGCTAACATGTCAGCTTTAGATATGTGCAGATGTCCAGATTTAACAACCGTACCATCCAGCTAACATATCAGCTTTAGATATGTGCTGATGTCCAGCTTAATCAGTCATACCATAAGCTAACATGTCAGCTTTAGATATGTTCAGATGTCCAGATTGATCAGCCGTACCATCCAGCTAACATGTCAGCTTTAGATATGTGCAGATGTCCAGATTTATCAGCCGTACTATCCAGCTAACATGTCAGCTTTAGATATGTACAGATGTCCAGCTTAATCAGTCGTACCACCAGCTAATATGTCAGCTTTAGATATGTGCAGATGTCCAGATTTATTAGCCGTGCCATCCAGCTAAACTGTCAGCTTCAGATATGTGCAGATGTCCAGCTTAATCAGCCGTACCACCAGCTAACATGTCAGCCTCAGTTATGTGCAGATGTCCAGATTGATCAGCCGTACCATCCAGCTAACATGTCAGCTTTAGATATGTGCAGATGTCCAGATTTAACAGCCGTACCATCCAGCTAACATATCAGCTTTAGATATGTGCAGATGTCCAGCTTAATCAGTCATACCATAAGCTAACATGTCAGATGTTTAGATATGTGCAGATGTCCAGATTGATCAGCCGTACCATCCAGCTAACATGTCAGCTTTAGATATGTGCAGATGTCCAGATTTATCAGCCGTACTATCCAGCTAACATGTCAGCTTTAGATATGTACAGATGTCCAGCTTAATCAGTCGTACCACCAGCTAACATGTCAGCTTTAAATATGTGCAGATGTCCAGATTTATTAGCCGTGCCATCCAGCTAACCTGTCAGCTTCAGATATGTGCAGATGTCCAGCTTAATCAGCCGTACCACCAGCTAACATATCAGCTTTAGATGTGTGCAGATGTATACATTTATCAGCCGTACCATCCAGCTAACATGTCAGCTTTATATATGTGCAGATGTCCAGATTTATCAGCCGTACCATCCAGCTAACATGTCAGCTTTATATATGTGCAGATGTACAAATTTATCAGCCGTACCATCCAGCTATTATATCATATTTAGATATGTGCAGATTTCCAGATCTCTCAGCCGTACCATCCTGCTAAAAACGTCCGATTTTTAGATATGCGCAGATGTCGACATTTATCAGCCGTACCATCCAGCTAACATGTCAGCTTCAGTTATGTGCAGATGTTCAGATTGATCAGCCGTACCATCCAGCTAACATGTCAGCTTTAGATATGTGAAGATGTCCAGTTTTAACAGCCATACCATCCATCTAACATATCAGCTTCAGATATGTGCAGATGTCCACATATATCAGCCGTACCATCCAGCTAAAATGTCAGATGTTTAGATATGTGCAGATGTCCAGATTTAACAGCCGTACAATCCAGCTAACGTGTCAGCTTTCGATGTGTGCAGATGTCCAGATTGATCAGCCGTACCATCCAGCTAACATGTCAGCTTTAGATATGTGAAGATGTCCAGTTTTAACAGCCATACCATCCATCTAACATATCAGCTTCAGATATGCGCAGATGTCCACACATATCAGCCGTACCATCCAGCTAAAATGTCAGATGTTTAGATATGTGCAGATGTCCAGATTTAACAGCCGTACAATCCAGCTAACGTGTCAGCTTTCGATGTGTGCAGATGTCCAGATTGATCAGCCGTACCATCCAGCTAACATGTCAGATGTTTAGATATGTGCAGATGTCTACATTTATCAGCCGTACCACCCAGCTAAAATTTCATGTTTAGATATGTGCATATGTCCAGATTTATCAGCCGTACTATGCAGTTAACATGTCAGCTTTAGATATGTGCAGATGACCAGATTTATCAGCCGTACTATCCAGTTAACATGTCAACTTTCGATAGGTGCAGATGTCCAGATTTATCAGCCGTACCATCCAGCTAACATGTGAGCTTCAGTTATGTGCAGATGTCCAGATTGATCAGCCGTACCATCGAGCTAACATATCAGCTTTAGATATGTGCAGATGTCCGGCTTAATCAGCCGTACCATCCAGCTAGCATGTCAGATTTAGATATGTGTAGATGCATACATTTATCAGCCGTACCATCCAGCTAACATGTCAGCTTTATATATGTGCAGATGTGCAGATTTATCAGCCGTACCATCCAGCTAACATGTCAGTTTAGATATGTGCATATGTCCAAAATTGGCAACCGTACCATCCAGCTAAATATCAGCTTTAGATATGTGCAGATGGTCAGACCTCTCAGCCGTACCATCCAGCTAACATGTCAGATGTTTAGATATGTGCAGATGTCCACATAAATAAGCCGTACCATGCAGCTAACATGTCAGCTTTGGATATGTGCAGATGTCCATATTTATCAGCCGTACCATCCAGCTAACATGTCCGCTTCAGTTATGTGCAGATGACCAGATTGATCAGCCGTACCATCCAGCTAACATGTCAGCTTTAGATATGTGCAGATGTCCAGATTTATCAGCCGTACTATCCAGCTAACATGTCAGCTTCAGATATGTGCAGATTTCCAGTTAATCAGCCGTACCACCAGATAACATATCAGCTTCAGATATGTGCAGATATCCACATTAATCAGCCGTACCACCGAGCTAATATGTCAGCTTGAGATATGTGCAGATGTCCACATTTATCAGCCGTACTATCCAGTTAACATGTCAGCTTTAGATATGTGCAGCGGTCCAGATTGATCAGCCGTTCCATCTAGCTAACATGTCAGCTTTAGATATGTGCAGATGTCAAAATTGATGAGCCGTACCATCCAGCTAACCAGTCAGCTTTAGATATTTAAAGTTGTCCACATTTATCAGCTGTACCATCCAGCTAACATATCAGCTTTAGATATGTACAGATGTCCAGATTTATCAGACGTATCATCCAGTTAATATCTCAGCTTTAGATATGTGTAGATGTCCACATTTATCACCGGTACCATCCAGCTAACATGTCAGATTTAGATATGTGCAGATGTATAGATTTATCAGCCGTACCATCCAGTTAACATCCAGCTAACATGTCAGCTTTAGGTATGTGCAGATGTCCACATTTATCAGCCGTGCCACCAGAAAACATGTCAGCTTTAGATATGTGCATATATCCAGATTCATCAGCTGTACCATCCAGCTAACATGTCAGATGTTTAGATATGTGCAGATGTCCACATTTATCAGCCGTACCACTAGCTAACATATCAGCTTTAGATATGTGCACATGTCGAGATTTATGACCCGTACCATCCGGCTAACATGTCAGATGTTTAGATATGTGCAGATGTCCAGATTTATCAGCCGTACCATCCATCTAACATGTCAGCTTTATATATGTGCAGATGTCCAGATTGATCAGCCGTACCATCCGGCAAACATATCAGCTTTAGATATGTGCAGATGTCCACATTTATCAGCCGTACCATCCAGCTAACATGTAAGATGTTTAGATATGTGCAGATGTCGAGATTTATCAGCCGTACCATCCAGTTAAAATGTCAGCTTTACATATGTGCAGATGTATACATTTATCAGTCGTACCATCCAGCTAACATGTCAGATGTTTCGATATGTGCAGATATCCAGATTTATCAGCCGTACCATCCAGCTAATATATCAGCTTTAGATATGTGCAGATGTCCACATTTATCAGCCGTACCATCAAGCTAACATGTCAGCATTACATATGTGCAGATGTCCACATTTATCAGCCGTACCATCCAGCTAACATGTCAGCTACAGTTATGTGCAGATGTCCAGATTGATCAGCCCTACCATCCAGCTAACATGTCAGATGTTTAGATATGTGCAGATGTCCACATTTATCAGCCATACAACCAGCGAACATGCCAGCTTTAGATATGTGCAGATGTCGAGATTTTTCAGCCGTACCACCAGCTAACATGTCAGCTTTAGATGTGTGCAGATGTATACATTTATCAGCCGTGCCATCCAGCTAACATGTCAGCTTTACATATGTGCAGATGTCCAGATTTATCAGGCGTACCATCCAGCTAACATGTCAGTTTAGATATGTGCAGATGTCCAAATTTGGCAGCCGTACCATCCAGCTAAAATATCAGCTTTAGATATGTGCAGATGTCAACATTTATCAGCCGTACCATCCAGCTAACATGTCAGCTTGGGATATGTGCATATGTCCATATTTATCAGCCTTACCATCCAGCTATATATCATATTTAGATATGTGCAGATATCCAGATCTCTCAGCCGTACCATCCTGCTAAAATGTCTGATATTTAGATATGTGCAGATGTCGACATTTATCAGCCGTACCATCCAGCTAACATGTCAGCTTCAGTTATGTGCAGATGTCCAGATTGATCAGCCGTACCATCCAGCTAACATGTCAGCTTTAGATATGTGCAGATGTCCAGATTTAACAGCCGTACCATCCAGCTAACATATCAGCTTTAGATATGTGCAGATGTCCAGCTTAATCAGTCATACCATAAGCTAACATGTCAGCTTTAGATATGTTCAGATGTCCAGATTGATCAGCCGTACCATCCAGCTAACATGTCAGCTTTAGATATGTGCAGATGTCCAGATTTATCAGCCGTACTATCCAGCTAACATGTCAGCTTTAGATATGTACAGATGTCCAGCTTAATCAGTCGTACCACCAGCTAATATGTCAGCTTTAAATATGTGCAGATGTCCACATTTATCAGCCGTACCATCCAGCTAACATGTCAGCTACAGTTATGTGCAGATGTCCAGATTGATCAGCCCTACCATCCAGCTAACATGTCAGATGTTTAGATATGTGCAGATGTCCACATTTATCAGCCATACAACCAGCGAACATGCCAGCTTTAGATATGTGCAGATGTCGAGATTTTTCAGCCGTACCACCAGCTAACATGTCAGCTTTAGATGTGTGCAGATGTATACATTTATCAGCCGTGCCATCCAGCTAACATGTCAGCTTTACATATGTGCAGATGTCCAGATTTATCAGGCGTACCATCCAGCTAACATGTCAGTTTAGATATGTGCAGATGTCCAAATTTGGCAGCCGTACCATCCAGCTAAAATATCAGCTTTAGATATGTGCAGATGTCAACATTTATCAGCCGTACCATCCAGCTAACATGTCAGCTTGGGATATGTGCAGATGTCCATATTTATCAGCCTTACCATCCAGCTATTATATCATATTTAGATATGTGCAGATATCCAGATCTCTCAGCCGTACCATCCTGCTAAAATGTCTGATATTTAGATATGTGCAGATGTCGACATTTATCAGCCGTACCATCCAGCTAACATGTCAGCTTCAGTTATGTGCAGATGTCCAGATTGATCAGCCGTACCATCCAGCTAACATGTCAGCTTTAGATATGTGCAGATGTCCAGATTTAACAGCCGTACCATCCAGCTAACATATCAGCTTTAGATATGTGCAGATGTCCAGCTTAATCAGTCATACCATAAGCTAACATGTCAGCTTTAGATATGTTCAGATGTCCAGATTGATCAGCCGTACCATCCAGCTAACATGTCAGCTTTAGATATGTGCAGATGTCCAGATTTATCAGCCGTACTATCCAGCTAACATGTCAGCTTTAGATATGTACAGATGTCCAGCTTAATCAGTCGTACCACCAGCTAATATGTCAGCTTTAAATATGTGCAGATGTCCAGATTTATTAGCCGTGCCATCCAGCTAAACTCTCAGCTTCAGATATGTGCAGATGTCCAGCTTAATCAGCCGTACCACCAGCTAACATATCAGCTTTAGATGTGTGCAGATGTATACATTTATCAGCCGTACCATCCAGCTAACATGTCAGCTTTATATATGTGCAGATGTCCAGATTTATCAGCCGTACCATCCAGCTAACATGTCAGCTTTATATATGTGCAGATGTACAAATTTATCAGCCGTACCATCCAGCTATTATATCATATTTAGATATGTGCAGATTTCCAGATCTCTCAGCCGTACCATCCTGCTAAAACGTCCGATTTTTAGATATGCGCAGATGTCGACATTTATCAGCCGTACATCCAGCTAACATGTCAGCTTCAGTTATGTGCAGATGACCAGATTGATCAGACGTACCATCCAGCTAACATGTCAGCTTTAGATATGTGAAGATGTCCAGTTTTAACAGCCATACCATCCATCTAACATATCAGCTTCAGATATGTGCAGATGTCCACATATATCAGCCGTACCATCCAGCTAAAATGTCAGATGTTTAGATATGTGCAGATGTCCAGATTTAACAGCCGTACAATCCAGCTAACGTGTCAGCTTTCGATGTGTGCAGATGTCCAGATTGATCAGCCGTACCATCCAGCTAACATGTCAGCTTTAGATATGTGAAGATGTCCAGTTTTAACAGCCATACCATCCATCTAACATATCAGCTTCAGATATGCGCAGATGTCCACATATATCAGCCGTACCATCCAGCTAAAATGTCAGATGTTTAGATATGTGCAGATGTCCAGATTTAACAGCCGTACAATCCAGCTAACGTGTCAGCTTTCGATGTGTGCAGATGTCCAGATTGATCAGCCGTACCATCCAGCTAACATGTCAGATGTTTAGATGTGTGCAGATGTGTACATTTATCAGTCGTACCACCCAGCTAAAATTTCATGTTTAGATATGTGCATATGTCCAGATTTATCAGCCGTACTATGCAGTTAACATGTCAGCTTTAGATAATCTCTCTCTTTTTNCTGTTCAGGTTAGATATGTGCAGAAGTCCACATTTATCAGCCTACCATCCAGCTAACATGTCAGTTTTAGATATGCAGATGTCCAGATTTATTAGCCGTACCATCCAGCTAACATGTCAGAGTGTCCAGATTTCATTCAGCCCGTACCATCCAGCTAACATGTCAGCTTTAGATATGTGCAGATGTCCAATTTATTAGCCGTACCATCAGCTAACATGTCAGCTTTAGATATTGCAGATGTCCAGATTTATTAGCCGTACCATCCAGCTAACATGTCAGATTACGATTCATCAGCTGTACCATCCACCCTACATGTCAGCTTTAGATATGTGCAGATGTCCAGATTTATTAGCCGTACCATCCAGCTAACATGTCAAATTGTCACATTTATTCAGCTGACCATCCAACTAACTGTCAGCTTTAGATATGTGCAGAGGTCCACATTTATTAGCGTACCATCCAGCTAACATGTCAGCTTTAGATATATGCAGATGTCGAGATTTATTAGCCGTACCATCAGCTAACATGTCAGATGTCCAGATTATTCAGCGTACATCCAGCTAACATGTCAGTTTAGATGTCCAGATTTATTAGCCGTACCATCCAGCTAATGTCAGCTTTAGATTGTGCAGGGGTCAGATTATTTAGCCGTACCATCCAGCTAACATGTCAGATGTCCACAGTATTATCAGCCGTACCATCCAGCTAAACTGTAAGCTTTAGATTGTGCAGTGTCCAGATTTATTAGCCGTACCATCCGCTAACATATGTCAGATGTCACATTTATCAGCCGTATCCATCAAGCTAACATTCAGCTTTAGATATGTGTAGATGCGCGATTATCAGCCGTACCATCCACTAACATGTCAGCTTTAGATATGTGCAGATGTCCACATTTATTAGCCTACCATCCAGCTAACATGTCAGCTTTAGATATATGCAGATGTCCAGATTTATTAGCCGTACCATCCAGCTAATCAGGTTCAGATGTCCAGATTCATCAGCCGTACCATCCAGCTAACATGTCAGCTTTAGATATGTGCAGATGTCCAGATTTATTAGCCGTACCATCCAGCTAACATGTCAGATGTTCCAGATTATCAGCTGTACCATCCAGCTAACATGTCAGCTTAGATATGTGAGATGTCCAGATTATTAGCGTACCATTACAGCTAACATTCAGCTTTAGATATACAGGAGCGTGTCCCTGAATTCCGCTACATTCCAGCTATACTGTCAGATGTCCAGAATTATCAGCCGTACCATCCAGCTAACATGTCAGCTTTAGATATGTGCAGATGTCCAGATTTATTTAGCCGTACCATCAAGCTAAATCATGTCAAATTTGCCAGATTTATTAGCCGTACCATCCACTAACCTGTCACTTTAGATATGTGCAGAGTCCACATTTATCAGCCGTACCATCCAGCTAACATGTCAGCTTTAGATATTGCAGATGTCCAGATTTATTAGCCGTACCATCCTAGCATAACATGTCAGATGTCCAGATTATCAGCCGTACCATCCAGCTAACATGTCAGCTTTAGATATGTGCAGATGTCCAGATTTATTAGCCGTACCATCAGCTAACATGTCAGCTTTAGATATTGCAGATGTCCAGATTTTATTCAGCCGTACCATCCAGCTAACATGTCAGATGCTACGATTCATCAGCGTACCATCCAGCTACATGTCAGCTTTAGATATGTGCAGATGTCCAGATTTTTAGCCGTACCATCCAGCTAACATGTCAAAATTCCAGATTTATTAGCTCTACCATCCAACTAACTGTCAGCTTTAGATATGTGCAGAGTCCACATTTATACGCCGTACCATCCAGCTAACATGTCAGCTTTAGAATATTGCAGATGTCAGATTTATCAGCCGTACCATCCAGCTAACATGTTCAGATGTCCAGATTTATTAGCCGTACCATCCAGCTAACATGTTCAGATGTCCAGATTTATCTAGCCGTACCATCCAGCTAACTGTCAGCTTTAGATATGTGCAATGTCGAGATTTATCAGCCGTACCATCCAGCTAACATGTCAGATTGTGCCACATTCGATTATAGCCGTACCATCCAGCTAACTGTCAGCTTTAGATTGTGCAGGGTCCAGATTTATTAGCCGTACCATCCAGCTAACATAGTCAGATGTGTCAGATTTATCAGCCGTACCATCAAGCTAACATATCAGCTTTAGATATGTGAGAGTCCAGATTTCAGCCGTACCATCCAGCTAACATGTCAGCTTTAGATATGTGCAGATGTCCACATTTATTAGCCATACCATCAGCTAACATGTCAGCTTTATTATGTGCAGATGTCCAGATTTATTAGCCGTACATCCAGCTAACATGTCAGATGTCAGATTCATCAGCCGTACCATCCAGCTAAAATTCAGCTTTAGATATGTGCAGATGTCCAGATTTATTAGGCCGTACCATCAGCTACAATGTCAGATGTCAGATTTATTAGCGTACCATCCAGCTAACATGTTCAGCTTTAGATATGTGAAGATGTCCAGATTATATAGCGTACCAAGCCAGCTAACATTCAGCTTTAGATATCAGATGTCCGATTATTTGCTCACCATCCAGCTAACCATGTCAGATGTCCAGATTACTATCAGCCGTACCATCCAGCTAACATGTCAGCTTTTAGATATGTGCAGATGTCCAGATTTATTAGCCGCTACCATCCAAGCTAACATGTCAAATATGTCAGATTTATTAGCCGTACCATCCAGCTACTGTCACTTTAGATATGTTGCAGAGTCCACATTTATTAGCCGTACCATCCAGCTAACATTCAGCTTTAGATATTGCAGATGTCCAATTTATCAGCCGTACCATCCAGCTTAATCATGTGCAGATGTCCAGATTTATCAGCCGTACCATCCAGCTAAAAAACCAAAAATTTGTCAAGCGCTTTTTAGGGAATATTATTGGCAGAAATGTTTCCCGATTTATTAGCCGTACCATCCAGCTAACATAGATTCAGATATGTCCAGATTTATCAGCCGTACCATCCAGCTAACATGTCACTTTAGATGTGTCAGATGTCCAATTTATCAGCCACGACCATCCAGCTAACATATCAGCTTGTAATAGTGCAGATGTGCCACATATATCAGCCGTATCATCAGCAACATGTCACTTTAATATTGAGATGTCCAGCATTTATAGCCTACCAATCCAGCTAACTTCAGCTTTAGGTGCAGATGTCCAATTTATCAGCCGTACCACCTCAGCTAAAATTCAGCTTAGTATGTTGCAGATGTCCAATTTATCAGCCGTACAACCAGCTAACATGTCATGCTTTAGATATGTGCAGATGTCCAATTTATTAGCCCTACATCCAGCTAACATGTCAGATTTTAGATATGTGCCAGATGTCCAGCTTAATCAGCCGTACCATCCGCTAACATATCAGCTTAGATATGTGCAGATGTCCACATATATCAGCCGTACATCCAGCTAACATATTCAGCCTTAATATATGTGCAGATGTCAGATTTATCAGCCGTACCATCCAGCTAACTGTCTGCTTTGATATGTGCAGGTCCAGATTTTAGCCGTACCATCCAGCTAAACATGTCAGCTTTAGATATGTGCAGATGTCCAGATTATCAGCCGTACCATCCAGCTAACATGTCAGGATGTCCAGATTTATCAGCCGTACCATCCAGCTAACATGTCAGCTTAGATATGTGCAGATGTCCAATTTATAGCCGTACCATCCAGCTAACATATCAGCTTTAGTATATGCAGATGTCCCATTATCAGCCGTACCATCCAGCTAAATTCAGCTTTAGTATGTGCAGATGTCCAAATTAAGCCGTACCATCCAGCTAACATGTCAGCTTTAATATGTGCAGATGTCCAGTTTTCAGCCGTACCATCCAGCTAACATTTCAGCTTTAGATATGTGCAGATGTCAGATTATTAGCCGCTACCTCCAGCTAACATGTCAGATGTGCACATTTTATCAGCCGTACCATCCGTAACATTCAGCTTTAGATATGTGCAGATGTCCACATATATCAGCCGTACCATCCAGCTAACATGTCAGCTTTAAATATTGCAGATGTCCAGATTTAAAACAGCCGTACCATCACGCTAACGTGTCAGGTTTAGATGTTGCAGATGTCCGACATTATCAGCCGTACCATCCAGCTAACATATGTCAGCTTTAGATATGTGCAGATGTCCAGCTTAATCAGCCGTACACACCAGCTAACATTTCACTTTAGTATGTGCAGATGTCCAAGATTTATTAGCCGTACCATCCAGCTAACATATCAGATGTCCAGAATTTATAGCCGTACCATCCAGCTTAATGATCAGCTTTAGATATGTGCAGATGTCCAATTATCAGCCGTACATCCAGCTACATGTCACTTTAAATAGTGCAGATGTCAGATTTAACAGCCGCTACCATCCAGCTAACTGTCAGCTTAGATTGTGCAAAGGTCCAATTATCAGCCGTACCATCCAGCTAACAGTCAGCTTTAGATATGTGCAGATGTCCAGATTACAGCCATACCATCCAGCTAACATGTCAGATGTCCAGATTTATCAGCCGTACCATCCAGCTAACATGTCAGCTTTAGATATATGCAATGTCCAGATTTATTAGCGCGTACCATTCAGGTAACATGTCAATGTCCAGATTATCAGCCGACCATCAGCTAACATTCAGCTTTAGATATGTGCAGATGTCCAATTATCAGCGTACATCCAGCTAACATGTCAGCTTTAATATGTGAGATGTTCAGATTCACAGCCGTACCATCCAGCTAACATGTCAGCTTTAGATATTGCAGAGTCCAATTCATCAGCCGTACCATCAGCTAACATGTCAGCTTAGATATGTGCAGATGTCCAGATTTAATAGCCGTACCATCCAGCTAACAATCAGCTTTAGTATGTGCAGATGTCCAATTTATCAGCCGTACCATCCAGCTAACATATCAGCTTTAGATATGTGCAGATGTCAAATTTATCAGCCGTACCATCCAGCTAACATGTCGCTTTAGTATGTGCAGATGTCCAAATTTATCAGCCGTACCATCCAGCTAACATGTCAGCTTTTGATATGTGCAGATGTCCAGATTAATCAGCGTACCACCAGCTAACATTTCAGCTTTAGATATGTGCAGATGTCAAGATTTATTAGCCGTACCATCCAGCTAACATGTCAGATGTCCCAGATTTATCAGCCGTACCATCCAGCTAACATACAGCTTTAGATATGTGCAGAATGTCCACATATATCAGCCGTACATCAAGCTAACATGTCAGCTTTTTGAAATATGTGCAGATGTCCAGATTTACAAGCCGTACCATCCCGCTAACATGCAGCTTTAGATTGTGCAGGGTCCAGATTCATCAGCCGTACCATCCAGCTAACATGTCAGCTTTAGATATGTGCAGATGTCCAATTATTGCCGTACCATCCAGCTAACATGTTCAGATATGCCAGATTTATTCAGATGTACCATCCAGCTAAAACTGTCAGCTTAGATATGTGCAGATGTCCAGATTATCAGCCGTACCATCCAGCTAACATGTCAGCTTAGATTGTGCAGTCCAATTTATTAGCCGCACCATCAGCTAACATGTCAGCTTTAGATATTGCGATGTCCAGATTATTAGCCGTACCATCAGCAATCATGTCAGGTATGTCCAGATTCATCAGCCGTACCTTCCAGCTAACATGTCAGCTTTAGATATGTGCAGATGTCCAGATTTATTAGCCGTACCCATCCTAGCTAAAATGTGCAGATGTCCAGATGTTATTAGCCGTACCATCCAGCTAACCTGTCAGCTTAGATTGTGCAGAGGTCCACATTTATTAGCCGTACCATCCAGCTAACATGTCAGCTTTAGATATTGCAGATGTCCAGATTATCAGCCGACCACCATCAACAGCTAAACATTTCAGATGTCCAATTTATCAGCCGTACCATCCAGCTAACATGTTAGCTTTATATGTGCGATGTCCAGCTTTAATCAGCCGTACCACCAGCTACATTGCAGCTTTAGATATGTGCAGATGTCCAGATTTTTCAGCCGCCGTACTCATACCATCATAACATAAGCTTAGATAAGTGCAGATGTCCAATTATCAGCCGTACCATCCAGCTAACATGTCAGCTTTAGACATGTGCAGATGTCAGATTTCATCAGTCGTACCATCCAGCTAACATATCGCCTTCAGATATGTGCAGATGTCCAGATTTATCAGCGTACCATCCAGCTCAACATGTCAGCTTTAGATATGTGCAGATGTCCAATTTACAGCCCCTACCATCCAGCTAATTGTCAGCTTTAGATATGTGCAGATTGTCAGATATCAGCCGTACCATCCGCTAACATGTCAGAGTTTAGATATGTGCAGATGTCCACATTTATCAGCCGTACCATCCAGCTAACATTCTGAGCTTTAGATATGTGCAGATGTCCAAATTATCAGCCGTACCACCAGCTACATTCAGCTTTAGATATGTGCAGATGTCCCTTAATAAGCGTACCATCCAGCTAACATGTCATTTAGATATGTGCAGATGTCCAGATTATTAGCCGTACACATCCAGCTAACTGTCAGCTTTAGATATGTGCAGAGGTCCAGATTCATCAGCCGTACCATCCAGCTAACATGTTGAGTTTAGATATGTGCAGATGTCCATATTATCAGCCGTACCATCCAGCTAACATGTCAGCTTTAGATTTATGTGCAGATGTCCAGCTTAAGAACCGTACCACCAAGCTAACATGTCAGCTTTAGATATGTGCAGATGTCCAGATTTATTAGCCGTACCATCCTGCTAACCTGTCAGCTTCAGATATGTGCAGAGGTCCAGATTTCATCGGCCGTACCATCCAGCTAACATGTCAGCTTTATATATGTGCAGATGTCCAATTTATTAACCGTACCATCCAGCTAACATGTCAGCTTTAGATATGTGCAAATGTCCAGCATTTTCAGCCGTACATCCAGCTACATGTCAGCTTAGATATGTGCAGATGCCAGATTATCAGCCGTACCATCCAGCTACATATCAGCTTTAGATATGTGCAGATGTCCAGATTTAACAGCCGTACCATCCAGCTAACTGTCAGCTTTAGATATGTGAAGATGTTCAGATTGATCAGCCGTACCATCCCTATACATGTCAGAGTTTAGATATGTGCAGATGTCCACATTTATCAGCCGTACCATCCAGCTAACATGCCTATGTTTAGATATGTGCAGATGTCCAAATTTATCAGCCGCTACCACCCAGCCTAACCTTAACATGTCAGCTTTAGATATGTGCAGATGTCCAGATTTATAAGCCGTACCATCCAGCTAACATGTCAGCTTTAGATATGTGCAGATGTCCACATTTATCAGCCGTACCACCAGCTAACATGTCAGCTTTAGATATGTGCAGATGTCCACATTTATCAGCCGTACACCAGCTAACATGTCAGCTTAGATATGTGCAGATGTCCAGCTAAATGTCAGATGTTAGATATGTGCAGATGTCCACATTTATCAGCCGTACCATCCAGCTAACATGTCAGATGTTTAGATATGTGCAGATGTCCACATTTATCAACCGTACCATCCAGCTAACATGTCAGCTTTAGATATGTGCAGATGTCCACATTTATCAGCCGTACCATCCAGCTAACATGTCAGCTTTAGATATGTGCAGATGTCCACATTATCAGCCGTACCATCCAGCTAACATGTCAGATTTTAGATATGTGCAGATGTCCAATTTATCAGCCGTACCACCAGCTAACATGTCAGCTTTAGATATGTGCAGATGTCCAGTTTAATAAGCCGTACCATCCAGCTAACATGTCAGCTTTAGATATGTGCAAATGTCCAGCCGTACCACCAGCTAACATGTCAGCTTTAGCAGATGTCCAGATTTATTAGCCAGCTAACCTGTCAGCTTTAGATATGTGCAGAGGTCCAGATTTCAGCCGTACCATCCAGCTAACATGTCAGCTTTAGATATGTGCAATGTCCACATTTTATCAGCGATACTATCAGCTATCCAGGTCAGCTTTAGATATGTGCAGATGTCCATATATATCAGCCGTACCATCCAGCTAACATATCAGCTTTAGATATGTGCAGATGTCCAGATTTAACAGCCGTACCATCCAGCTAACGTGTCAGCTTTAGATATGTGAAGATGTTCAGATTGATCAGCCGTACCATCCTGCTCACATGTCAGATGTTTAGATATGTGCAGATGTCCACATTTATCAGCCGTACCATCCAGCTAACATGCCTGATGTTTAGATATGTGCAGATGTCCAAATTTATCAGCCGTACCACCAGCTAACATGTCAGCTTTAGATATGTGCAGATGTCCAGCTGAATAAGCTGTACCACCAGCTAACATGTCAGCTTTAGATATGTGCAGATGTCCAGATTTATTAGCCGTACCGTCCCGCTAACCTGTCAGCTTTAGATATGTGCAGAGGTCCACATTTATCAGCCGTGCCATCCAGCTCACATGTCAGATGTTTAGCTATGTGCAGATGTCCACATTTATCAGCCGTACCACCAGCTAACATCTCAGCTTCAGATATGTGCAGATGTCCAGATTGATCAGCCGTACCATCCAGCTAACATGTCAGCTTTAGATATGTGCAGATGTATACATTTATCAGCCGTACCATCCAGCTAAAATGTCAGATGTTTAGATATGTGCAGATGTCCACATTTATCAACCGTACCATCCAGCTAACATATCAGCTTTAGATATGTTCAGATGTCGCAATTTATCAACCGTACCATCCAGCTAACATGTCATCTTTAGATATGTGCAGATGTCCACATTTATCTGCCGTACCATCCAGCTAACATGTCAGCTTTTGATATCTGCAGATGTCCAGATTCATCAGTCGTACCATCAGCTAACCTATCAGCTTCAGATATCTGTAGATGTCCAGATTTATCAGACGTACCATCCAGCTAACATGTCAGCTTTAGATATGTGCAAATGTCCACATTTATCAGCCGTACTATCCAGCTATCATGTCAGCTTTAGATATGTGCAGATGTCCAGATTGATCAGTCGTACCATCCAGCTTAACACATCAGCTTCAGATATGTGCAGATGTCCACATATATCAGCCGTACCATCCAGCTAACATGTCTGATGTTTAGATATGTGCAGATGTCCAAATTTTCAGCCGTACCATCCAGCTAACATGTCAGCTTTAGATATGTGCAGATGTCCAGCTTAATAAGCCGTACCACCAGCTAACATGTCAGCTTTAGATATGTGCAGATGTCCAGATTTATTAGCCGTACCATCCCGCTAACCTGTCAGCTTTAGATATGTGCAGAGGTCCAGATTCATCAGCCGTACCATCCAGCTAACATGTCTGATGTTTAGATATGTGCAGATGTCCAAATTTATCAGCCGTACCACCAGCTAACATGTCAGCTTTAGATATGTGCAGATGTCCAGTTTAATAAGCCGTACCATCCAGCTAACATGTCAGCTTTAGATATGTGCAAATGTCCAGCTTAATAAGCCGTACCACCAGCTAACATGTCAGCTTTAGATATGTGCAGATGTCCAGATTTATTAGCCGTACCATCCCGCTAACCTGTCAGCTTTAGATATGTGCAGAGGTCCAGATCCTTCAGCCGTACCATCCAGCTAACATGTCAGCTTTAGATATGTGCAGATGTCGTAATTTATCAACCGTACCATCCAGCTAACATGTCAGCTTTAGATATGTGAAGATCTCCACATTTATCTGCCGTACCATCAGCTAACATGTCAGCTTCAGATATCTGTAGATGTCCAGATTGATCAGACGTACTATCCAGCTAACATGTCAGCTTTAGATATGTGCAAATGTCCACATTTATCAGCCGTACTATCCAGCTATCATGTCAGCTTTAGATATGTGCAGATGTCCATATATATCAGCCGTACCATCCAGCTAACACATCAGCTTTAGATATGTGCAGATGTCCAGATTGATCAGCCGTACCATCCAGCATAACACATCAGCTTCAGATATGTGCAGATGTTCACATATATCAGCCGTACAACCAGCTAACATGTCTGATGTTTAGATATGTGCAGATGTCCAAATTTATCAGCCGTACCACCAGCTAACATGTCAGCTTTAGATATGTGCAGATGTCCAGTTTAATAAGCCGTACCATCCAGCTAACATGTCAGCTTTAGATATGTGCTGAGGTCCAGATTCATCAGCCGTACCATCCAGCTAACATGTCAGCTTTAGATATGTGCAGATGTCCAGATTTATTAGCCGTACCATCCTGCTAACGTGTCAGATGTCCAGATTTATTAGCCGTACCATCCAGCTAACGTGTCAGCTTTAGATATGTGAAGAGGTCCACATTTATTAACCGTACCATCCAGCTAACATGTCAGCTTTAAATATGTGCAGATGTCCAGATTTAACAGCCGTACCATCCAGCTAACATGTCAGATGTCCACATTTATCAGCCGTACCATACAGCTAACTTGTCAGCTTTAGATATGTGCAGATGTCCAGATTTATCAGCCGTACTCTCCAGCTAACATGTCCAGCTTAATCAGCCGTACCACCAGCTAACATGTCAGCTTTAGATATGTGCAGATGTCCAGATTTATTAGCCGTACCATCCAACTAACATGTCAGATGTCCAGATTTCTCAGCCGTACCACCAGCTAACATGTCTGCTTTAGATATGTGCAGATGTCCAGATTTATTAGCCGTACCATCCAGCTAACCTGTCAGCTTTAGATATGTGCAGAGGTCCACATTGATCATCATCCACATGCCATCCAGCTAACATGTCAGCTTTAGATATGTGCAGATGTCCAGATTTATTAGCCGTACCATCCTGCTAACATGTCAGATGTCCAGATTTCTCAGCCGTACCATCCAGCTAACATGTCAGCTTTAAATATGTGCAGATGTCCAGATTTAACAGCCGTACCATCCAGCTAACGTGTCAGCTTTAGATGTGTGCAGATGGCCAGATTGATCAGCCGTACCATCCAGCTAACAAGTCAGATGTTTAGATATGTGCAGATGTCCAGATTCATCAGTCGTACCATCTAGCTAACATAACAGCTTCAGATATGTGTAGATGCCCAGATTGATCAGACGTACCATCCAGCTAACATGTTAGCTGCTTACTTTACCGCACAGATTGCTTAGTTGGCGAGGCCCAGTATCGAACTATGAACCTTGTGATTTCTAGCCGAACGCTCTACCGACGGAGCTAACCCGGCCCATATATGTAACATATGTTAATGTCATGGGAAATGGACTCGTCGCCCCGAATTTAAATCCTGGTTGTGGTAATTGCATTTCACTTTGCGCTAATACCCTTGGGAAAGGTATGAATCCTACTATCCCTCCAGCTATGGATAAATAGCAGGGCAGATTGGGCTCTTTAACCTTGTTTAGGTAACCGGTCTAGGAGAAGGAAAACTCTGAATTCAAACCTGTTGTACTCCGCTTAAGAAATTGACCTTGTGTCACATCCTGCTCATGCGGAGAGGTTGGTAAATATATATATGTAACATATATATATATATGTATAACATATAAAGTAAAGTCGTTGGGGCGGCCTAAAGTCGGTTTCACCCAGTCAGCGAGGGATTCTATCTCTTTTTCAATAGCGCTAGACAAAGGAGACTGTTTTGGCGTCTGAGGTGGTGCACCACACCTACCATCATCCCCTCATTTTACCTCCCAGATCCCTGTGCTACTCATACGCTTAGTTGGTGAGGACCGGTATCGGACTAGGAACCTTGTGGTTTCGAGCCGAACGCTCTAACATAAATATATATAACATATATTTAATGAAACATATATATATAACATATAAGGTAACATGTATGTAATATATGTATATATAGGTATAACATATAATGTAACATATATATTATATATTATATATATATATATATATATATATATAACATATATTCAATGTAACATATATTTATATGACATATAATGTAACATATATTTAACATATGTATATATATGTATATATATATATATATATATATATATATATAGTAACTTATGTTAGTATGTATATATATATATATATATATATATATATATATATATATATATGAGAAGTAAATAAACAAACGATGTGGTTGGATATGGCTTTTTTTAGCCGACAATTTTTGGGAGAATATGTGCCTAATTGAAGTCGTACCTAATATTTGAAAATTAATTAATTAATAATTAATTAATTAGGCGGGCATACCTATTCAAATGTAAGGCTAAACAAATCAAGAAAAATCAATCTCTGCATGTACATTTTGTCCTATTAGGCCTCATCAGCAGAGCTATAGTGTAGGGGTTATGGTCCTCGCCTGTCAGCTTGACAGTTATGGTCGAATCACGCACAAGGTGGTCTTCCTATCTATAGCTCTGCTGATGAGGCCTAATAGGCTGAAATGTACATACAGAGATTGATTTTATCGATTTGTTTAGCCTTACATTTGAATAGGTTTTCCCGCCTAATTAATTAATTATTAATTAATCAATTTTCAAAAATTAGGTACCACTTCACTTATGAAAATTTCCTTTAAAAATCAAATCAAAAATGACTAAAGTATATGTAAAAAAAAAAAAACGCGAATTTAAACGTATATGAAAATTTCCTTTAAAAATCACAATAAAAACTTGATTAAAGATGACGAGTCTATTAAAGATATGTCCCATTTCTTAACCCGAAAGCCTTGGGACTCTAAGGCGCCAGATTCCAGTGCCCTTCTGCTACGTCATCGATCCCCACTGTTAACGAGAAAACAGTCAGTGGTCGGTTCGGCTTAAACCTGTAAGGACCTGAATGAGTTAACTCCCTCAGACTGGATTGGTAAATAAGTTGCCACTCGCTTCCAGGAGCAAACCTTGAAATTCGACAATTTCAACTTTGAAAGAATTATACTACAGAAATCATCTCAACTCAATTAGGGTTTGCAACTCAAAGACAGATTCCCTAAAAGCAACCTCTAAAATTCATCACCAACAAAACATACGAAATTTCAACCCGCCTCTGCCGATAGGTTGGTGGGTCATTCTTCACTTCAAAGAACTTTGTTAACCGGACTCTGAGTTAAGTTCTCCGCAAATCACACCAAAATTTGCAAAAACTATCCTTAAATCTATCTTTCCCTTTTTTTGTTGTTTCTACATATTAAATTTGTTGTTAAATATATTTGTCTTGTCTTGT
>CM042161.1:68677923-68697923 GCA_023376005.1 Doryteuthis pealeii | reverse complement strand
AAATCTTTACTTTTTTTTTTCTTTTTCTAGTTTTTCTTGATATCTTGCGTGTGACTTTTCGTTAGCTGATTGGCTATCGATCGGTGAGAACGATAAAACGAGCCAATTAAAACGGGTTACATTTCTTGCATTTCTGAGTGTGTTGGCTTTTATTGAAATATTCATGAGGAATCGAAGGCTGTTGTTCATATGAAGGCGTTTTTTGTCGCAAATCAGTGGGGAGAATCTTTCTGGGGTGGTTTTGTTGAAATTAACGAATAGGGATCGATAGAAGAAGAAGAAGAAGAAGAAGAAGAAGAAGGAGGAGGAGGAGGAGGAGAAGTGGAGGAGGGGGAGGAGAGGAACTATAAAGAAAAAGGTAGAGTCATTTTGATAAAAGTAAAAACCTATAATTGAAATCTGGAAAATGAAATGTAAATGAGAGAGAAACAGGTAATGTAAAAACTAAAACTAAACTAAAACACAGGAGTAAAAGCCCAGTGAAGGTTATATATATATATATATATATATATATATATATATATATATATATATATATAAATGTTGTTCTGGTTCCAACGGGAGAAAATTTAATATTTTATAAAAAAAAAGAAGGTCCGCAAAATGTATTATGTCTCAGAAAAAATGTTTTATTCTTTTTATCTTACACACACACACACACACATATATATATATATATATATATATATATATATATATATATATATATATATTCTTTTCGACTTGTGTAAAAAAAATTATGCATGTATGTATTTCTTTTTTACACGTTAATCAGATACATTTCCCTTTTCCATATATATATATAATTATATATATATATATATATATATATATATACTAGCAATATATGCACCCTTCGGGTGCAAGTATTTAAGTTTTAATGTAATAAAATATTGTATTAAATTAGAAAGGCTAATGAAACTAAATAAGAATACAAATAAAAGATTTGAAACAGAGGGAGTATAATAAAAGATTTGAAACAGAGGAGTATAATAAAAATGGAACAACTGAAACTTACTCTTCCATCACTCTCGTCATTCATTGTTATTTTTTATAATTTAAGTATTTAGTTATAAGAGGAAGTAAAGAATAAAATGACAGTTATTTTATCTTGTTAATGGATTTCATTTAAGATTTATTGAAGAGATTTTTGCTTATATTCATTAAAATAAAACCAAACAGTTAGAAATCAATATACTAAGCAGATATTTATTAAATTCGATTTTTAAATATTAATATGCAAATTAGCCTTCCCGTTCAAACTGTAAAACCGCTATTTTGTTGTATATATAATATAATTGCATGTTGTTAGTATGTAGACATAGTTAACAGTATTAATAATGGAAGACAATTTTATTAATAATTGAGGTTTAGATAAAAATAAAATCATGGAGAATGTGATGTCAATAACTAAGAGAATTGTGACTTGAGTAGGAATATAGTTTCGGTTACAGACAGAAAAACACACAATCTCCATTATAATAAGATATATATATAATTTACGGTAGCGTGGACATGAAGTCAACGGTTCTCGGTTATTCACTGGCTCCCGCCTATATGATTCTCAAACCAAGTAACCGAGCTGTCATTTTATACTGTGGTTTAGGCCTTGCGGGAATTGCAACGGTGTTTATGGTTTATGGGTAGTATGCGTGCGGTGTTAAGGAAAACGATCAATGAAATCGGTTAAAAAGAAGGTAAATGAAAGAGAAAAAATAATGAGATAATAAATAATACACACACACACACACACACACACACACACATATATATATATATATATATATATATATATATATAGTGTTGTTTGAGAGTCTCCGTATGCTTCTAGTAAGTATATATATTTGAGATATATTTTTGTATCTGCATCCGTTTTTCGGAAGTACATATATCAGGTTTGGGCATTAGTGTGAAGCATTAAAGTGATATATTATAATAATGTAGTTTTCATAATATATTCATCTGGGAATACATATCAGAAAAATCGGTTGTTGTTTTTTTGAGTTTCCTGATATTTATTCCCAGATGAATATATTATAACTATATTATTATAATATACCATATTAATGCTTTACACTAATGCCCAAACCTGATACATGTACTTCCGAAAAACGGCTACAGATACAAAAATGTATCTGAAATATATATATATATATATATATATGTGTGTGTGTGTGTGTATAAGATTTTTGGATGTTTGTTTATTTTAGAAGCATTGTTGGAAAAGTATATATTATTATTTATATTTTTGCTTGAAGGCAATTACAATGCGTATATCGCATAAAATTCGATAATTATAGAAGATAATAATGACAAGTGAATTTCGGTAAAGAATCATCCTGTGTGTAGAACATCGTACCGACTGTTTCAACTTTATTAAGTCTTATCAGCGATGTATACTAACGATTTCCCTCCGACAGAAATCGAAACCGGGACTTCAGCAGGATTGTCAGAAACTATACTGCTTCGGCCACGATACAGCACGAGAATATCCTTGGGAAATTAACCTGTCAATGATACTGATACGTCTCTACCATATGAAGTAAGGGGACGTTGAGTAAATAATAACAAACCCGGGCCTTATGCTCTTTGGCGAAAGAAATAAGATTTTTGGATGTTTGTTTATTTTAGAAGCATTTAGAACACACCAAACCAACCATTATTCAGAATAAATTTCTGCTTATGATTATTTTATATTATTTTGTAGCATTATAAGTTGGTCACCTATGAATCATGTGCGGTAGTGTAGAAATTAAAAATACGCTAATACTGAATCAGGGAAAAAAACATAAAAGTGATCAACAAGACTTAACTTTTACTAACCTTGTCACTTGTCTCTGATTGGTCAAAACAAATCGTGAGAATAGTGGGAGGGTTAGTTTTGAGAGCGTTAGATTGTTTGTTTGTTTTTTTTTTCGAAAGGGACAGAGGTATCTACAAAGATAACTATATCGTAGATACAGAAGGTGTATTTAAGATAGGGTAGCACTTAGAAGATTCTCAATTCTCAAACCAAGCATATGGTTTGCGATTTGCATAGCAAGAAACTGCCAGTAACCAAGCGCCGATGACTTCAGGTTCACTATTCCATAAATTTAAATATATATATATATATATATATATATATATATATATATATATCTGCTGGAGAAGCAAGGATGGCTCATAAGCGACGTTCTCCTGTGGAAGCCAACACATGGACATGCAAGTATGGGGCGCCCAGCAAGGATCTACATTGACCAGCTATGCGAAGATGATGGTTGCTCCGCAGAGGAGCTCCCAGGTGCAATGAATGATAGGGAAGGTTGGCATGAGATTGTCATGGATATATGTGCTGCATGCGTGACATGATGATGATGATGATGATGATGATGATGATGATGATGATGATGAAGTATTCTATGTTATCATCGCCCTTAGCTAGGATTGAAACTGCGACCTAGAGATGATTATCACTAATATTAACTCAACCCTTATATTCCGTTACGGCATGGGTCCAAAAGGACGATTTTTTGCAGTGAATTTTTGCAACTTATAAACCCAATGTTCTATTTCACATAGAATATTTACCTTTATATTTTGTAGGATTTTTACTTTGACTCATATTACGTTTTTGTTTTTCTATGATATTTTTATATCAATACTAGGTTTGAAAAGGCCCATAGTCTGGAAGTCTAATAGCAAGATACCTGGAAACCTAGATAGAAAGAAATGTTGCCTCTCATTAATTCAATATTGCAAGTGCATTTTCAAAGTATTTTATAAAGATATCTGAAAAGAAAAAAGTATTGTATAATATTATCAGATATAACAAATATTGAATGAAAAGTTTTAAATTGAAATTGAAAATAAAATTAGAAAAATATGATAAAAATAAGATAAAAGCCAAAAATCTAGATTAGCATGTGAACACAACGGCGTTATGAATGAAAGACAATAACTTTGAAAATAAAAACTGATTATCGAGATCTTTTTTTTTAATAATTAAATCTATTTTAATGTAAAATTCATCAAGTTAAAGGGAGATAATTTATACAGGATAAAATATTCTGATAATAATAATGGCCGCATTCGTAATTATTTGTATTTTAAATAGAATATTTTACTGTTTAATTAACAAAACAAAAAAAAAAACTTTTATTCTATTTATCGTGAACATTATGCAATTGAAAGAAAAACTATTATTAAACGTATTTTCTTCATTTGTTTTCTTCAAGTTGACGTACATATCTTTATGGGTAACACTGAAATAATGAAAATTACAGTGTTTTGCCTCTGAAGTGAAACACCACACCTACTATCAGCTCCCAACTTTACCACACAAACGTTAATTTCTTTCCTCATATGAGGACAAAGTTTTGAAGAAAAATAGTTTGTTTGATGATTTTTATGTTAATTTGCAACTTTCGCCACATCGGAGAAGATACGGTTCCAAAATCAACCTACCCTATTGAACATACACGCACGTGTACAGAAATAAACAAACACATGTACGCACACAAACAGACACACAAACACACAACACACACACATACATACATACATACACACACACACACACACACATATATATATATATATATATCTTATTATAATGGAGATTGTGGGTTTTTCTGTCTGTAACCGAAACTATATTACTATTCAAGTCACAATCCCCTTTGTTATCTTACATCACATTCTCCATGAATTTATGTTTATCTAAACCTCAATTATTAATAAAATTGTTTTACATTATTAAGACTGTTGACCATATCTACATATTATTGACATGCTATTGTATTTATATATACAACAAAATAGTGGTTTACAGTGTGAAAGGGAAGGCTAATTTGCATATTGATCTTAAAAAATTGATTTTAATAAATATATGCTTAGTATTATTGATTTCTAATTGTTTAGTTTTATCTTATTGAATATGAGCATAAATCTAGGGGATAAATCTTAAAAGAAATCCATTAAAAAGAAGAAATAACTGTAATATTATTCTTTACTTCCTAATTTAACTAAATAGTTAAATTAGGAAAATTTACCAATGAAAGACGGGAGTAATGGAAAATGATGGAAGAGTTAGTTTCAAAGTTGTTCTATTTTTCAATCATACCCCCTCTGTCCCAAATCTTTTTATCTGCATTCTTATTCATTAGCCTTTCTAATTTAATATGATATTTTATGATATTAAAACTTAAATACTTGCACCCGGAGGGTGCATATATTTGCAAGTACACGTAATTATAATTTTCTTCTTTACCTCCTAATTTAACTAAATAGTTGAATTAGCTGTGATAGACATATGGACAGATATATAGAGTGGAAGGAATTGATAGATAGATATTTACAGATTACAATGATTCGATTTTAACAGATATATATATATATATATATATATATATATATTGGTTAGGAGCTTGATTTAGAAGGCTATCACGATGCAGGTGTAAAGAAAAAATAATAATACGGTAACAATGATGTGTGTTAACCTGTATTTAATTCTTGAATTTTCGAGATAATATCTCTTTTTCAAAAGATCACTGGAACTGAAGCAGTCTAGTTATGCCATTTCTTTTTCAAGGAATTTTTTTCTTTTTTGAAAATGATGGTATTTTTATATAACTGTATTCTCGTGTTGTATGTTTACGTGAATGCGTCTTTTTTTGTACTTGCGCGTATGTTGTCATGCACGTGTCCATGAAAATGTGTGTTGGTTGTGACGTTATGCTTGTATCCTAGCGCAGAATTGCACGTGCATATGTATGTGCGTATTAAAGAGCGAATTTGTGTTTGGTGGCCATGGTGATGTATAATATTTCGTGTTGGATGTAATATAAATCAATTTATTATTATTATTATTATTATTAATATAATAATATTTATTTAAATCATTTATTATTATTATTAATAATAATAATAATAATAATAATAATAATAATATATAATTAATATTATTATTATATTTATTTGTTTATTTACTTATTTATATCTAATTCAATTTATCTTTTTTTTTTAAATATTTTATAATATTTTTTAATATATACATATATATATATTTTTATTTATTTTTTAAAATCTTTCATATTTACCTTGTCCATAAGTGTGTATGTGTGTGTATGTGTGTGTGTTAGAAAAAAGGTAAAATAGTTAAATTCATCAATATCTAGTGTAAATCTTATTCGTTAACAACTAGTGTCCAATGGCTTGTGTGTTTGTATGTGTGGGCGGGTTGCTGGGCTATAGATTTGAGTGCGTGTTTCGCATTAGTCTTCTCGTTGTAGATTTGTTTCATTAATAATTCTCCATTGTGCATGTGGGTATGTGTTTCGTGCGTGTGTGCATATACATTACACACACACACACACACACACACATATATATATATATATATATATATATATATATATATATATATATATATATTTTAGCACTGGTGTGGCTTTAAAAGTAGTTTTTGTTTGTGGAGAAATAGGGGTAAATCTGTCAAATCCACAAAGTGGGTCGTTCGTGTTAAATGTCCCTTTGCGTGTCTTGTCATTGGAATGGGGACCAATCAATATCCGAATTCTAAGAGATCGGTACCAACCTGATTGGTAGTTTTAAGCACCAGCACTTGCAAATGTAGCACTCAATAATGTGCTTTTAAATCAAATAATGCTGTCGATTCTTCGCTCATTCCACGCAACTTTATTCCCCATTGATTGTTCATTTCTATCAGGATGAAATGACTTTCAACTTCATGTCATAATAGCCGGTTTAGCTCAGTCGGTAGAGCATCCGCCTATGAACCACACTGTTCCAAGTTCAATACCGGCCCTCGTTAACTCAGTGCATGAGTTGCATAGCTTGGATTTGTGCGGTAAAGCTGTGTAGCGTAATCATTATGGTCTACGTGGAATTTGAAGATTGAAAAGAAAACGGCAATGCCCAGAAAGGAATAAACAAGCCCTTTGTTTGGTTTGGTTTGTTTTGTTTTACGGCATATCAACCTTAGTGGGTCATTTAATGCCGATGAAGTTTTGAAATAAATCAATTCTTAATGGATAATACAATTTTTTTTATAAATACATTTTTCTATTTAACCCATAGATGGGACCCTAACATGTACTACCACTCCGGGTCAGAGTGGACCAGGGAGCAATGGTGACATTCCCCAAACCTCCAAAACTGGAACCTCACCATCAGATAGAGTATAACGTCATTCCCAGGACATGTAGACCCGCAGTCACCGCCTACTAGCACCCATATGATAAAAAAGGGGTTAGGGCTTGCCATAAGGGCAATAGAAGCCCTTTGTGACTATACTACTTGCGTATGTTGTTTCTGAACTAACGACTATTACTACTACTAGCGACTACTACTACAAGTCAAATTTAGCCCAATGCAACAGGTGGCAGCTAATAGTAGGTGTGGTGCTCCACTTCAGAGGCAAAATGATCATCTCTGGTTTATTGCAAGTGAAAATGGGTCATGCTCCCTCGTTGTCCGCCTAATACCGACAATGGGTCAGCCCTCTGACTTTACTTTTCTACTAATGCTGTAACGATGTAAAATAAAATAGGCACGTAGCTTTACGCTTCGATGTCAGGGTGAGAGAAATGTTTCACCTGTTTGATAATGTGGATGAGATTCCGTGGTTCACGTACACCAGCATTGAATTTCACAGAATTAGCATGTCTATTGATAGAGAAAACGTGTATATATTAGTCAATATATATATATATATATATATATATATATATATATATATAGCAGTAGTAGTAGTAGATACACGTTTTCCCGATGATCAGACATGCTATATTCTGTGGAATGAAATGCTGGTTAACATGAAACAAACAATCGCATCCACATGAATTCATTGCCTACTTTAAGCCGTTCACACCGGCTTTCCCACCAATGCGATCCTACCTTAACCCGCTGGCTGCGGCTCTCGGACGTGTCTTTTGCTTACGTAAAATCACTACTTGAACACCCCCGCCATCTTTTCATAGGACTTTATTTGAATAGAGTGAGTTCGGAAGTGAATAGATATTGAACTTTGTAATATCCCATCATATAGGTAAAAAAAAAAAAAATACCAAGAAGGTTTTGTACCACCGGGGAAGAAATTTGGCAGGCAAACAAATGATAAACATAACAAAGAGAAAAGACCAATTGAAGATTACACAAAAAAAGGCCAATTGAAGATTACACAAAAAAAGGCATCTTTGAAAGAACTATATATATATCTTCTTTTCTATCTTAGTAAATACAGCTTTAAAATCTATACTTTATGACACACCTTGTATTCTGAAAAATTAACGTTCTATTCATTCTTCTTTTCTATCTTGGTAAATACAGCTTTAAAATATGTACTGTTGGACACACCTTGTATTCTAAAAAATTTAAGTTCTATTCATTCTTCATTTCTATCTTAGTAAATACAGCTTTAAAATGTGTACTTTTTGACACACCTTGTATTCAAAGTAAGTAAATATCTTATTTCTATCAAGCACTTCCCCATTTTTTCTATCTTCGTTGCGACTTGGTTATCTACATCAGACATGTCTGAGTAATCCCGTAGGGCTGCATAGTTTACATATATATATATAGTTTATATATATATATATATATATATATATATATATATATATATATATATATATATATATACTGCAAGGTAAAAGTAAAATAAGGTAACTTTCCTTTACTGAGTCAGCCACATCCTTTCGCAAATCAAAGAAAGACACAACGATTTGATAACAAAATCTCTTTCTGAACAACACATTGAATGAAAATAAACGACCGCTTTCGCCCAAGAATTTTTGAAAAAACGTTAAAAAATAAAAAAATAAAAAAATAAAGCACTGTAAAATCACCGTGTGAGAGCGCACACTTTGTGCTTGCTGAGGGCTGTACGCGTATGAGACCGCAGCTGCATCGGGGCTGCACCTGTGCTTGCTGAGGGCCGCACTCAGTCGGTGAGCCGTGTGTTTGAAATGCCTGATCTACGTAATTACATACCCCGACCGGTAGTCTTATGAAGAAAAAGCATTTATTTTATATTACAAACATTTTTTTCAATATATCAAACACCATAAAGTGAGTCTCAGATCAAAATCTTATTATAATAGAGATTATGTGTTTGTTTGTCTGTAACCGAAACTATATCACTGCTTAAGTCACTATCCATTTAGTTATTATACATCACATTCTCCATGAATCATTTTTATGTAAGCCTCAATAATTAATAAAATTGTTTTTCATTATTAATACTGCTGGCCATATTTACGTATTAATAAGATGCAATTGTATTTATATGTACAACAAATAGCGGTTTACAGTGTGAACGGGGAGGCTAATTTGCATATTGATATTTAAAATTTGATTTTAATAAATATGTGCTTGGTATTGTTGATTTCTAATTATTTGATTTTATCTTAAAGAATATGAGCGAAAATCTCGAAGATAAATCTTAAAAGAAATCAATTAACAAAAAGAAATAACTGTAATTTTATTCATTACTTCCTAATGTAACTAAATAGTTAAATTAGAAAAGTTTAGCAAGGAAAGACGGGGGTGATGGAAGAGGAAGCTACAGCTGTTATATTTTTCGATTATACTCCTCTCTGTTTCAAATCCTTTTATCTGCATTCTTATTTAGTTTCTTTAGACTTTCTAATTTAATATAATATTTTATGACATTAATGCTTGCACCCGGAGGGTGCATATATTTGCTAGTATATATAATGACAGTACACATAATATATATATATATATATATATATATATATATATATTCTATAGATTTATAGAGACTGATGTAGATATACTTGTATGAGTATAGGCACTGGCATATGTAGGTGCATATATACCGAATTATGAAGTATGATTTGCTATACATGCAAATATAGGTATGTGTATGTCCGTGCACAGGAATAGCACACCGAACCCTATATCAGTAATTGCGTATTTTCCAGTATATGTGAGTGGCTTGCGGGGATGAGTCACTGCGCATGTCAGTGAATCAGCAGGTGGGCAGACCTCGTGTACTTCAAATTGATGTGTTGAATGCATCAATTATGGACACGAAGAAAGTTGTGAGTAACTCTGATAATGGCGGAACTATTATGGCCAGAAGAAGTGATCAGAGAATTTCAGAAACACTGTGGGTAGTGGAGTGCTTACCTTCAGCTATGTCCATGTGCAGTTGTCTGGGGAGGGAAATTTTACCAACTGCCGAAAATTTGGGGAGGTTAGAATAGCTCTTCATTGCCATTACTCCTAGGTGTGCTCTTCCAACACCCCCAGGTTCACTCTAAACCATAGTGGTAGTACCTATTAGGGTCCCATCTATGGTCAAATAGATCTGTTTGAAAATTATTGGTATTGGATAGGAATACTCAATACCTTATAACTGTAAATTATTTGTATTAAGAATAGTACCTGTTTGAGTCACATCTAACACATCACTCAATAAGTCCCAAGTCCAACAACAACATTTTTTTAGGCAAAATTAGCCTCTTTCTTGGGTGATACACTGATTCCGACGCTTCTCTAACAATTCGATGCCTTTTTGTAGAACAATTTGTCTTTGGCCTCAAGTTTCTTCAATCGTCATCATGGGGTAAATACCCCATGATGACGACTGAAGAAGCAGTCGAAAGCGCTCAAATCGCATTCAACGTCGGTCATAACATATTAGCTATCTTTAATAACTAACACACTTAACATGTAGCCTTCTAAAAATAATAGACTCTTCTAATTGAAAAACAAAATAGATGAATATGAATATAAATACAAATATATATATATATATATTCATATTTATATATATATATATATATATATATACATATATATTTATATATATATTCATATTTATATATATATATATATTATCATTAATTAGCAATAATGATGAAATTTAGATTGAAATCATGGTAGACCCTTAACTCTTTTCCTCTACTAATAACATATATACATGCATATATATATATATATATATATATATTGTAATACAGGTACAAGTGATAACCTACTCGAGTTTCAACATCAGGATCTTCAAGGTTAAATCCACTGGATTACTCAAGATATTGATTAATTGCAGTCGATTACACGTGTGTGTCTTTCGCGAAGGTTATCACTTGTACTTCTGCTAACGTATTGAGCGCTTTTCATTCGTTATATCGGTGTCTTACTGAATTTTGCATTAACTATATATATATATATATATATATATATATATATATATATATATATGTGTGTGTGTGTGTGTGTGTGTGAGAAGTAAATACACAAACGATGTTTTTTTATATGGCTTTTTTTAGCCGACAATTTTTTCTAAACAAAACGAAAAATCTAAGAAGGTCCGAAATTTACATACAGATTGATTTTTCTCGATTTGTTTAGCCTTACATTTAAATAGGTATGCCCGCCTAATTAATTAATTATTAATTAATTACCTTCCAAAATTAGGTACGACTTCAATTAAGCACATATTCTCCCAATATATATATATATATATATATATGTGTGTGTGTGTGTGTGTGTGTGTGTGTGTGTTAATCTCTGTAAGAATTCTGGTGCCAAATAAGTTTGGTCATCGTTCAGAAATTCTTTTGAAACATCGACATCTGTTGTTAGCACCCATTCAGTGTGCTGACCTGGGTGTTGCCAGATATTTTTCCATTCACATCACCTGCCATCCTGTTGTACACGGCTCCATCAAAAGATGGCTTCACAGCTACTGCCATCTTGATACACACCGGCCACAATTCCGGCCAGTGGAATTTATTAAAGGTACGTCTAAAGGTAGTTGTATTTGATTTTCTTTTCATCTGCTTTGGCTAGAGTCAACTTGAGGAATTTGATACCAATTATTTCCGGAAATTTAACTGATAAATGCATACATATGTATTTATGTCAAGGTCGACAAAGAGCTCATATCTGTATAAGAGGGGTGCTAAATTCCCTATATAAATACACTCAATCACAGACACACACACACACACACACACACACACACACACACACAAACACATCCTACACCCAAACACACACACATACAAACACGCAAACACGCACCAACCGGTTCAAATATACAAAAGGGTAGATCGCACACATAGAGACACTTATACTGACAAACAAACAGACACTCACACAAAGACACACAGATACACACACAGAGATGGACAGACACAAACACACACATACACACACACACATATATATAGTCATGGAGGCACGTGGTCTAATGGTTAGAGTCGTAGGAAATGGACTCGTCAACGCGAGTTCAATTCTTGGTCGAAGCCGTTGGCATTTCACATGGCGCTAATACCCTTACGAAATGTATGAATCCAATTCTCCCTCTATTATGGATAAATAGCAGGCCAGACTGGACTCTTTAACCATGGCTAGATAACCAGTCTAGGAGAAGGAAAACTCTGAATTCAAACCTGTTAAACTCCGCGTAAGAAATTGACCTTGTATCGTATCCTCCTGGTGCGCAGGGGTTTGTAAATATATATATATATATATATATATATATATATATATATATATATAATATATATATATAGTCATATTAATATTGATGATATAGGCTGCTATATTCATAAGTAATTAGTGCTCTGTGTCGTGGAGAGGGGATTTAAATGTAGGTTTCTCGCCTATGCAATTTTTAGTAACCGAACGCCGTTGACTTCATGTTTACGCTACCCTGACTTATATATATATATATATATATATATATATATATATATATATATATATTATTTATATTTCTGCTTGAAGGCAATTATAAATGCATGTATCGAATAAGATTCGATAATTATAGAAAATAATCTTGACAAGTAAATCCCGCAAAGGATGGCTCGCTATGCAGAACACCGTACAGACTGTTTCGACTTTATTAAGTCTCTTCAGCGATGTAGAAAGTCGAAACAGTCTGTACGGTGTTCTGCATAGCGAGCCATCCTTTGCGGGATTTACTTGTCAAGATTATTTTCTATAATTATCGAATCTTATTCGATACATGCATTTATAATTGCCTTCAAGCAGAAATATAAATAATAATTTATTCAACTTGCTTCTATAAAAAAAAAAAAACATCCAAAAATCTTTATATATATATATATATATATATATATATATATTATATATATTCTAACTTTATTTTGGGGAAATTGAAAATAAATTGATTGATTACGTGTGCATTGATTACGTGCTGTATTTATTTATTTATTATAGTGTACAATAAATTTAAGGTATAATTGTAATATATATATATATATATATATATATATATATATATATATATTATAATATATATATATATATATGTGTGTGTGTGTGTGTGTGTGTGTATGGAGAAAAGTAGACAAACACGGGATGTTATGGAAACTGGATGTTTATTGTCGACGATGCAACGTTTCGGTCATTTAGACCTTCTTATAGACCTTCTTCAGGACTCGAATAAATTTCTTGCTTCAATTAAGGACATTTTCAAACGTTGCATCGTCGACAATAAACATCCAGTTTCCATAACATCCCGTGTTTGTCAACTTTTCTCCACATATTGTCGGATTAACCTCTATTAAGTTAAATGAATCCGACGGTATGAGTATAGATAAAAGGATATGAAAACACCACAAAATGTTGTTAAAGTGAAGACATTTTATATCCTGAGTAAAAAAACAAGCTCTGAGGATGATGTTTATAAATCGAAATGTTGTTCAATATCAGCTATGAATATGATATAAAATGTGTTCACTTTAACAGCATATTTTCTTGTTTTCATATCCTTTTATCTACACTCATATATATATATATATATATATATATATGTGTGGTGTGTGTGTGTGTGTGTGTGTGTGTGTGTGTGTGTATCTATGTGAAATTAAGCGTGTATATATGGGTGTATTTGTGTGCGTGTTTGTGTAATACCCATGTTTATCTTTTCCATGAGTGTATATATATGTTCATGTATTTTTATCTATGCTTAAGTGTATGTATATCAAGGAATATATATATATATATATATATATATATATATATATATATATATATATATAGGTTCAGCTACATATGCTTCGGCAATCATAGATGCGTTAAGGTGTGGGTTTTTGTGCTTCTCCTTCTTGTAAATACCATAGTTTTCTGTTGAATAATTACATCTAATCCAGCCTTCAAAAGATAAAGATTAGGAATTTCTTCTTCTTCTTCTTCTTCTTCGCATCATTTGTCATCTATCTTTTCACTCTTTCTTCTTTCTTTCTTTTCTCTCTCCTCTTTTTCTCATTTCTTCTTCTTCTCCTTCTTCTTCTCATTTCTTCTTCTTCTCCTTCTTCTTCTCATTTCTTTTTCTCCTTCTTCTTCTTCTTCTCATTTCTTCTTCTTTCTCCTTCTTTTATTTTTTCTTCTTCTCCTTCTTTTATTTCTTCTTCTTCTCAATTCTTCTCTTCTTCTTTTCATCTTTTTTTATTTCTTCTTCTTTTATTTTTCTCTCCTTCTTCTTCTTCTTATTTCTTCTTTCTTTTATTTCTTCTTCTTTTATTTTTCTTCTTCTTCTTCTTTTATTTTCTTCTTCTTCTTCTTCTTCTCTTTTTCTTCTTCTTTCTTCTTCTTCTTTCTTCTTCTTTTTTTTTCTTCTTCTTCTTCTTCTTCTTCTTCTTCTTCTTCTTCTTCTTCTTCTTCTTCTTCTTCTTCTTCTTCTTCTTCTTCTTCTTCTTGTTTTGTTTTGGTTCCTGATTCCTTTTTTCCTTCTTTTATTGCGTCATCGCGGAGAAATAAAGCTTCGCGCACGTTTTTTTCAAATTTGAAGATTTATTTCCCTAAAGAAAAGAAATAAAAATATAACAAACTTCTATAAAGGATAAAATCATTTAAAAAATAGAAGAACGTGATCCAAATCGCAAAAGGGTAAAATAACGCTAAAGACTTTCGTTCTTTCGTCAAAATTTTTGGGGGTTTTTAAATCTCATATTCGTGTTCAGTTCGTTTAAAAAAATGATAATTGATCTTTTAAGTCTTATTTTCCACCCAAAAGCTCACAGATCAGACAATTTGAAATAAAGAATAAAAGAAATTTAGAAAGAAAAACTAAAGTAAAAAGAAAGAAAAAAGAAAGAAAATAAAGCTAAAAACAAATGTAAAAGGGAAGAAAGAAAACAAAGAAAGAAAGAAAGAATGAAAGAAAACAAAAGTAAAAAGAAAGAAAAAAGGTGGAAAGAAAGAAAAAAAAGAGAAAGAAAAAGTGAAAGAAAAAACAAAAGTAAAAAGAAAGGAAAAAAGAAATTAAAAAAGAAAAAAAGGAAAAACAAAGTAAAAAAGAAATAAAGAAAAGAAAGTAAAAAAAAAACCAAATATCAAAAGAAAGAAAGAAAAGAAAGAAAACACATGAGTAAAAAAAAAAGAAAGAAAGAAAGAAACTAAGGTAGAAAGAAACGAAGAAAGAAATTAAAAAGGAAATAAATAAAGAAACACATGAGTAAAAATAGATAAATAACTAAAACAAAGATAAAAAAACAAAAGTGGAAAGAAATATAAAAGGAAATTAAGAAAGAAAGTTAGAAAAGGCAAAGGTAAAAAAAGAAAGAAAGAAAACACATGAGTAGAAATAAAGAAAGAAGGAAAGAAAGAAGGAAAGAAAACGTGAAAGAAAAAAGAAAACGTAGAAAGAAACGAAGAAAGAAATTAACAAAACAAATAAAAAACAAAGGTAAAAAGAAAGAAAGAAGAAAGAAAGAAACACAAAGGTAGGAATAAATAGATAAATAACAATAACAAAGGTAAAAAAAGTAGAAAGAAAGATAAAAGGAAATTAAGAAAGAAAGTAAGAAAAAGCAAAGGTAACAAAAAGAAAGAAAGAAAACAAATGAGTAGAAAGAAAGAAAGAAAGAAAGAAAGAAAGAAAGAAAATGTGAAAGAAAAGAAAAGGTAGAAAGAAACGAAAGAAAGAAAGAAAGAAAGAAAGAAAGAAAGAAAGAAATGAGTATAAATTGGAAGAACACATATCTTAAAAACAAAGTAATAAATGAAGCTAGCAAAAAAAAATAAAAATAAAAAATAAATAAAACTTCGACGAAAGAACATTTGCTAGAAGGAAAGATGTAACCAAAGAAGTTTTAAAAAAAGAACAGACAAAAACATAAGATAAATAAAATGAAAAATAGACAATAAAAATCTAAGAATTTCTCACTGAATTTCTGAAGGAAAAGAACCCAAAGAAGAAATTAAATATTATCTGAACAACAATGCCTATTAACATCCGCCATTTTTATTTGTTTCTTTCACAAGAAAATCCTTCACCTCGGGATTTGTTTCTTCCATGAATCTGTTTCGCAGATTTATCAATAAACCGACAACATGGAGGGAATTTACTTTTTCACCTTCCGTTTAGGTATTTGCATTATTTCATATATTTAAAGGAGACTTTCATAATAGATTTCTACATTTTCATAAGAAACATAAAGTATACAGTGATACATTGACTTACGAGTTTTCCGAGTACATTGGTCGATTTTTAGCTTTATGTTGAGAGAGAAAATTTCAACCATGAATAAACCTCAAATACGCTTAAGTTTTCTTTCACCAAAACTACTAAGAGATATATAGAAAGCCTAGACTCCGGACACCTCAAAAGATTATTTTTGAAAGTCTTAAACGGCATGTTTAAATTCATTTGCAGACGTGACCAAGCTGGCAATTTCTATTCCATTTCAGTTAAGGAACATGATTTGATTTTATTGTTATTAATTTTCCTTACTAATTCCTACTTTTTCTTGTAGTTGATTTTGCTTTATCCCACTGCCATTTTTAAAGAGCTAACCAGCGTCCTCTCCTCCACTGCCCATTTTTTCTTTTTTCACCAAAACTACTAAGAGATATATAGAAAGCCTAGACTCCGGACACCCCAAAAGATTATTTTTGAAAGTCTTAAACGGCATATACTAAGTCGTAACTTATCTAATCCAACAGCGCTGGTATAACCACACGTGTACAAGAACGAGTAGGTTTCACGTATACATGTGTATAAACAAAGTGGACATCAGAACTACCCTGACGCCTCTAGTGGACTTATCCTGCCCCCCCCCAAAAAAAAAACTGACCTGAAGGTACTGTTGCTAATCTGATACACAAATGCAAAATATACCATATCCCCAACCTCAATTCTTTTTCAGGAACACCGATAGTGGTAAGATTGGGATACTTACTACTCGCATAAATCCCCAAATGGGTTTGAAATGGGCTCTTTAGCCTTGGTCGGCAACCCATCAACTCAAGAATTCCGACACAGAACCGCTGTTGCCCCCAAGGAAAGGCTAGGGGAGTAAACCCCGAAAATAAATCAGGAGCTGGAGTCCCTAAGGTGGTGTGATGCTGAAATCCAGTGCTACCCATTAACTCCTGCGACACTACCGTTGGTCCCTTACCTTTCCTTTGGATCACAGCGGTAGTGTGGAGAGTGGGGATTTGCTGCACAGGCAACAGCTCATCCTCCATATGAAACCAACCCAGGCTATGTAGTCCAAGTTAACAAAAACCTTGACACTACTCCATCGTCTTTCGTAGACGGAAGGATGCCAACCAAACGCTTAAGTTAATAAGTTCACTACAAATATTTAATTTTCCAAATGTATTACGCTAAATAAAATTATTTTTTATAAAAAAATACACATGAAAACATATTACAGCATATAATTTATTAAGTTCTATTTTTTGTATGATCTTAAACAATACAGTGATAGTTTTTCTTATATAAAAACACGTTAAAAAAGAATTATGTTTTGGAACGGATTAATGGCATTTCAGTCTATTTCAATGGAGAACATTGATTTGATATACGAGGAAATTGATTTACGAGCGGAAAGAATTAAACTCGTATGTCCAGGTACCACTTTAATAAGATTACCTGATTATCATTAAGATGGGTCGACTGTTTCATTGTAAGTAGATGGTACCGGGGAGGGAATAGATAAGTTAAGGAATAGCAGCGACATTGGCGTAAAAATATTAAGAACATGTTGTCGGTGTAGTCCACCTTCTACCGGCCTGATTTTGTCTGCTCTGATCAATCCGCTCTTTATGTCAAACACTAGAAACTAAATGATTGTCTCGAACCTACTCTCTTATGACAAACCCCAAACCCTTATGAAGTGGTTGTACCTGTTTAGGCACCATCGATAGATTAAAGAGATAAGAAAGAAGTTTTAAAATGTGTTTAGAAATTGAATAGCCAATAAGAATGAATAAAACAAAACATCTTCGGTAAAGAATAAACCATCAAGATAACTTCAAAGATATGTCGTAAAATCCAACAAAACCAACCAACCAACCAACCAACCGGACTGATTCGTTCTGATGAGTCAATGAAGGTTCTTTTCATTTTCACAGTTGATAGCTCTACTGAATGTAGCCTTTCCTTCATATTAGAGCCTTCGAAGTTGTAACAAGATATTTGACATTAGTATTTTAATAAATAGTACGTGTGAAATTATTTATGGCCGATAGTATATATATATATATATATATATATATATATGAGTAGTGGCTTACCGGTGGGAACGGGTACGATCGTTGGGAACGCACAGTATCCAGGGGTTAAGACCGTGAAAAACCAAATACAAAGTGCTCAATACAATGTAGAGCAAAATTTATTTAAGAAATGGATATAAAGTAACCTACTCGAATTTCTTAGATAAATATATATATATATATATATAATATATATATATATATATATATATATGTGTGTGTGTGTGTGTGTGTGGTGTGTAAAATATATATAATATATATATATATATATATATATATATATACATATATAAGTAAAGAAATAACAAAATACTTAGAGGATTAGCATTATAGTCTATTTCAGGGAGCTTAGACAAAGAGTATAACTCTCCCGACTCATCAGATGCGAATATATATATATATATATACATATATATATATATATATACTACTCATATGCGAATATATATATATATATATATATATATATATATATATATACTTTGGTGTGGTACCAATTTCTTGGTACAAGGTGATTCTAGACTGGTCCTATTCTCTATCAGTAGTTTGTTGTAGAGTTCAGGTTCAGTATGAGAGCTCAATGTTTAATTATTGTAAACAGAGCAAAGTTATTTGTGAATAAAAAGGCCTTCAATACCATGGTATCGTGGTTATGTACCAAGCTCTGTCTAAATAAAATATATACGTGGTCTGAAGAAGCTCGTGGCCCTAGATACCCACGTGTGGAAATGGTCCATGACTGCGATACCCCATGGTATTTAAGGCCTTTATTCACACACACACACACAACACACACACACATATATATATATATATATATATATATATATATATATATTATATATATATATTATATGTGTGTGTGTGTGTGTGTGTGTGTGTGTGTGTAAGTTGAAAATGAATTTTAAGCCGACAATATGGTGAAAAGAACAAATAAAGGAAAGAACACGTTGAATGGATAAAATTGATTTAATTTGAGTTACCAAGACGTGTTTCGGTCAGGAGTTTGTTCATGTACACATTTATTCTATTTAGCATTATTTTAAATATAAAATAAAATAATGATAATAGAAAATTATAAAATATTTAAGCATACAAAGAATAGACATAGAGAGAGAGAAAGAGAAAGAGAGAGAGAGAGAGAAAGAAGAAAGAGAGAGAGAGAAGGGAGAGAGGAGGTGAGAGTCAAAGACAGAGAGACAGATACACCGAAAAAACACACTAAGAGACACATTTGTGAATGTCTTTGGTACTTTCTCTATCCCATCGTATATTTAAGGAATGAACTTCTCTATGCTTACTGTTACAGTGGATGTTTTGGTGGATATAGATAGATTCGCAGAAGATTTGCCATTTCCTTCGAGAAACGCTCCAAAAATAGAATATCCTGTTTATTTCCAAAGAAACTCCGACTGAAACAGTAAGCGCAGAGAATATCCTTCCTTAAAAATAAGACGGAAAAAGACAAAAACATTTTTAAAAAAAAAGCAGTATAT
>CM042161.1:68642923-68670423 GCA_023376005.1 Doryteuthis pealeii | reverse complement strand
CAATGAATAGGTGATGAAAAATGATGTTTATTTACCTGTTTCCTAAATATTTTCGGGATAAAATCCCATCTTCAGTGGTTTTGGAGGTACTTGTGTTTTTTAAATATTTATTCTAATTTATATTCGACTTTGCCGTTACATCAGTTCTGTTGTTGTTATCATTATTTAACCATGTGTCTTACTGGAGTGATTTTTCCGTTTCTTTAATTTTTATTTTTTTCCCTTGTTTTTCAAATTCTGTGTTAGTTGGATACGCCAGTTTATGGGCACGCGAATAGTCGCGATTTTATAATTTTCATGATTTGAGCGTGTCGTCTATGGTGTGACGTCGTTTTCGAAATATTATTTTTTATTTATGAATATTTATGTTTTGATTTTCTGTTTGTTTTTAGTGTCAGGGTTTTGTATGAATATAGATGGACACGTAAATGTTTTTATGTTTAAAAGAATATATTTTATATAAGTTTAAAGTTATTGGCATGCTTATATTTGAAGATGATTTTATTTCTTCTATTCAATAGTTTTATTCCGTGTGTGTAATTGAACTGTTACAAGAGAAGCAGGAGAAAGGAATATGGATCATTTGGTGCCAGGTAAAATCTAAGGTCTATCGATGACCCACTTTGTTATCTGTAAACCTACAGAGTTAGATACTGCAGATATTACGAGAAAAAAAAATAGAAACTGCATTTTCATTAGAAGAAAAAAGATACAAAAAAATTGAAAGCAAACAACAACAAAAAAAGTTAAATTTCGTTGCATTATTTTTTCTAACGAGGGTGAAACAGTTATTGGAAAATTATATTCAGGATTATTTTTACTTAACCACCGTTTTTAATATGTTTATTTTCTTATATATATCATCATCATCATGTCGCGCAATTTATATTAATATTATATATATATATATATATATATATATATAATATAATATATGTTGTTGATTTTGTGTCTCTGTATGCTTCTAGTGAGCATATATATTTGAGATATATTTTTGTATCTGTATCCGTTTTTTGGAAGTACATATACCAGGTTTGGGCATTGGTGTGGAGCATTAAAGTGCCATATTATGATAATGTGGTTACCATAATATGGTAATCTAGGAATAGATATCAGAAAACTCGGTAGTTTTTATTTTTGAGTTTCTTTTAGTTAAAATATTTTATGTGGGTGACCGCATCTGCAAGTCCAGGGGATTCGCGCTACGGACAGGGAGGGGTGCAGTTGGAAATTTGACGCCATTCATTTTTAAAACGTATATTTAGCTCTTTATATTGAGCACTTTTAAATCTTTTTTTTTAATCCAGAAGTAAATATATTTGTTTGCTTGGTGATATAAAGGTAACTGTGATAATATATATATATATATATATATATATATATATATATATATATATAAATATATTATATATATATATATAATTTCACTAGATGTCTCAGTATTTTAACCGCCCTGTCGGTGGGGCGTTAGAATGCACCTCTGCAGAGGGGTAAGACCCCCCAATGGGGCCACCTGTTGGCCATGGTTGGCGACCCGTGATGCTTAAGGATAGAGCCTAGGTGGATGAGCAGTTCATGATTTGCAATACTCCCCTTTGGCCCTATCTTGGTCTAGACGGGCGGTCGGAGAGGCCCCCTCCGATCAATCGGCTGGTCACCTCAAGCCCTAGCACCTATATGATTTTTCCCAAGTATATTATCCTTATGGCAAGCCCCAGTCCCTTTTTATCATATGGATGCTAGAAGGCTGTGACTGAGGGTCTACATGTCCTGGGAATGACGTTAAACTCTATCTGATGGTGAGGTTCCAGTTTTGGAGGTTTGGGGAATGTGGAGCACCCCTTCATCACCATTGCTCCCTGGTCCACTCTGACCCGGAGTGATAGTACCTGTTAGGGCCCCATCTATGGGTTAAATAGAAAAACATGAGTTGATAAGCAAAATTGTATTATGCATTAAGAATGAATTTATTTCACAACTTTGTCGGCATTAAATGACCCACCGAGGTTGATATGCCGTAAAACAAAACAAACCAAAACAATCAGTATTTTAATATTCTCTCAGTGGTTGCTCTGTCTACTCTTGCCCTCTTGATTCTATTCACCCATTGCAATCAACCGACTAATTCACAAGTCTCCTTTCCGCTTCTAATTGTAGAGAGAACAACCAAATGTGTCCCTGTTAGTACAAGCATCTACGATAAATGATGAATTTTAGTTGGATTTTGGTGAGTATTGTTTGAATTCCCTCGGGGACGAAGAAGAAAAAAATAGAAACCCATGAATCGTGCCAGGAAAATTAAATACAAATACACACATTTATTTCAGAGATTTCATAAATAAATTTGAATATATTCCAGATTATATGTAAAGATTTTAAAATGAAGTTCTCGTTTTTTATCAACTGTAAAATGTTTACATTCGATTTTGAAGATTTTGAATTTCACCAAGAAAAAATATTGTTCAGTCTGAAGCTACAGCTACGAGGGAGAGTAAAAGATTATCCGCATTTTAGTCATAGTCGTCGTCGGTGTGACCTAAAGTCGGTATCAGCCAGACATGGAGGAAGTCCATTACCTTTTCACTAGCGCTAGACCATTTTAGTCACAGTCATCGTTGGAGTGACCTAAAGGCGGTATCAGCCAGATGATGAGGGAGTCTACCCCCTTTTCACTCTTACTAGACCATTTTAGTCATAGGCGTCGTCGGATCGACCTAAAGTCGGTATCGGCCAGACAGTGAGGGAGTCTATCCACTTTACACTTGCACTGTGATAACCTTCAAAACCAAGCACCAAACCCTTATTATTATTATTATTATTATTATTATTATTATTATTATTATTATTATTATTATGTTGCTCTTTGGGTGTTTTTCATACCAGCTATAACGCATATTATTATTTTCACTCCTTTTGAGTTTTTTACATCAGTGTTAGCTGATGGTATTTCGCTGGAGGCTGAGTGACAACAAACCTGCTCAGGTCTCCAGGACTCTTTTAATTATTCTAGCCGATTGCAGCAGTGCAGTAATTTGGATGGTCTCAATTCTTCCTGTGATTTCTAGATCCCCCAGTCTTTTTGCCAGGTTTATTGGGACCGTTGCAGGTGTACAAACTACAATTGGTATCAATTTCATTCTATTATTCCACAGCTTTTTCAATTCTCAGGCAAGGTATTTATCCATCTTATCATTTTCCTTCAGCTTCACCCTCTGATCTGTTGGAACTGCAAAGTCCACCAGTTGACAGGTTCTCTTTTTTTATTGATCAGCACTAGGTCTGGTCTCCTGGCTGGGATAGGGTGATCCGTCTTTATCTCAAAGTCCCAGAGAATTTTATGTGTTTCATTCTCAAGGACAGATTCTGGTTTATGCATATACCATTTGGGTGTATGGTTAAAATTTATTTTTTTGCATAATTCCCAGTGGATCACCTTCCCAACCCAATCATACCTAGCTTTGTATTCCCGTTGTGCTAGTTTGCGACATTCACTTAATACATGGTTTACAGTCTCATCTCTGTCACCGCACAGTCTACATTTACTATTTCGTTGTGTCGTATCAATTTTTGCTTTGATATAATTTGTTCTTAAGGCATTATTTTGTGCAGCAGTTATTAGTGATTAAGTTTCTCTCTTGAGGTTTCCTCTTCTTAACCCTGTCCCAGTCTTTTTATGTGCAACCTCTTCGATTTGTCGTTTGAAGTGACCATATAATTGTTTTTCTTCCCATCTTTGTTTTCTAGTTTTTGTTGTTTTTCTTTTTGTACATATGACACATCTAGTATTGTTGGCCACCATAAGTAATCTGTCTTTGCTCTTTTTTGTGTATTCTTCAAGTTGTTGGATTGTGGCCTCTACCCAGTCCTCTATGTTGGCAAGACCTCTTCCACCTTCCTTTCTTGATACATATAGTTTATCTCTATCGTCTCTAGGGTGTACAGCCTTGTGCATGGTCATTAATTTTCAAGTCCTTTGGTCAATCTGTCAGAGTTCTTCTTTTGCCCATTTTAAGAATGGTTCAGAGTATCTTATAAGGGAGACAGCCCAGGTATTAATTCCTTTGATCAGATTTCTGCTGTTGAGTTTGGTTTCTAGGAGTCTTTTGTTCTCCCGATGTATTCTTTTTTTAAAACTTTTCCTTTAATATCTGCTTGCTTGATATTGTCTGCTTCTAAAATTTCTAAGTATTTGTAACTTTCATTTTCATCAAGCGATTTTATAGTGTCCTGATTTGGTGGTTGGATTCTGTCCATTAATTTTCTTTCCCCCCGCTTTATTACTAGTATAGCACATTTTTCAATTCCAAATTCCATCCATATATCCTTGCTATATTCTAATATTTTGTAATAGAGTTTCTAATTATTATTATTTTGAGTTTTCACATCAGCGTTAGCTGATGGTCTTTCACTGGAGTCTGAGTGACAGCAAATCTCCTCAGGTCTCCAGGACTCTTCTGAGTATTCTGGCAGATTGCAGCAGTGCAGTGTTCTGAAAGGTTTTAATTCTTCCTCTGATTTCCAAACTTTCCAAACCCTTTTCCAATCCTTTTGGGACCGTTCCAAGTGCACCAACTACAATTGGTATAACTTTGACTTTCATATTCCATAACTTTTTTCAGTTCTCTGGCAAGGTCCAGATATTTGTCCATTTTTTCATTTTCCTTCAGCTTCACCCAGTGATCTGCTGGAACTGCAAAATCCACCAGTTGACAAGTTCTTTCTTTTCTGTTAATCAGCACTAGGTATGGTCTTCTCGCTGGGATAAGGTGATACGTTTTTATTTCAAAGTCCCAGAGAATTTTATGCGTTTCGTTCTCAAGAACAGATTCTGGTTTATGCATATACAATTTTGTTGTATGGTCAAAATTTAATTTTTTCATAATTCCCAGTGGATCATCTTCCCAACCCAGTCGTGTCTAGTTTTGTATTCTTGTTGTGCTAGTTTGTTACATTCGCAGAGTATATGGTTAATAGTCTCATCTCTATTACCGCAAAGTCTACATTTACAATTCTGTTGGGTCTTATCAATTTTCGCTTCTATATAGTTTGTCCTTATGGCATTATTTTGTGCAGCAATTATTAATGATTCAGTTTCTCTTTTGAGGTTTCCTTTTCTTAACCATGTCCAATTCTTTCTATTTTTATTATTATTATTATTATTATTATTGTTGTTGTTGTTGTTGTTGTTGTTGCTTGGCTTTTGGGTGAGCACATAAAACAATTTTTGGTGTAAAGCTCATTATACCATAAGTTTCAAACAAAACAAAAATCATTGGTATGCCTCAATACAATAATAAAAAAAATATCACTTATCTTTTCAATAAGTGTCTGTAAAATAAAATACTTTGAATACACATTAATAATGATGAGAGATTTATTGAGCTCTGCTTAGCTTGGAACCTCTCCATTATTTATTTACTAAGGTTAGCACAGAGCCACAGGAGTTGAACATTCTGTAAGAATCAATCATATTACACCAACAACGATCAAGCAAGACTAGATTGGTAAACGACTAATGTCTGACTCAATTAGCCAGCTGCCATGTTACCAGACAAGACTAAATTTAGTAGATATCTTACTAACCAAATTAGTAAGTGCAAGGTGGGTGCTGTAAGGGTGTGTGTTGTGTGAGAGGGAAAGAAAGAGAGAGAGAGAAAGAGGAGAGAGAGAGAGAGAGGGGTAGGCTTGCAAACATTTACTAATGAGTTCGATTCTCATTTGTACTTCAGACTTATGGACATGAACTGAGTGGAGGCGCATGGTTGTGTAATGGTTATCGTCGTAGGAAATGGACACGGTGACTCGAGTTCAACTCCTGGACTGGTCTGTTTGCATTTCACATAGCGCAAATACCCTTCAGAAGGTTATGTATGCAATTAAATCTCCCTCCCTCTATTGGTAAGAAGAAGCACAGAATGGTTTCGTAACCGTGGTATACCAACCAGTCTAGGAGAAGGAAAACACTGAATTTAATGAGAAATGGACACAACGACTCGAGTTCAAATCCTGGACGAAGCTGTGTACATTTTACATATCGCTAATATGTGAGAAAGATATGTATCCAAATCTTCTCCTTCCAGCTAAATAGTCGTACAGGCTGGTCTTTTTAAACTTGGTATGACAACCAGTCTAGGAGAAGGAAAACTCGAAATTTAATGAAAAAAGGACACGGTGACTCGAGTTCAAATCCTGGACGAGGCTGTTATCATTTCACATAGCGCTAATACCCTTGATAATGGTATGTATAAAATTTCATCTCTCCAACTAAGGGTACATAGTAGTACAGACTGGTCTCTTTAACCTTGGTATGGCAACCAGTCTATGAGAAGGAAATCTCTGGATTTAATGTGAAAGAACACGGCAACACGAGTTCAAATCTTAGACGTGGCCGTTTGCATTTCACATAGCACTAATACCATTGAGAAAGGTATGTATACGATTAATTTTCCCTCCAGCTATGGTAAATAGTAGTACAGACCGGTCTCTTTAACCTAGGTAGGACAACCAATTTAGGAAAAGAAAAACTCTGAATTCAAACCTGTTAAACTCCACTTAAAAACTGACCTTGTTACATCCTGCTCGCATCGAAATATTTGTATCGAAATATTCCCCCTCCAGTTATGGGTAAATAGTAGAGCAGATTGTTCTCTTGAAAGTTGGTATGGCAGCCAGTCTAGGAGAAGGAAACCTTTGAATTTAATGAGAAAGAACACGGCAACACGAGTTCAAATCCTGAACGAGGATGTTTACATTTCATACAGCGCTGAGAAAGGTATGAATCCAATCAATTCTCCCTCCAGGTATGGGTAAATACGATCGCAGCCTGGGTCCTTTAACGGTAATATAACAACTATTGTAGGAAATGGGAAACTCATTTTTTATCTATTTAACCAATTGATGGGATCCTAACAGTAGCACCACTACTCACAGTAGACCTGGGAGTAATGCTAATGAAAGAATACTCCACACTCCCCAGAGCTACAGAATTGGAACCATAGTACTAACTACGCCACGATGAAGTACCCAAAAGTCAACAATAACAAATATTTATGTAGATATTTTAATAGAATATTTATAAGATCTTAGCACCAGGAAGAAGCACTTGGGAAGAAATATCTATTTAGCTAATAAATCTTTTGAGAACTGCAGGTAAATATTCAAGCCTGTCTGTTTGCTTTCTAATTAATTGATAGCTGAATCGTTTGTATCTTGAAAAAGAGAGACAGAGAGAGACAGAGAGAGACAGAGAGAGAGTGACGGTGAAAGATACACAGAGAGAGTAAGAGTGAAAGGTACTCAGAGAGAGAGAAGAGAGAGAGAGAGAGAGAGAGAGAGAGAGACAGACAGACAGACAGACAGACAAGAGAGAGAGAGAGAGAAAAAAGAGAGAGCGATAGAGAGAAAGATACAAAAAGAGAGTGACGGCGAAAGATACACACAGAGAGTAAGAGTGAAAGTACAGAGAGAGAGAAAGAGAGAGAAGGGGGGTGAAAGATACACAGAGAGAGTGACGGTGAAAGATACACAGAGAGAGTAAGAGTGAAAGGTACAGAGAGAGTGAGAGAGAGAGAGAGAGAGAGAGAGAATATACAGTGAGAGTAAAAGATACACAGAGAGAGAGAGAGTAAAAGATACACAGAGAGAGTGAGAGAGAATGAAAGATACACAGAGGGTGTGAAAGTGAATGATACACACACACACACACAGAGAGAGAGAAAGAGAGAGAAGAGAGAGAGAGAGAGAGAGAGAGAGATACACACAGAGAGTGGGAGTGTATCTTATTAAAAAAATCTCATATTTCTATAGAGAGGTATTTTGGGCTTCGTGAATGTGAGATTATTTCAATTACTTGGCGAGGCTGTTTCAATTAGCGTTAATACCATATTTAAATCTTATATTTCATTTTTCTTTATACTTATATAAAGAGCATTTGGTGAGTATATATTTACCAAACCCTCCCCAAGAGCAGGATGTGACATGAGGTCAAATTCTTAAGCTGAGTTTAACAGGTTTGAATTCAGAGTTTTCCTTACACAGACTGATAACTAATCCAATGTTTAAGAGTCCAGTGGGCCTACTATTTACCCATAGCTGGAGAGAGAGAGAGAGAGAGAGAGAGAGAGAGAGAGAGAGAGAGTAGTTGGATGCATACCTTTCCCAAGAGTATTAGTGCTATGGGAAACGCAATCAGCTTCGTCGAGGATTTGAACCCGGGTCGACGAGTTTGTTTCCTACGACTCTAATCATTACACCACGCACCTCCAGAACAGTTGGTGTGTGTGGGTGTGTGTGTGTGTGTGTGCGAAACTACGAAAATAAAAGAATTAACGTAAAAGTAACTATCTATATACACATTTACTATCATAAAAGCTTGCTTTTTGTGCAAAAATAATGAAGAATGTGTTTATATTCGTGAATATATTTAAAAATGAAGATTTGAATAGAAAGGGAAAGGAAAAATCATTGGTGGTGTTTGTGAGATTAAAACATAAACAGATCAATTATCGAAGAACAAAACAATGAATGGATCTGCGTGACTAACTTTCTTTTATTCCCCAACTACCCAGGCTACGTGGGGTAGCCGCTTTTAGAAATAAATATGTACGTTTTGTTTCATCTTTTTCTCTTTCTTTCTTTCTTTCTTTCTTTCTTTCTTGCCTATTTCATCTGACGTTAATTTTTTCAGGCTTGCATCTCTTTTTCCCTGACCTTCAACATATTGAACATATTAATTTCTCACCAAACAACCGGTGCACTCTACGCTGATGCGTTTCTCAATGGCAGCTACCTAGAGTGGCTCTAAAAACATTATGATAATGTTCTGACACCATAACCGGGTAAAGATATACGGAACCGGGTTGCAGACAGCGTATCCGTTATAGCGTTAATAAAAAGAACAAGTAATATACATTTTTTTAATTACTGGATGCTACAACAACTGATTTTCCTCCAGCTGGTTGGTAGCAGGAATAACAACGGTAACACTACCCATTTTTCTAATTGATTTACGAATCTTGACCGAGATTCTCGATTATTTCAGAAGCATGATCGCATAAGCAACAAGCTTTGGGTAATACGATTAAAAATAATGGATGCGAAATGACGATTGAGATGAAATCGAAATGTGTTTTTGCGAAAAAGATGCCAGGAACATAGAAAGGCGTTTAAATCTTGAAAAATCTTTAATGATATTGATGTGAATGCCTCATTGATTTGGGTTCGAAAAGACAAAAGGGAAACTGAAGATGGAAGATCGTGACATTTTAGAAAATGCAGAAAGAATTTCATAGGCTGATGCATATTCGATACAAGAAAGCAGCTGTTCCAAAGATTGAATATTATAGCTTAAGGTTATTTAGCCCTATATAGTTTTGGGTTATTTTTACTTGTTTTTGCCAGGTTTAATGGAATTCAGATTTGAAATTGAAAGTAATGTGAAATGAATTTGAAACAAATTTATATAACCCTCCAGGCGAGGCTTACAATAAGCCGAAAAGGAGGTTTCCTGGATATGACACTAAAAGAAACCTGATGGTGAGGTTCCAGTTCCAAATCTCTGCGGAGTGACGTATACCCCTTTTTAACAGATGGAAATTTGAAACAAATGTGAAATTTATATATCCTTCCCGCTGGGTCTTACAATAAGCTAAAAGGAGATGGGAGTCATAGATAGGACACTAAAATACACATGGGGGTGAGGCCCCAGTTCTATAGCTCTGTGGAGTGAAATATACACCTTTTTGCTAGATTTAAAATCGAAACAAATGTAAAATATATATAGCCCATTATATTAATGAATAAAGGATATAATGCACCAGTTATTTAAAAACTTTTACATTTTTTCAGATCAGTTAACTTTGAACCACGTATCTTTGATGCGTAACACAGATTCTCAAAGATATGTGGTTCAAAGTTAATTGACTTGAAAAAATGTAAAAAAAAAAACGTTTTAAATAAAATAACTGGTGCATTATATATTTTATTTATTAATATATCAACATTCAAAATTTCATAAAATTCGGTTAATTCTCCGATTTTTTTTCTTTCGTCGGGGTGACATACGATGGTGGAATTTAGGCCCGTTAAATTCGATTTAACCGGAAATTGACCCATGTCACATCCTGTTTTTGCGGTGGGGTTGGTAAATACAGATTCAAGTTCAGCTTTTTAAAGCGTGACAAATAAGTTTTATACTTCCCCTAGACCGGCTCCCATACCAGGTTTAAAGGAACCAGACTGTCCTACTATTTACATATAACTGGGTGATAGTTGAGTTAATACTCTATGTAATAAGCAAAATAGCCTCGTCCAGGATTTGAAATCCGTTCGCCGAATCCATTTCTGACAACAATAACCATAACACCTCGGTCGCCTCCTTTAGATTTACAATTCCGCCCGACTAGATGAGAAATGGGAATTGCAAAAAGAAACACTAGAAAATCAGTACCAAAGCAATAATCTTCAGTATATGGTATTGCATTAACAATTAATACTTTTATCATTTAAGTCTAACCTACTAAATTAAAAGTCTTCATAAAAAGAGAAAAACACTAATAAATAATTGAGTATCTAACAGCAGATTTCTTTTCGCGTTGATTGGATATTTTTGATCAGAATAAAGAAGACCAAGCATCAGTTCGCAATAACTAGCAGTAAAGTATATATATATATATATATATATATATATATATATGAGAGGTGAGGTAAAAGGAAAAGTAAGACTGAGGATGTTCTTCGCATCAGAAGGACGAAATATTTATCTCCTACTTGGACCTGTTTGTATCATTATTTTTGTTCATTTTTCCTTATACCTCACCTCATACTGTCGGATTTTACTCCAACCCTCCTATCTTCATATATATATATATATATATATATATATATATATAATATGATGAATGAAAGATTTAATAAATGCGACAAAATGTGGTTGAGGGAAATTGCTCTTTTCAATTAAATTGTGCATCGAGCTATCAACTTGGACCGGAACTACTCTAACGTTGAAGGAAAGGACCATCATCCTAATACAAACTTATCTGGCAACCTATCTACGGATATATATATATATATATATATATATATATATATATATATATATATATATTCCCTCTAACGTTCACTGTACTATGTATAGTAGTGGCGGGTTTATCATTGACAGGTTAAATTCGGCATGTATAGTGTGCTACGCGCCGGTGCCCAGAGGTAGAGTTCCTGACTCTGTGAGCTGGGTTCTCGGTTTTGATTTCTGTCGGAGGGAAATCGTAGATATACACGCCGATGAGAATTATTAAAGTTGAAACAGCTGTACGGTGTTCCACGTGGTGCACTTTATTTGCCGGGTTTGCTTGTCACGATTATTTTCAATAATTACCGAATTTCATACGATATACGCATTGTGATTGCCTTCAAATAATAATAATAATAATAATAATAATAATATATATATATATATATATATATATATATATATATATATATACCCAACACTCCCACACACGTAGAATGCATCACAAGGTCAGTTTTTAAGAGAAGATTAACTGGTTTGAATTCAGTTTTCCTTTTCCTCGATCTGTTGCCATACCAAGATTAAGAGACCAGTGTGCCCTGCTGTTTACCGACCATCGATCTCGAAAATACAAACTGCAGCGTCCCGGATTTGAACTCGCCTCGCCGTATCAGTTTTCGACGACTTGAATCTTCATATATTCCCCAAACGTTTTAGCACATAGAAAACTTCAGACGCAAAATAACAACGCTTACCTGTTATGTCCCACGTATGAACGTTAGGGATAGGAGAAAACTAATTAGATTGATTGAACTTTTGATTTATACCCCCGGAGCTTGTTAAATCATGTAGCAATGTGTATTATTTCTGGTCGTGAAACGAGCTCGTCTGGGGTTAAATGTATGCCCCGAGGTTAGTGTATAAAATATATATGCAAATGTAACCGTTATTTCGGGTCAGAGTTTGTATATCTTAAGAAAATCATATTTTCTTTTTCCCTCAAAAACCGTTATCCAAAAGTCACATCCTGCTCGAATGAAGATGTTAGGTAAATACTTATTTGCTTAATATGTTTTGTCATGTATCGTATAAACAGCTCGGATTTTAATCATAAATCACATTAAAAAATGTGAGACGATATTATTTTACTCAGAATTTGCAGTGTCAGTATTTCTTTTTTCGATGTTATTTTTTGTCTATTTCTTAAATTACCTGTCAATTCTGTTAATCTTCATCTAAAAAAGATAATGTTCCAGTGATCATATGACCATATTTCTCTCTAATTGTTACATAATTATTGAATCCCTAATACATTTTTAAGGTAGTTTAGAAATCATTATTGCGATCAGTACAGCTGATGGCCTTGAGAGTGAGTGACGGCGCTTGACCTCGATCTCACCTTGCGTTCTGTGGATGAATCGTGAGAACCGGAACCCCATAGAAGGTCCTCTTCCGGTTTAAGGAGTAAGCAACTCAGTTAGTCAGTTAGAACTTAGAATCCGAGCTAGCAAGATGTAAGGATCGGCGCGCATTGTCTAGTTGGGGATTTGGAATAAAGTAACATCAACATAAATCGAAGTCTTGTGTTTATTACCTAAAAACTAACAATAACACAGGGCTTCTGATAACGAGAAACCCCAACAGAAACCAGACCCGGAATCCTCAATAGAAGACCAGACGAGACCTTAGAAGATATACCAGACCAAGGTAGATGATAGACGATCAGAAGAATAGACGACAGGGTAAGAAGTAAGAAAGGTATATAACGTTATATAGATTTGGTACGGTGAAAAGACCAGTATATAACATAATTATCTCGTCTAAATTATTTAATAAATGAAGGAAAAAAAACTTTAAATTTGCTTCATTGTAATAATTTATTTCAACTGCATAACTGCATTCTGAAAAATAAATTCTACAAATTATAGAAATATCAGTTTATACGCATTTCTATTTTACCAAGCAATCAAATAAATCTTACATTTTCATTCAGTTTCTAATTAATTATAAAAAAAAAAAAGATGATAAGAATTATATAGCACTTTGTTTTCCAAGTCTTAGGTCTCCATTTTATAAGCTCCCTGTTGTGATATATAGAAAATAGAATATATTGACTATTTCCTGTAGAAGTGTGTAATTCCCGCCAAAAGGGGGATCGTGTATTTCGCTAAGTTGTATCTAATGTTGAGGCTCAAGTGCTGAACATCTGGGAAATATGTAGTACAACATTTTTTTCTATTCCTCGCAATTTCGCTCTGGTCCAGAGTGGTAGTACTTCAAACCATGTAATTTATAGGTTAAATTGATTTGTTTAAAACTGATTGGTGTTCGATAAGAGTACTTGATGTCGTTTAACCGTAAAGTAGTTTGTTTCTATAATAGTTACTATTAAAGTTTGCCTTTGTATATTCCAGTTTATAAAAAGGGTAACTGTGAGTTCTTCAAGCGAGAATAAAACAAGTCAACACACTCTGGTAACAGGATAAGAACTGAATTTTATTTCAAAAGATTCCGCGCCGGTCGGTGTGTGTATGTGTGCGCATGTCCGGAAATGACTCCTTTATTTATCAGGTTACAACAGTTACTTGGAACTATAATTGTTATAAAAGATAAATATGATTACTTTCTTGTGTTGGAATTATTTTTGTTTATAGTTATTTACTAAGATGCGGCACAAGGCCAGAAGTGTGGGGCGCCCAGTGAGAATCGAACTCACTAACAATAGTCTGCTAATATAGCTTGCTAACCATTACACCACATGAGTTGCCCAATATTTTTGTTTATAGTTATTTACTAAGCTTAGCTTAGATGTGGCACAAAGCCAGATTAAGGGGCTCCCAGTGAGAATCAAACTCACTAACGATGGTCTACTAATCTAGCTTGCTAACTATTACACCACATGAAGTGCCCATTATTTTTGTTTATAGTTATTTACTAAGCTTAGCTTAGATGTGGCACAAGGCCAAATGTATGAAGCACCCAGTGAGAATCGAACTCACTAACAATGGTCTGCTAATATAGCTTGCTAACCATTACACCATATGAGGTGCCCATTATTTTTTTTATATAAGGTGTGCTCCAATTTTCCACCTGGATTTATAGACAAGCCGTGGTCACGTGGTTTATTCCTTCGCCAATCACAAGCCATACTGCGTGGCTGATACACTACTTAAACACTGATACTGGTCATAGTTCTACTAGCACTTATTGAGGAGGGACTTACAATACTCAGGACTCTTTACCAGAAGAACCAAAGGATTATTTATCAGAGGATTACCAAGGATCCAATTCCACTGGACAAGCGCTCTTGCTTAAAGCCTACAGGATGGCCCATAAGATTGTAACATTTTGAAACCATATAACGGTGGGAAAACAAATAAAATAGTAATAATTACTTCAAACCATGTAATTCTGTACAAAATAGTATTAGATGAGAATGCTTTAAACAATAGGACTTAGCAAAACTCTTATGAAACAAATCCAAAAGAATTCTGAATATGAACGTGAATCTCTAACCCGTAGGCACAAAATAACCCTAGACTATTTTGCATGCCGTTATCATCATTCAGTCGATAAAATGGCGCCATCTTGATTAATTTTATTTTTAATGCACTTTTTTTTCAGAATTTGTTTCCATAAATGTAAAGGACCATATGACTTTTAGGCACCCCTTTTTGATCTCGATTAAGAAAGGACAGCTTTTTCCTTTACACCGTCATTATCCGGTTGTTTTAACAGACGATTTTTAGATTCTTTAAAATTATAAAACTAAGCCTTAACCCTAACCCCTAACCCTAACCCTAACTCCTAACACTAGCACCTAACAAACCACCGGATATTGACGGTGTAAATGAAAAAATGTCCTTTCTTAATCAAAAAGGGGTGCCTAAAGGTAATATGGTCCAATGTAAACTCTGCATGTTTTGGAATTTTTTTATTGCTAAATAATATTTTACTCACACAGAAATATTTGTCTTGAGGCTATTCAAAATGGTGGAAAATCAAGGCTAGAACCAGGGTTTGTCAATAAATATTCGACCGCTGAGAAGTGTAAAACATGTGATATTTACAGAAGAATGTGATGTGTTGGGAGAAAAAAAAATTAATAAAAAAATGAGTTATTTCCTAGTTGAGTAACATAATATTACAGGGTGACCCAGAAAAAAAAGATCCACAAATTTTGTAATAAAACTGTAATTTTTTTTTTATGTTTAAGTCCAACAAGGGTTATGGTCAGGGTTTAGGGTTAGGGTTAGGGTTGGGGTTTAGGGTTATCTTAATGGGAAAATGGATAAACAATTTGGGTTCTGTTTTTTCTGTGTCTCTCATGTTACTCAACTAGGAAATAACCAACAAATGTTTACAAATAAGCTAAACATGGGTTTGCCACTATAACCTTTAGTCGAAAAGACGGTTCGTTGAGTAAAACTCTGACTTTCCGGTAAAGAGAAGCTCCAGTCGCAGCGGGCAGTAAAGGTCATGGTGTCGGTTTTCTGTTACATGAAAGAAGTCGTCACTACTGATTTCCTTGAAAATGGTGATACTGTAAACAGTGATCCCTAACGAAAATTTCACCTTATTTATTGTATTACCTTCTTATGCATATTTATCAACCCCTCAGCATGAGTAGTATTTGACATTAGGTCAATTTCTTAAGCTGAGTTTAACAGGTTTGAAATCTGATATTTCCCTTTTCTAGACAGGTTGCTTAACCAAGGTTAAATACCCAAGTCTGCCATCCCCATTTATCCATAGCTGTAGAGAGAATAATTGTATTCATACCTTTTCTCAAGGGCATTAGTGCAATGTGAAATGAAAACAGCATCGTCCAGGATTTGATCTCGGCTCGTCGTGTCCATTTTATATCAATTCACTCATGGTAAGGGGAAACTTCCCGCACAAACAGTCACAGATCCAGACCACACTGATGACCTCGCACTTCTTGCTGATACACCGGCACAGGCTGAGTCACTACTACATAGCTTGGAGGAGGCAGCAAAGAATATCGGTCTCTATGTGAACTCCGATAAAACTGACTTCATGAGTTTCAAAAAGAAAGGAGACATCTCCACACTCGACGGTAAGCCTCTTAAGCCAGTAGAACAATTCACATACCTAGGTAGTAATATCTCATCCACAGAAAGCGATGTTAATACACGTATAGGAAAGGCATGGTCGGCCACAAACAAATTATGTCATATGGAAATCGGATCTCACTGACAAGTTAAAGCGACAATTCTTCCAGGCTGTGGCTATATCAGTACTGCTGTATGGCTGCACCACTTGAACCCTAACGAAGCGTCTAGAGAATAAGCTGGATGGGAGCTTCATAAGAATGCTGCGTTCAGTCTTGAACAAGTTGTGGAAACAGCATCCCACAAGGAAGCAGCTATAAGGCCACCTGCCTCCCGTCTCACAAACCATCCAAGTGAGACGAACCAGGTATGCAGGACACTTCTGGAGAAGCAGAGACGAGCTCATAAGCGACGTTCTTCTGTGGAAGCCAAGACATGGACAGGTTAACATGGGCCGCCCACTAAGGACCTACATTGACCAACTATGCGAGGATGCTAGTTGCTGCTCAGGAGACCTCCTAGGGGCAATGAATGATAGGGAAGGTTGGCGAGAGATTGTCATGGATATCCGTGCTACTTGCGCGACATGACGATGATGATGGTGATGGTGATGGTGAAACCACTAAGTGAAATATGAAGACGTTTGTTATAATAAAGAAAGACTATTCATTTAAGATCTTCGATTGTAATGAATTTTCTAGACATCAAATAAATCTAAATACATTACTAGGTAAACCGGTGGAAATTAAACGGAATACATGAATAATAATTGTATGAATTTAAACAGGCGATGTCTATACCTTTTCAAATCTCCCTTGTCGACGGGCTTAGAATACGCTGACATTGCTTGGTTAGTTGGTTGTTGGTTGGTTGATTTTACGGCATGTCAACCCTGGTTGGGTTATTAATACTGAAGACATTTTGTTTTATTTATTCTGTTGGTATTCATTATTTTTTCAGACTTAAATTTTTTAGGCATATTTATAATACTCATTTTTTTTTACGTATTTATCCTATAGGTGCGACCCTAATAGGTACTACCACTCCAGATTAGTGTGTACCGGGAATAATGGGAAAAAAAGGAACTCCCCATTCCCAGAGTTCCAAAAATTGGAACTTCACAACTGGAGGCAATTTAACGTCATACCCTGGATATTAAGACCCTCAGCTACCGCCTTCTAGCATATATGTTTAATGGTTAGAGTCATAGGAAATGTACTCCTCGACCCGAGTTCAATTCCTGGACGAAACTGTCTGAATTTCTCATAGCGCTAATACCCTTGAGAAAGGTATGAATCCAATTCTTCCTCCAGCTATGGGTAAATAGCAGGGCAGACTGGGCTCTTTAACCTTGGATAGGTAACCAGTCTAGGAGAAGGAAAATTCTAAATTCAAACCTGTTAAACTCCTCTTAAGAAATTGACCTTGTGTCACATCCTGCTCATGTGGAGGGATTGGTATTATATATATATATATATATATATATTATATAACAATCCCTCTTAGTGCTCTTCAGGGCTAAGATCCGACTCTTAGCCCTAAAGAGCACTAAGCGAAACTTTAAGTAGGTTTATCTGACTCATTAGGTTTATCTTATATATATATATATATATATATATATAATATATATATATATATATAAACCCCTCCACATGAGCAGGATGCTACACAAGGTCAATTTCTTAGGCAGACTTAAACAGATTTGAATTCAGAGTTTTGCTACACTGGGTACCTTGCCAAGATGTATGCCCTACTATTTACCTGTAGCTGGACAATAGTTGGATATATACCTTTCCCTACGGTATTAGCGCTATGGGAAACGCAAATAACCTCGTTCAGGGTTTGAACTCGGATCGACGAGTTCATTTATAATCATATATATGTTTCGGAGAGGGGGCAAAACTCTCAAAGTAATTTTGGCTAAGGAAAGATAACTTTTCGCTTCAATTCTGATGTTTCCTTCTCCTAGAGTAGTTGTCATACTGTTACATAATCTATGCATGGATTATTGTCAACCCCCTGTATTTCTGAAGGGATGGCCGCTTTTCATATCACGGGCAGGATTTTCCATGGAATATTACAGAAAGCCCTCGAAATACATGAAGACAGGTGGAACCTGGTTGGGTTCTCAGTATTCAGCTTGGACGCCATGCAGATAAGATGTTTCTGCCTTTGTTGGAGCTCAATGCACACGCGCGATATGTTAGTTAGAGAAATATGTTTAGTTAAGTAAATAAAGGTTTAAATAAATAATATGGTTTTCTGGTTGATGAATGTCTTGGCAACAAGACTGACCTAGAGGAAGAAATGAATCAAGGACGACCAACCAGCAAGAACAGAGACGAAGTCCAGACGCTAGAAGAAGAACGTAAGATATCAAAGATGAGCAGAAGAATAATAGAAGTAAAGAAAGGGTATACAACAATACCAAGGTTAAAGAGCCCAGTCCGTCCTACTGTAGCGTTTGTTTGTATTCGCCTGGTGGAGTTGTCTGCCCCTTTTAGTTTGATGATGCCCACCAGGGGCACTAGTATTTAAGCGCCGGTTTCAAACACTTTCGCCCTCTTTTTATAGTTTCAGCAACTACGAGCCACATGGGGTAGATTCTATCTAAACCCTCTCGTGGGGCTCCGCCCCCCCCTTACATTACTGTAAGTCCTCACAGCATGGACTATTCCTAGTCTCATGTCTGTGCCTTTTATTGTATATTTGTATCATTCATGAATGTGTCTATCTTTATTTGTGTACCTCTTTATATGTACTCTTTTCTATGAACGTTGTATCAACTGTTATCCATGTGCTGTGTTATTAAATGTTTTGTCTATTAACCTTTGTCGGAGTTATTTGTATCCAAAGTATGTATAACTTTAAACCCACGTTATACTACTATTTACCTATAGGTGCACGGAGAATAGTTGGACTTGTACCCTTCTCAAGTTTACTAGCGCTTTACAAAATGCAAACAGCTGCTTTAAGGATTTAAATATGGTTCACTGTATCCATTTGCTACGACGGTAACAATTACACCCCATCATCTACTATTTCTTTAATCTTTGATACAGTTCCTTTACACATAGCATAGTGGATATAGTCATTGGGTTAAGCCAGTTCTAAGTGACAGTTATCTCTGAGCTGCAGGTTCAATCCTGGTCAAGGGTGACAGTAACATAGAATAATAATTAACACAGCTTAACACCTGTACCAATCTATGGTTAGCGGAATGAGAACAGAATACCCCCATGGATTGAATAAAGGGTTGGATTCATTTCCGTGATGACTCCCGATTACCACAGAAAGTTTCCCGAGTTCAAAAAGAAGGTTCCTGAGTTCGAGAAGGCTCTCGAGTCTGACAAGAAATATCTGAAGAAGCCTGGAGGGTACATTGGCCGAAACATTGTACGGATAACAATAAAGATGAGGACAATAGTTTAAGTAATCACATTAATATATCACACCTCATCATCATATGGATTAATTATTACTAGAGCTGTTCTTCAATAAGAACGGTCTTGGCACACGAAAGAAACCAACGAGAAATTTATTTTTAAGAAATATTCATCTTGTATTGTTTGTATAAAGTACAAAGGCATGGTCCGTGTGGTTCAGATGTCATTAGTAGAATTGCAAATGGCTACCACCATGGCTCTATTCATAATTTCTATGGTCAAGGGTAGATCACCCCGGTGTTATATACTGGCATCAAATTCTATATGTTATATAGCGGCTTTTTCGCTACTCTCAATCGTGTACATTAGTACTGGGGCTTTCGCTGTACCCAAAGCAATGTATGTTAGTAGTCAGCTACTGGACTTCAATAACAACAGATACGCGTATACAAAAGAGGACTCTTCTTTATTTTCTTCGGTGTGTGGTAGGTGAGAGGAGCAGAGCTTACAATGAGAATGCCGGTGGCTAGCCAAGAGAGCAGTGTTCACCATGAGTGCCCGAGGGGTGTTTTGTTGACGGGAGACGTGAAGTGTCCTTTCCACTGACGGGCCGGCGTCTGAACCAGTCGGTTGACCCTCTGGCTTTTGTATTGACAAACACGCCTACACATGTTTATCTTTTTGATCTGATAACGGACCTTTGTTATATATCTCTTATCTTCACCCTGCTTCCTTGACCGGAAACTATCTGTTCCGCTTTCTCTTTCTTTTTAAATATATTTTTTCTTTCTCTTTGTCCCTCAGCCGGAAGTTCCATATTCCAGGCGAGGACAATACAACACCCCGTCCAGGCTAGACACAGGGGCATATTACTCTATTCTACTTATACAGTTTGGTAATTCGATTTCCAATGATGTTAACTGAAAAGGATGGATGGATATTTATATTTTAGCTGTCGAAAATAATTATAAAATGTCATCATCAAAACTAGCGATTATTTTTTTTATGTTTTTTTTTAAAAATAAGATTGAAAAATGCATAATTAAAAAATAATTATTGATTGACAATCTTATTTTCAATAATCTGTTTTTTGTTTTTTTAATTAGCAATCTCATAACAAAATGGGCATAGTAACTTCTACCCGAGAGAAAAAATGGCTTCTTTATCAAATTGCATTGTAAATTAATCATAATCTAGTTGAGTCGAGTAGAAGCCGTTGTTTTGTGATAAATTTTACTTAGAACATTATATATATATATAATATATATATATATATATATATATATATATATATATATATGTTCCCATAAAATTTGGTATGAGCTCTTTAATTGGTAATTTAATCTCTCTGTGACCGTAAAATACATAAACAATCTATGTACTTGATAGTTTAAAAACACCATCTCCGTTACAGCTGACGAGGGTATAAGATATCAGGCTGCCAAACGGTCAGTCTGAGTTCGACCCTAGCCAAGGATAGTTGTGTCTAGCCACACCGAAGAGGCGTGAAACGCCGAAATACGTGTCTGTCTTTTTCTATATGATAATTATATTAATTCAATGCTTCAATAAAGAGTCCAGTAAAAATGAAGAAGGCTTTTTCATTATGGAACTCTCTTATAGTATATAAGATATTGGAGAGGATAAAATGTGTGTCTTATCTTTGTCAGGTTCTGTTGAGAAATGATTCAATTTTTTATTATTATTCTATCTAATGTTGTCTGTTCTACTTACGGTAAAGATTGCAACAATGTATACTTTTCACTTTAAGATAAAAACCGTTAACTGGAAGATTTTGAATAACTTCTACAATTGTAAAAATTGAAAAATTAAAACATAAATAAATAAATAAAAAGGAATAACTTCAATTATTTGTTATTTTTATATATTATATAATTTAATTCTAATATATAATATATATATAATTTCATTCTAATTTTAAAAAAAATTCTAATCATAGTTCTTTTTTATTATTTCTATTTTGCATTAAGACCTAAGCATATTATGTTTAAATATATATGTCTACTTATATATATATATATATATATATATATATATATATATATATATATATACATATAATATATATATATATATTATATATATATATATTATATATATTATATTATATGTATATAATTATATTATATATATATATTATATTCATATATATATATATATATATATATATATATATTTATATATATATATATATATATATATATTATATTCATATATTTATATATATTATATTCATTATATATATATTTATATATATATATATATATATATATATATATATATATATATATATATATATATATATACATATATATATTGAATGAGTCGGAAATGTTGATATGTCGAAAAACAAAGGAAGCAAGCAACAAACAAAGTTGAGTTTAATGGATTTATAGAAAATACTTCTTAACTAAGCAATCTGTTTTCCATTTCAATTCTATTTCTATTTTCCCGCTCACGCCATTGCAGTTTGCAAGTTCATTGTTTCTAGTAGTTCATTTTTTTTTAATGACTTTTATTATTATCAATTTCGTTTATTCGTGATAGAATTAAGAGATTCAAAAGGAACAGCCTGGAATTCTGTGGGAAAAAAAAGGGCTTACCTCAATCGAATTCAGAATATTACAAAGAAATATGGCGGACTTGTATTAAAATCTAACAAAACGATTATTCATTTTATTATATTACAAGTCAAATCTCGATATCCGTCAAATAGAATGATACCATATTCTTATCGCCTGTAACATAATGGGGGGCGGGGGGGAGATATGAGTGTAACTCTGACGTGTAAATTAGCAGGGAAATGTTTCTTGATAGAATTAAGTGTTAGATGAGAATGAAAAAGGTTAAGGATGAACTACATAACGCCACATGGTTTATTTTTAATGGAAAGAGCCGTGAGACATGGCGAAGTGGAGAGAGAGGATGAGAGATGAGAGTTTGGCTGAGTCTGGTAGAATCCGCAGAGAGAGTAAGACATGGCTCTTGCTCTCAGTAATTGTGACTTTTGGGAAAATAAAAATCGGATAAAATGAATTGGCCTTGTGTTATTACTGATAACTCTAAATGACGTAAGGCAAGACGTCCCCCAGCACCCCAAGTGGGATTCTAGACTCGAAACCTTCAGGAATTGCCAGTAAACTCCAGCACCAACTCGGCAACCAGGATTCGAGCCCTTCTAATGTATCACCGGTCCAGAGATAAGTATACACCTATTATTTCTACATCAACACATCATCACGCAATTTTGAAATGTATGCCATAACGTAACAAATGTTGACACGTCATCCCTCCATTCGGATATGAGAGCGTAACGTAACATTGCTACGCCTTACTCATATTTTTCTATGATTGTAAAATATCATTTGGTACATTTCTGATTTGGGATTGAAAAATATCGAGTCAAAACATGAGATTTTATTTTAAAATATAAGATTTAAATAAATACATTTACACAACGGAGCAGCTTCAGTAATAAAGTAATTGTTAGATACTCTCTGCTGTCAGGATAGTTTCTCGCCTGTGTTTCTCATTTTTTTATTTACTTATACTTTTTCGATGCTTGCTACTAAAATCTTCATCCATCTATAGATTAAATAGATTAAAAACACAACCCAATACGTTGTATACTACGACGGTCATGTCTTAATAATGGCCTGCACATTCTTGTATTTCCAACTCGCAGAATGAATAAAACAAAAAAATCTCCGGCATAAAATAACCCAAGAGTTGACATGCCGTAAAGCCCAACCAACCAAGCAACCTATTATATCTCGTAGACTACGATGGTCATTTCTTAATGCCACAAGCAGAATGAATAAAACAACAAAAACATCTTCGGCAAACTGAGGAAACAAAGGAAATTGATCAATCTGATGCAAAAATGTTTGGTGCCACAACATGGGAACATAAACATCACAACGGAAAGGTTGAATCAACATAAAAAATGAATGACAAGGAATTGGGGAAAGTCCGGTGGTCGAATATATATAAGGTTGTCATGAAAGTATCAAAATTGAATCTGTATTTACCAAGATAGAAAGGAACAATACATGGAACGTTAATTTGTTTTACAGAATACATGGTGTGTCATAAAAGTATCGAGATTGAATCTATTTACCAAATAGAAATGACAATAAATGGAACGTTGATTTTTTTCAGAATACAAGGTGTGTCATAAAAGTTCGAGATTGAATCTGTATTTACCAATATAGAGAAACGAACTATTGGAACGTTGATTTTTTTTCAGAATACAAGGTGTGTCATAAAAGTATCAAGATTGAATCTGTATTTACCAAGATAGCAATGAACAATGAATGGAACGTTGATTTTTTCAGAATACAAGGTGTCATAAAAAGTATCGAGATTCAATCTGTATTTACCAAGATAGAAATGAACAGTGAATGGAACGTTGATTTTTTCTCAGAATACAAGTGTGTCATAAAAATACAACAAATCTCGATAATTTTTGACACACCTTGTATATTGATTCACTAAAAGTAACACCAAAAATGCAAATTAGAAGGCACCATGCCATAAAGGGATTCATGGATTATGGTTTAAACGATTCACCTCGATCTACAACAGATTAGCTCTCAACAACTGTAAATACAAGAGTTCATATGCCGTAAAAACCAACCAACCTACTGTTATGGTTTGGTGATAGTCGCATTTGTTTTGCGCGGGAAGTACGAAAAGACAAGGAAAAATTGAACTGGAAAAGAACAATAGATAGCACTAGACAGAAATCTTAGTATAACAAAAGAAGTGTAAAAAAGACTTCCTCTTGACAAACGGAATTGAACAAAGAGAAAGGACTTCCGGTCAACCGAACAAGAGTGTGTGGGGGATGATACGTCTTAAGCGTAGAGTCAAAACAGCAGTGGCAGTTGGTCAGCAGGCAGTCAAGAGTTGCGAGAGCCAGCAGTTGAGGATAGCGTTTTTCAAACAGCAGTCGCGAGAGAAGAGAGTTGACCTGCTACTCACCTCCTCTGGGAGGGCGTACCCTTACTTATCGTACCATTCAACAGGGCCCCACGTGTGGCAGATAGCATTTTTTGTAGTCTCATCTTGACTTCCTCATTTAGTAGCCGCCAACGTCAAGTTCCATGCCGTGTACACGCATCACCGAGTTAGAAGCAGAAGCAAATAAAGCGTACCCTTTTAAATATGATACAGCATTCCTTGTGATTCATTGAGCTATACAAGCAAGTATACGATTCTGAGTAGCGAAGAGCGCTATACAACACTACTAACTACTCGTTATAATACGAAACCATGTCTTAATAAAAGGCTTGCACGTTCTATATCAGTTAATCACGTAGTGTAATGGTTAAAGTCATGGAAAGTGGACTCGTCGACCCGAGTTCAAATCTTGGATGTTAATTGCATTTCACTTAGCGCTAATTCCTTGGGAAAGGTATGAATCCTTCTCATCCTCCAGCTATGGATAAATGGTAGGACAGACGGGGTCTTTAACCAAGGTTAAGCAACCGGTCTACGAGAAGGAAAACTTTGAATTCAAGCCTTGAACTCCGCTTAAGAAATTTACCTTGTGTCGCATCCTACTCGTGTGGAGGTTGGTAAATATTATATATATATAATATATATAATATATATATATATATATATATTGAGAAAAAATATTTTTAAATATAAAACATGGGATGTTATGATCAGGGGAAACAATTTTATGTGTTAATACTTAAGCATTTCGGTATATGTACCATCTTCAGGACACTGTTAAGTAATGTTTATGTGAGGACAAAATGAAAGATGTTAAGTGTACAGTGAATGTGTGAATATGATGTTATTAACCGTTAATTTTGATATGCGCGTTTGTTTACGAAGGCCAATGACGTGGATTAATGCATGTGCAAAATGGAAGTTGAGATCATATGATGACGCATGCTTAAAGTGTCCTGAAGATGGTACCATATACCGAAATGTTTAAGTATTGACACATAAATTGTTCCCCTGATCATAAAATTCTGTGTTTGTTATATTATTTAAAATATTTCTTCTCATATTCGGATTAATTTCCTCACCGTATTTCCATATTATATATATATATATATATATATATATATATATATATATACACACACACACACACACACACATATATATATATATAATATATATATATATTATATATATCAGTTAATTTCAAATTCCGCCTCACCTTAAAAAACGATATTTATATTCTGAGTAAACACAATAACAACCTGTTTTTAGTCTTTTAATGAGAGGAATTTTTTTTTTTTAATGGGGATTTGTTTTTAAACATTCGTGACAAAAAACTTATGACTATATGTTTCCTTGCTTTTTTGTTTCTTTGTTTGTTTGTTTTGTTTTGTATTTTAGCGCAAGGTTTACTTTAACGGTATAAAATGTAAAAATGGCCTGAACGCGCAATAAAATAAAATAAACAGGACAAACAAATCAATAAGTAAATACGAACAAAGAATAAAATAATGATAATACTTATTCTAAAAGACATGGACAACTTTACTAAGAATTCAAAATTATATGCTGAAGAATACAGTATGTGCTATTTGTGGTTAGCTAACAAAACTTGCGTTGTAATTCTAAAGACAGCTGGAGGCAAAACCATGGGAATTTACCTCTGCCAAATAATCTCTTGTTTCTAAATTTACAGACCAGCAGGCATGAAATGCCAGCGGCCTAAGAATATTTTCAAGAATTTTAATTGAATTTTAATAGAAAATAGAAATAGTCCTCTTGTTTGAGAACACAAAAGTTTGTTTCATTTTCAGTGGACATTTGGGAAATGCATTTCGTTCACTCTCTTTAGGAATAAGTTGTGAGCTTAGATTACTAAGTTTCGACTATACTGGCACCAGGATATAAATGTGCTGTACGCAGACTGTTTCAAATAGAGAACAATGAAGCGCGTCGTGTAATGATTAGCATCCTAGTGTTACATAATTTATGGTAGCATAAATTGTTGACAAATCCTGTTGGAATAAGGGCCATTGGTTTCAAATCAGAGAGTGGAAAATACCAGTAATGGTTATAGCTCTCTGACCCCTAGAGAACACGTCACGAGAAACACGTGACTAGATTTAGATTCAGTTTCAAGAACATGGGCAGAAATAAATCTTGATCAAGGAAATGAAAGTCTTGCGCGTTGATTAATTTGCATGACTAAAAGCTAGCCGAAGAAGCCCTTGGAAAAAGAATACTAAATTAACACATGACGCTAAAGAAGGAGGAAACATGGCGACTAGACGTAGCAAAAAGAACTGAAAAACAAGTAAAGACCCAACTCTCTCTCTCTCTCTCTCTCTCTTCTCTCTCTCTCTCTCTCTCTCTCTCTCTCAGTCCACTCTTGATTATATACCCGACGATGTTCAATGGGTATATGATGGACTCTCCGTCGATCGACGTATGAGTGTTCATACAATGAACATCCACACAGTGATTTGTTTATATTGTGAAAGGCTTGTGTTGGACCATCCACACTTTTTGGCACAGTCGATAGGAAAGGAATTGTGCATCAAGGTTGCCACAAACCCAATCAACGACCGACCTCAGGAATTTTGAATTCAGAGTTATCCCTCTCCTAGACTGGTTACCTACCCAAGGCTGAAGGCCCAGTCTGCCCTACTATTTAATCCATAGCTTGAGAGAAATTTGTGATTTCAGAGAGTTATCCCTCTCCTAGATGGTTACCTACCCAGGCGAAGGTCCAGTCTGCCCTACTATTTAACCCAAAGCTGGAGGGAGAATATATGGATTCATACTTTCCCAAGGGTATTAGCGCTAGTTGAAATGACAGCAGCTTCGTCTAGGAATTGATCTTCGAATCGACGAGTCCATTTTCCAATGGGGTATATAACAGTAGTATTATATACCCGTTTTGACTTGGATTAAGATGGCGAGAGAAAGAGAAATGGAGATGAGTTCTATGTGGTTCTACTTTCGTCGGCGGCCATCTTATTCTTCTGACTGATTCCTTCCTTCTTCTAGCTGGATGACTATTCGCGG
>CM042161.1:68613707-68638707 GCA_023376005.1 Doryteuthis pealeii | reverse complement strand
GGCACTGCAAAATCCACCAGTTGACAAGTTCTTTCTTTTTTGTTTATCAACACTAGGTCTGGTCTTCTTCCTGGGATAAGGTGATCCGTTTTTATTTCAAAGTCACAGAGAATTTTATGCGTTTCGTTCTCAAGAACAGATTCTAGTTTATGCATATACCATTTTGTTGTGTGGTCAAAATTTAATTTTTTGCATAATTGCCAGTGGATCACCTTCCCAACCTAGTCGTGTCTAATTTTGTATTCTTGTTGTGCTAGTTTGCTACTTTCGCAGAGTATATGGTTTACAGTCTCATCTCTATTACCACAAAGTCTACATTTACTATTTTGTTGGGTCTTATCAACTTTCGCTTTGATGTAGTTTGTCCTTATGGCATTATTTTGTGCAGCAATTATAAGTGATTCAGTTTCTCTTTTGAGGTTTCCCTTTCTTAACCATGTCCAAGTCTTTTCATGAGCAACCTCTTCTATTTGTCGTTTGAAGCGATTATTATTATTATTATTATTTCACACCAGCCTTAGCTGATGGCATTTCCTTGGGGTCTGAACGACAACAAGATTCCTCAAGTCTCCAGGACTCTTCTGAGTATTCAAGCAGACTGCAGCAATGAAGTAGTCTAGATAGTCTCAATTCTTCCTCTGATTTCCAGTTTCTCCAGTCTTTTTTCGAGCTTTTGCAGTACGTTCCAAGTGCCTCAACTACTATTGGTATCACTTTCATTCTCTTATTCTACAGTTTTTTTTTCAATTCTCTAGTGAGGTCTAGGCATTTGTTTATCTTTTAGTTTTCTTACACGTTCACCCTTTGATCTGCTCGAACTGGAAAATCTACCAGTTGATATGTTATTATTATTATTATTATTATTATTATTATTATTATTATTAGTAGTAGTAGTAGTAGTAGTAGTAGTAGTAGCTTTTCGCACCAGCATTTGCTGATGGTCTTTCACTGGAGGCTGAGTGACAGGAAGTCATCTCATATCTCCACGACTCTTCTAAGTATTCTATCCGATTTCAACAATGCTGTTTTCTGGATGGTCAATTATTATTATTATTATTATTATTATTATTATTATTATTATTATTATTATTCCTTGCACCAGCAATTTCCTTCTCCTTTTTTTTAAATTTATGCTTTAATTTTTTGTCTCTATTTTCATTCTACTATATTCCTCCCTCATTCTATCTTTTCCATCCACAATTTTCAATTGTCTTTTTGCTTATTGGTATTATTTCTTGCGCCAGTTCCGCTTTTTTCTTCTTCTTTTTTTTTCTATCTGAGTCTTAATTCTTGTTTCTTTTTTTCTTTTTCATTCATCTAATTTTCCCCCATTTCTATCTTTCATTATTTCTTCTTCTTCTTCTTCTTCTTCTTCTTCTTCTTCTTCTTCTTCTTCTTCTTCTTCTTCTTTACATTATTATTTCTTTGTATTTTCTCTTTTTTTTTATTCATACTGTAATTTTTTGTCTTTATTTCCATTTCCCTATTTTTCTCCGTTTTCTAACTAATTCTTCCGATACTATTACTGTATTTCATTAGATCTTTATTTGTTGTTTTTATTATCATTATTTCTTGCACATATTACTTCTATCTGTTTTTATATTTATCTCTTTTGTGTTTTTTGTCATTCCACTATTTTTTTTCCATTTATATCCCAAATGTTTGCCTCTTTCATTTGTTATTTTTTCATCATAATTATTATTATTATTATTATTATTATTATTATTATTATTATTATTATTATTCCTTGTACCTCAGCTTTTTTCTTTATTATTTTTGTTGTCTTTTTTACATCAATGTCCATATTTTCTACACTTCCCTTCAATATTTTCATTTTTCTCTTTATTTCTTCTAAATTCCGTCTTATTTTCTTTCTTCTATTTTTGACAGGGACGTATTTACTTTAAATTTGCCTTCCCTTGAACTGTTATATTTTCTTATGTTCTTAACACTGTTATTGTCTTGATCCCACTGCTCATATGTGCTAGAAGGCGGTGGCTGAGGGTCTGAGTGTCCTGGGTGTGACGGTAAGTAAGTAAAGTAAAGTCGCCGGGATGGCCTAGAGTCAGTATCAACCATATAATATATATATATATATATATATATATATATATATATATATATATATATATAATCGATTATATTCGATTAGTGTGACCCTCTTGATGTTTTCTTTTTTTTTCATTTTCTCCAGGTGAAGTTTGGTAGTATATTTTTACTAACAAACTATTTCCAGTTTTTTCCTCATTGAAAGGCTTTACTAATAAGATTAGTATATATATATATATATATATATATATATATAATTATATATATATATATATATATATATATGTGTTGTGTGTGTGTGTGTGTGTGTGTGTGTGTAATTGCCAGAGCGGGGATGTCTTCGGAGTCATGAACAACCAAATGTAGATGGGAATTTCCCCTAAAATGTGTGACCGCATCTGCAATTCCAGAGGATTCGCGTTACGGCGAGAAACTGCAGTCGGAAATTTCAAGCCATTCGTTTTTAAAACGTATATTTTAGCTCTTTATATTGAGCACTATTAAATGTTGTTTTTTTTTAAATCTAGAAGTAAATATATTTGTTTTCTTGGTGGATATAAAGGTAACTGTGATATATATATATATATATATATATATATAAATATATATCATTTCACTAGATGTCTAAGTATTTTAACCGCCCAGTCGGCGTTAGAATGCACCTCTGCAGAGGGGTAAGACTCCCCCAATAGGGCCACCTGTTGGCCGTGGGTGGCGACTCGTGATGCTTAAGGATAGAGCCCAGGTGGAAGAGCAGTTCATGACTTGCAACACTCGACTTTGGCACTATCTTGGGCTAGACAGGCGGTCGGAAAGGCCCCCTCCGATCAATCGGCAGGTCACGTCAAGCCCTAGGGTACCATCTATGGGTTAAATAGAAAAACATGAGTTGATAAACAAAATTGTATCATGCATTAAAAATGAATTTATTTCAGAACTTTGTCGGCATTAAATGACCCACCGAGGTTGATATGCCGTAAAACAAAACAAACCAAACCAATCAGTATTTTAATATTCTCTCAGTGGTTGCTCTGTCTACTCTTGCCCTCTTAATTCTGTTCACCCATTGCAATCAACCGACTAATTCACAACTCTCCTTTCCGCTTCTAATTGTAGATGAGAACAACCAAATGTGTCCCTGTTTAGTACAAGCATCTACGATAAATGATGATTTTAGTTGGATTTTGTTGAGTATTGTTTGAATTCCCTCGGGGACGAGAAAGAAAAAAAATAGAAACCCATGAATCGTGCCAGGAAAATTATAAATACAAATACACACATTATTTCAGAGATTTCATAAATAAATTTGAATATATTCCAGATTATATGTAAAGATTTTAAAATGAAGTTCTCGTTTTTTATCAACTGTAAAATGTTTACATTCGATTTTGAAGATTTTGAATTTCACCAAGAAAAAATATTTTTCAGTCTGAAGCTACAGCTACGAGGGAGAGTAAAAGATTATCCGCATTTTAGTCATAGTCGTCGTCGGAGTGACCTAAAGTCGGTATCAGCCAGATGATGAGGGAGTCTACCCCCTTTTCACTCTTACTAGACCATTTTAGTCACAGTCGTCGTCGGAGTGACCTAAAGTCGGTATCAGCCAGATGATGAGGGAGTCTACCCCCTTTTCACTCTTACTAGACCATTTTAGTCACAGTCGTCGTCGGAGTGACCTAAAGTCGGTATTAGCCAGATGATGAGGGAGTCTACCCCCTTTTCACTCTTACTAGACCATTTTAGTCACAGTCGTCGTCGGACTGACCTAAAGTCGGTACAGCCAGATGATGAGGGAGTCTACCCCCTTTTCCACTCTTACTAGACCATTTTAGTCACAGTCGTCGTCGGACTGACCTAAAGTCGTATCAGCCAGATGATGAGGGAGTCTACCCCCTTTTTCACTCTTACTAGACCATTTTAGTCACAGTCGTCGTCGGACTGACCTAAAGTCGGATCAGCCAGATGATGAGGGAGTCTACCCCCTTTTCACTCTTACTAGACCATTTTAGTCACAGTCGTCGTCGGACTGACCTAAAGTCGGTATCAGCCAGATGATGAGGGAGTCTACCCCTTTTCACTCTTACTAGACCATTTTAGTCACAGTCGTCGTCGGACTGACCTAAAGTCGGTATCAGCCAGATGATGAGGGAGTCTACCCCCTTTTTCACTCTTACTAGACCATTTTAGTCACAGTCGTCGTCGGACTGACCAAAGTCGTATCAGCCACACAGTGAGGAGTCTATCCACTTTACACTTGCATTGTGATAGCCTTCAAAACCAAGCACCAAACCATCATCATTATTATTATTATTATTATTATTATTATTATTATGTTGCTCTTTGGGTGTTTTTCATACCAGCTATAACGCATAGTATTATTTTCACTCCTTTTGAGTTTTTTACATCAGTGTTAGCTGATGGTATTTCACTGGAGGCTGAGTGACAACAAACCTGCTCAGGTCTCCAGGACTCTTTTAATTATTCTAGCCGATTGTAGTAGTGCAGTAGTCTGGATGGTCTCAATTCTTCCTGTGATTTCCAGATCCCCCAGTCTTTTTGTCAAGTTTATTGGGACCGTTCCAGGTGCACAAACTGCAATTGGTATCAATTTCATTCTCTTATTCCACAGCTTTTTCAATTCTCAGGCAAGGTCCAGGTATTTATCCATCTTATCATTTTCTTTCAGCTTCACCCTCTGATCTGTTGGAACCGCAAAGTCCACCAGTTGACACGTTCTTTTTTTATTGATCAACACTAGGTCTGGTCTCCTGGCTGGGATAGGGTGATCTGTCTTTATCTCAAAGTCCCAGAGAATGTTATCTGTTTCATTCTCAAGAACAGATTCTAGTTTATGCATATACCATTTGGTTGTATGGTCAACATTTATTTTTTTGCATAATTCCCAGTGGATCACCTTCCCAACACACTCGTACCTAGCTTTGTGTTCCCGTAGTGCTAGTTTGCGACATTCACTTAATACATGGTTTACAGTCTCATCTGTCACCGCACAGTCTACATTTACTATTTGTTGCGTCTTATCAATTTTTGCTTTGATATAATTTGTTCTTAAGGCATTATTTTGTGCAGCAATTATTAATGATTCTGTTTCTCTCTTGAGGTTTCCTCTTCTTCACCATGTCCCAGTCTTTTTATGTGCAACCTCTTCGATTTGTCGTTTGAAGTGACCATATAATTGTTTTTCTTCCCATTTGTTTTCTAGTTTTTGTGGTTTTTCTTTTTGTACATACATTATATCTGCTGTTGTCGGCTGCCATAAGTAATCTGTCTTTGCTCTTTTTTGTGTATTCTTAAAGTTGTTGGATTGTGGCCTCTACGCAGTCCTCTATGTTGGCAAGACCTCTTCCACCTTCTTTTCTTGATACATGTAGTTTATCTCTATCGTCTAAAAGGTGTAGAGCCTTGTGCATGGTCATTAATTTTCTAGGCCTTTGGTCAATCTGTCTGAGTTCTTCTTTTTTCCATTTTAAGAATGGTCCTGGGTATCTTATAATGGAGACAACCCAGGTATTAATTCCTTTAATCAGATTTCTGCTGTTTAGTTTGGTTTCTAGGAGTTTTTTGTTCTCCCGGTATATTATTTTTTTAAAACTTTTCCTTTAATATTTGCTCGCTTGATAGTGTCTGCTTCTAAAATTCCTAAGTATTTGTAACTTTCATTTTCCTCAAGTGATTTTATAGTGTGCTGATTTAGCGGTTGTATTCCGTACATTAATTTTCTTTCACCCGATTTTAATACTAGCATAGCACATTTTTCAATTCCAAATTCGATCCCTATATCCTTGCTATATTCTAATATTTTGTAATAGAGTTTCTAATTATCATTATTTTGAGTTTTCACATCAGTGTTAGCTGATGGTCTTTCACTAGAGTCTGAGTGACAGCAAGTCTCCTCAGGTCTCCAGGACTCTTCTGAGTATTCTGGCAGATTCCAGCAGCGCAGTGTTCTGAATGGTTTCAATTCTTCCTCTGATTTCCAAACTTTCCAAACGCTTTTCCAATCCTTTTGGGACTGTTCCAAGTGCACCAACTACAATTGGTATAACTGTCACTTTCATATTCCATAACTTTTTCAGTTCTCTGGCAAGGTCCAGATATTTGTCCATTTTTTCATTTTCCTTCAGCTTCACCCAGTGATCTGCTGGAACTGCAAAATCCACCAATTGACAAGTTCTTTCTTTTCTGTTAATCAGCACTAGGTATGGTCTTCTCGCTGGGATAAGGTGATACGTTTTTATTTCAAAGTCCCAGAAAATTGTATGCGTTTCGTTCTCAAGAACAGATTCTGGTTTATGCATATACCATTTTGTTGTATGGTCAAAATTTAATTTTTTCATAATTCCCAGTGGATCATCTTCCCAACCCAGTCGTGTCTAGTTTTGTATTCTTGTTGTGCTAGTTTGTTACATTCGTAGAGTATATGGTTTACAGTCTCATCTCTATTACCACAAAGTCTACATTTACTATTTGTTGGGTCTTATCAATTTTCGCTTTTATATAGTTTGTCCTTATGGCATTATTTTGTGCAGCACTTATTAATGATTCAGTTTCTCTTTTGAGGTTTCCTTTTCTTAACCATGTCCAATTCTTTCTATTATTATTATTATTATTATTATTATTATTATTATTGTTGTTGTTGTTGTTGTTGTTGCTTGGCTTTTGGGTGAGCACATAAAACAATCTTTGGTGTAAAGCTCATTATACCATAAGTTTCAAACAAAACAAAAATCATTGGTATGCCTCAATACAATAATAAAAAAAATATCACTTATCTTTTCAATAAGTGTCTGTAAAATAAAATACTTTGAATACACATTAATAATGATGAGAGATTTATTGAGCTCTGCTTAGCTTGGAACCTCTCCATTATTTATTTACTAAGGTTAGCACAGAGCCACAGGAGTTGAACATTCTGTAAGAATCAATCATATTACACCAACAACGATCAAGCAAGACTAGATTGGTAAACGACTAATGTCTGACTCAATTAGCCAGCTGCCATGTTACCAGACAAGACTAAATTTAGTAGATATCTTACTAACCAAATTAGTAAGTGCAAGGTGGGTGCTGTAAGGGTGTGTGTTGTGTGAGAGGGAAAGAAAGAGAGAGAGAGAGAGAGAGAGGGGGTAGGCTTGCAAACATTTACTAATGAGTTCGATTCTCATTTGTACTTCAGACTTATGGACATGAACTGAGTGGAGGCACATGGTTGTGTAATGGTTATCGTCGTAGGAAATGGACACGGTGACTCGAGTTCAACTCCTGGACTCTTCTTTTTGCATTTCACATAGCGCAAATACCCTTCAGAAGGATATGTATGCAATTAAATCTCCCTCTATCTATTGGTAAGACGTAGCACAGAATGGTTTCGTAACCATGGTATACCAACCAGTCTAGGAGAAGGAAAACTCTGAATTTAATGAGAAATGGACACGGCGACTCGAGTTCAAATCCTGGACGAAGCTGTGTGCATTTTACATATCGCTAATATGTGAGAAAGGTATGTATCCAAATCTTCTCCTTTCAGCTAAATAGTAGTACAGACTGGTCTTTTTAAACTTGGTATGACAACCAGTTTAGGAGAAGGAAAACTCGGAATTTAAGGAAAAAAGGTCTCGGCGACTCGAGTTCAAATCCAGGACGCGGCTGTTAGCATTTCACTTTGCGCTAATACTCTTGATAATGGTATGTATACATTTTTCTCTCTCCAACTAAGGGTAAATAGTAGTACAGACTGGTCCCTTTAACCTTGGTATGGTAACCAGTCTAGGAGAAGGAAAACTCTGAATTTAATGAGAAATAACACGGCAACACGATTTCAAATCCTAGACTAGACTGTTTACATTACACATAGCGCTAATACAATTGAGAAACGTGTGTATACGATTAATTCTCCCTCCAGCTATGGTAAATAGTAGTACAGACCAGTCTCTTTAACCTTGATATGACAACCCGTATAGGAAAAGGAAAACTCTGAATTTAAACCTGTTAAACTCCGCTTAAAAACTAACCTTGTTACATCCTGCTCGCATCGAAATATTTGTATCGAAATATTCCCCCTCCAGTTATGGGTAAATAGTAGAACAGATTGTTCTCTTGAAAGTTGGTATGGCAGCCAGTCTAGGAGAAGGAGACATCTGAATTTAATGAGAAAGAACACGCAACACGGGTTCAAATTCTGAACGAGGATGTTTACATTTCACACAGCGCTGATAAAGGTATGAATCCAATCAATTCTCCCTCCAGCTATGGGTAAATACGAGTGCAGACTAGACCCTTTAACGGTAATATAACAACTATTGTAGGAAATGGAAAACTGATTTTTGATCTATTTAACTAATCGATGGGACCCTAACAGTAGCACCACTCAGAGTCACAGTGGACCTGGGAGTAATGCTAATGAAAGAATACTCCACACTCCCCAGAGCTACAGAATTGGAACTATAGTACTAACTACGACACGATGAAGTACCCAAAAGTCAACAATAACAAATATTTATGTAGATATTTTAATAGAATATTTATAAGATCTTAGCACCAGGAAGAAGCACTTGGGAAGAAATATCTATTTAGCTAATAAATCTTTTGAGAACTGCAGGTAAATATTCAAGCCTGTCTGTTTGCTTTCTAATTAATTGATAGCTGAATCGTTTGTATCTTGAAAGAGAGAGAGAGAGAGAGAGAGAGAGAGAGAGTGAAAGATACACAGAGAGAGTGACGGTGAAAGATGCACAGAGAGAGTAAGAGTGAAAGTACAGAGAGAGAGGGGGGGAGAGTGAAAGATACACATAGAGAGTGACAGGGAAAGATACACAGAGAGAGTAAGAGTGAAAGGCACAGAGAGGGAGAGAGAGAGAGAAAGAGAGAGAGAGGAGAGAGAAAGAGAAAGAGAGAGAGAGAGAGAGAGAGAAAGATACACAGAGAGAGTGACGGTGAAAGATACACAGAGAGAGTAAGAGTGAAAGGTACACATAGATAGATAGAATAGAGAGAGAGAGAAGAGAGAGAGAGAGAGAGAAAGATACAAAAAGAGAGTGACGGTGAAAGATACACAGAGAGAGTAAGTGTGAAAGGTAACAGAGAGAGAGAGAGAGATACAGAGAGAGTGACGGTGAAAGATACGTAGAGAGAGTAAGAGTGAAAAGTACAGAGAGAGAGAGAGAGAGAGAGAGAGAGAGAGAGAGAGAGAGAGAGAGAGAGAGAGTGAAGGGTACACAGAGAGAGGGGAGAGAGAGAGAAGAGAGAGACACACACACACAGAGTGACCGTGACAGATACAGAGAGAGAGTAAAAGTGAAAGGTTCAGAGAGAGAGAGGAGAGAGAGAGAGAGAGAGAAAGAGAGAGAGAGTGAAAGATACACAGAGAGAGTGACGGTGAAAGATACACAGAGAGTGTATGAGTGAAAGGTACAGAGAGAGACAGAGAGAGACAGAGAGACAGAGAGATAGTGAGAGAGAGTGAAATATACACACAGAGACATACAGACAGAGAGAGAGAGTGAGAGTGTATCTGATTAAAATAATCTCATATTTCTATAGAGAGGTAATTTGGGCTTCGAGAATGTGAGATTATTTCAATTACTTGGCGAGGCTGTTTCAATTAGCGTTAATACCAAATTTAAATCTTATATTTCATTTTTCTTTATACTTATATAAAGAGCATTTGGTGAGTATATATTTACCAAACCCTCCGCAGGAGCAGGAGGTGACATGAGGTCAAATTCTTAAGCGGAGTTTAACATGTTTGAATTCAGAGTTTTCCTTACACAGACTGATAACCTATCCAATGTTTAAGAGTCCAGTGTGCCCCTACTATTTATCCATAGCTGGAGAGAGAGAGAGAGAGAGAGAGAGAGAGAGAGAGAGAGAGAGAAGAGAGAGAGAGAGAGAGAGAGTAGTTTGATGTATACCTTTCCCAAGAGTATTAGTGCTATGTGAAACGCAATCAGCTTCGTCGAGGGTTTGAACCCGGTTTGGTTTGGTTTGGTTTGGTTTGTTTTACGGCATATCAACCTCAGTGGGTCATTTAATGCCGATAAAGTTTTGAAATAAATCAATTCTTAATGGATAATACAATTTTGTTTATCAACTCATGTTTTTCTATTCAACCCATAGATGGGACGCTAACAGGTACTACCACTCCGGGTCAGAGTGGACCAGGGAGCAATGGTGATGAAGGGTGCTCCACATTCCCCAAACCTCCAAAACTGGAACCTCACCATCAGATAGGGTTTAACGTCATTCCCAGGACATGTAGACCCGCAGCCACCGCCTTCTAGCACCCATATGATAAAATGGGTTGGGGCTTGCCATTAGGGCAATAGGGTTGGGAAGTTTGAACCCGGGTCGACGAGTTTATTTCCTACGACTCTAATCATTACACCACGCACCTCCAGAACAGTTGGTGTGTGTGTGTGTGTGTGTGTGTGTGTGTGTGTGTGTGTGTGTGAAACTACGAAAATAAAATAATTAATGTCAAAGTAACTATCTATATACACATTCACTATCATAAAAGCTTGCTTTTTGTGCAAAAATAATGGAGAATGTGTTTATATTCGTGTGATTATATTTAAAAATGAAGATTTGAATAGTAAGGGAAAGGAAAAACCATTGGTGGTGTTCGTGAGATTAAAACATAAACAGATCAATTATCGAAGAACAAAACAATGAATGGATCTGCGTGACTAACTTTCTTTTATTCCCCAACTACCCAGGCTACGTGGGGTAGCCCCTTTTAGAAATAAATATGTACGTTTTGTTTCATCTTTTTCTCTTTCTTTCTTTCTTTCTTTCTTTCTTTCTTTCTTTCTTTCTTGCCTATTTCATCTGACGTTAATTTTTTTCAGGCTTGCATCTCTTTTTCCCTGACCTTCAACATATTGAACATATTAATTTCTCACCAAACAACCGGTGCACTCTACGCTGATGCGTTTCTCAATGGCAGCTACCTAGAGTGGCTCTAAAACCATTATGATAATGTTCTGACACCATAACCGGGTAAAGATATACGGAACCGGGTTGCAGACAGCGTATCCGTTATAGCGTTAATAAAAAGAACAAGTAATATACATTTTTTAATTACTGGATGCTACAACAACTGATTTTCCTCCAGCTGGTTGGTAGCAGGAATAACAACGGTAACACTACCCATTTTTCTAATTGATTTACGAATCTTGACCGAGATTCTCGATTATTTCAGAAGCATGATCGCATAAGCAACAAGCTTTGGGTAATACGATTAAAAATAATGGATGCGAAATGACGATTGAGATGAAATCGAAATGTGTTTTTGCGAAAAAGATGCCAGGAACATAGAAAGGCGTTTAAATCTTGAAAATCTTTAATGATATTGATGTGAATGCCTCATTGATTTGGGTTCGAAAAGACAAAAGGGAAACTGAAGATGGAAGATCGTGACATTTTAGAAAATGCAGAAAGAATTTCATAGGCTGATGCATATTCGATACAAGAAAGCAGCTGTTCCAAAGATTGAATATTATAGCTTAAGGTTATTTAGCCCTATATAGTTTTGGGTTATTTTTACTTGTTTTTGCCAGGTTTAATGGAATTCAGATTTGAAAATGAAAGTAATGTGAAATGAATTTGAAACAAATTTATATAACCCTCCAGGCGAGGCTTACAATAAGCCGAAAAGGAGGTTTCCTGGATATGACACTAAAAGAAACCTGATGGTGAGGTTCCAGTTCCAAATCTCTGCGGAGTGACGTATATCCCTTTTTAACAGATGGAAATTTGAAACAAATGTGAAATTTATATATCCTTCCCGCTGGGTCTTACAATAAGCTAAAAGGGGACGGGAATCCTAGATAGGACACTAAAATACACATGGGGGTGAGGCTCTAGTTCTATAGCTCTGTGGAGTGAAATATACACCTTTTTGCTAGATTTAAAATCGAAACAAATGTAAAATTTATATAGCCCATTATATTAATGAATAAAGGATATAATGCACCACTTATTTAAAAACTTTTACATTTTTTCAGATCAGTTAATTTTGAACTACGTATCTTTGATGCGTAACACAGATTCTCAAAGATATGTGGTTCAAAGTTAATTGACCTGAAAAAATGTTAAAAAAAGTTTTAAATAAAATAACTGGTGCATTATATATTTTATTTATTAATATATCAACATTTAATATTTCATTAAATTCGGTTAATTCTCCGATTTTTTTCTTTCGGTGGGGTGACATACGATGGTGGAATTTAGGTCCGTTAAATTCGATTTAATCGGAAATTGACCCATGTCACATCCTGTTTTTGCAGTGGGGTTGGTAAATACAGATTCAAGTTCAGATCTTTAAAGGGTGACAAATAAGTTTTATTCTTCCCCTAGACCGGCTCCCATACCAGGTTTAAAGGAACCAGACTGTCCTACTATTTACATATAATTGGGTCATAGTTGAGTTAATACTCTATGTAATATGTAAAATAACCTCGTCCAGGATTTGAAATCAGTTCGCCGAATCCATTTCTGACAACAATAACCATAACACCTCGATCGCCTCCTTTAGATTTACAATTCCGCCCGACTAGATGAGAAATGGGAAGTGCAAAAAGAAACACTAGAAAATCAGTACCAAAGCAATAATCTTCAGTATACGGTATTGCATTAACAATTAATACTTTTATCATTTAAGTCTAACCTACTAAATTAAAAGTCTTCATAAAAAGAGAAAAACACTAATAAATAATTGAGTATCGAACAGCAGATTTCTTTTCGCGTTGATTGGATATTTTTGATCAGAATAAAGAAGACCAAGCATCAGTTCGCAATAACTAGCAGTAAAGTATATATATATATATATATATATATATATATATATATATATGGTTTCTGACTATGCCTGTGAAGTCCCGGTTTCGATTGCTGTCGGAGGGGAGTCGTTAGTATACATCGCTGAAGAGACTTAATAAAGTCGAAACAGTCTGTACGGTGTTCTGCATGGCGAGCCATCCTTTGCGGGATTTACTTGTCAAGTTCATTTTCTATAATTATCGAATTTTATACGATACATGCATTTATAATTGCCTTCAAGCAAAAATATAAATAATAATATATATATATATATATATATATATATATATATATGAGAGGTGAGGTAAAAGGAAAAGTAAGACTGAGGATGTTCTTCGCGTCAGAAGGACGAAATATTTATCTCCTACTTGGACTTGTTTGTATCATTATTTTTGTTCATTTTTCCTTATACCTCACCTCATACTGTCGGATTTTACTCCAACCCTCCTATCTTCATATATATATATATATATATATATATATATATATATATATATATGATGAATGAAAGATTTAATAAATGCGACAAATGTGGTTGAGGGAAATTGCTCTTTTCAATTAAATTGTGCATCGAGCTATCAACTTGGACCGGAACTACTCTAATGTTGAAGGAAAGGACCATCATCCTAATACAAACTTATCTGGCAACCTATCTACGGATATATATATATATATATATATATATATATATATATATATATATATATATATCCCTCTAACGTTCACTGTACTATGTATAGTAGTGGCGTGTTTATCATTGACAGGTTAAATTCGGCATGTATAGTGTGCTACGCGCCGGTGGCCCAGAGGTAGAGTTCCTGACTCTGCGAGCTGGGTTCCCGGTTTTGATTTCTGTCGGAGGGAAATCGTGGATATACACCGCCGATGAGACTTAATAAAGTTGAAACAGCTGTACGGTGGTGCACTTCATTCGCCGGGTTTGCTTGTCATGATTATTTTCAATAATTATCGAATTTTATACGATATACGCATTGTGATTGCCTTCAAAAAATATAAATAATAATAATAATAATAATAATAATATATATATATATATATATATATATATATATATATATATATACCCAACACTCCAACACACGTAGAATGCAACACAAGGTCTGCCTTTAAGAGAAGATTAACTGGTTTGAATTCAGTTTTCCTTTTCCTCGATCTGTTGCCATACCAAGATTAAGAGACCAGTGTGCCCTGCTGTTTACCGACCATCGTTCTCGAAAATACAAACTGCAGCGTCCCGGATTTGAACTCGCCTCGCCGTATCAGTTTTCGAGGACTTTAATGTTCATATATTCTCCAAACGTTTTAGCACATAGAGAACTTCAGACGCAAAATAACAACGCTTACCTGTTATGTCCCACGTATGAACGTTAGGGATAGGAGAAAACTAATTAGATTGATTGAACTTTTGATTTATACCCCCGGAGCTTGTTAAATCATGTAGCAATGCGTATTATTTCTGGTCGTGAAACGGGCTCGTCTGGGGTTAAATGTATGCCCCGAGGTTAGTGTATAAAATATATATGCAAATGTAACCGTTATTTCGGGTCAGAGTTTGTATATCTTAAGAGAATTATATTTTCTTTTTCCCTCAAAAACCGTTATCCAAAAGTCACATCCTGCTCGAGTGGAGATGTTAAGTAAATACTTATTTGCTTAATATGTTTTGTCATGTATCGCATAAACAGCTCGGATTTTAATCATAAACCACATTAAAAGATGTGAGACGATATTATTTTACTCAGAATTTGCAGTGTCAGTATTTCTTTTTTCAATGTTATTTTTTGTCTATTTCTGAAATTACTTGTCAATTCTGTTAATCTTCATCTAAAAAAGATAATGTTCCAGTGATCATATGACCATATTTCTCTCTAATTGTTACATAATTATTGAATCCCTAATACATTTTTAAGGTAGTGTAGAAATCATTATGGCGATCAGTACAGCTGATGGCCTTGAGAGTGAGTGACGGCGCTTGACCTCGATCTCACCTTGCGTTCTGTGGATGAATCTTGAGAACCGGAACCCCATTGAAGGTCCTCTTCCGGTTTAAGGAGTAAGCAACTCAGTTAGTTACAGTTAGAACTTAGAATCCGAGCTAGCAAGATGTAAGGATCGGCGCGCATTGTCTGGTTGGGGATTTGGAATAAATTAACATCAACATAAATCGAAGTCTTGTGTTTATTACCTAAAAACTAACAATAACACAGGGCTTCTGATAACGAGAAACCCCAACAGAAACCAGACCCGGAATCCTCAATAGAAGACCAGACGAGACCTTAGAAGATATACCAGACCAAGATAGATGATAGACGATCAGAAGAATAGACGACAGAGTAAGAAGTAAGAAAGGTTAAGAAACGTTATATAGATTTGGTACGGTGAAAAGACCAGTATATAACATAATTATCTCGTTTAAATTATTTAATAAATGAAGGAAAAAAAACTTTAAATTTGCTTCATTGTAATAATTTATTTCAACTGCATAACTGCATACTGAAAAATAAATTCTACAAATTATATAAATATCAGTTTTTACGCATCTCTATTTTACCAAGCAATCAAATAAAACTTACATTTTCATTCAGTTTCTAATTAATTATTAAAAAAATAAAGATTATAAGAATTATATAGCACTTTGTTTTCCAAGTCTTAGGTCTCCATTTTATAAGCTCCCGGTTGTAATATATATAATATAGAATATATTGACTATTTCCTGTAGAAGTGTGTAATTTCCGCCAAAAGGAGGATCGTGTATGTCGCTAAGTAGTATCTAATGTTGAGGCTCAAGTGCTGGACATCTGGGGAATATTTAGTACAACATTTTGCTATTCCTCGCAATTTCGCTCTGGTCCAGAGTGGTAGTACCTGTTAGGGTGCCATTTATAGGTTAAATTGATTTGTTTAAAAATGATTGGTATTCAACAAGAGTACTTGATGTTATTCAATCGCAAAGTAGTTTGTTTCTATAATAGTTGCTTGAAACTATAATTGTTACAACATATAGATATGATTACTTTCTTGTGTTGGAATTATTTTTGTTTATAGCTATTTACTAAGATGCGGCACAAGGCCAGAAGTGTGGGGCGCCCAGTGAGAATCGAACTCACTAACAATAGTCTGCTAATCTATCTTGCTAACCATTAAACCACATAAGGTACCCATTATTTTTGTTTATAGTCATTTACTAAGCTTAGCTCAGATGCGGCACAAGGCCAGAAGTATGGGGCACCTAGTGAGAATGGAACTCACAAACAATGGTCTGCTAATATAGCTTGCTAACCATTACACCATATGAGGTGCCCATTATTTGTGTTTATAAGGTGTGCTCTAATTTCCCACCTGGATTTATAGACAAGCCGTGGTCACGTGGTTTATTCCCTCGCTAATCACTAGCCATACTACTTGACTGATACACTACTTAAACACTGATACTGGCCATAGTTCTACTAGCACTCATTGAGGAGGGACTTACAATACTCAGGACTCTTTACCAGAAGAACCAAAGGATTCTTTATCAGAGGATTATCAAGGATCCAATTCCACTGGACAAGTGCTCTTGCTTAAAGTCTACAGGATTGCCCATACGATTGTAACATTTTGAATCCATATAACGGTGGGCAAACAAATAAAATAGTAATAATTACTTCAAACCATGTAATTCTCTACAAAATAGTATTAGATGAGAATGCTTTAAACTATAGGACTTAGCAAAACTCTTATGAAACAACTACAAAAGAAATTTGAATATAAACGCGAATCTTTTACCTGGAGGCATAACATAACCCTAGACTATTGTGCATGCCATTATCATTATTCAGTCGATAAAATGGCGCCATCTTGATTAATTTTATTTTTAATGCATTTTTTCTTTTTCAGAATTTTTTTCCATAAATGTAAAGGACCATATGACTTTTAGGCACCCCTTTTTGATCTCGATTAAGAAAGGACAGGTTTTTCCTTTACACCGTCATTATCCGGTTGTTTTAAGAGACGATTTTTAGATTCTTTAAAATTATAAAATTAACCCTTAACCCTAACCCCTAACCCTAACCCTGACCCTAACTCCTTACAAACAACCGGATATTGACGGTGTAAATGAAAAATATGTCCTTTCTTAATCGATATCAAAAAGGGGTGCCTAAAGATAATATGGTCCAATGTAAACTCTGCATGTTTTGGAATTTTCTTTATAGCTAAATAATATTTTACTCACACAAAAATATTTGTCTTGAGGCTATTCAAAATGGTGGAAAATCAAGGCTAGAACCAGGGTTTGTCGATAAATATTCGATCGCTGAGAAGTGTAAAAATGTGATATTTACAGAAGAATGTGATGTGTTGAGAGAAAAAAATTATCAAACAAATGGGTTATTTCCTAGTTGAGTAACATGATATTACAGGGTGTCCCAGAAAAAAAAAACAGAACACAAATTATTTATTTTCCCATTAAACTAACCCTAAACCCCAACCCTAACCCCCCTACTTAAGTAACATGATATTACAGGGAGACCCAGAAAAAAACAGACCCACAAATTTTGTAAAATTTTGTAAATTTTTTTTTTTAAGTTTAAGTCCAACAAGGGCTAGGGTTAAGGTTTAGGGTTAGGGTTATGGTTGGGGTTTAGGGTTAGCTTAATGGGAAAATAAATAAACAATTTGGGTTCTGTTTTTTCTGTGTCTCTCATGTTACTCAACTAGGAAATAACCAACAAATGTTTACAAATAAGCTAAACATGGGTTTGCCACTATAACCTTTAGTCGAAAAGACGGTCCGGTCCGTTGAGTAAAACTCTTTCCGGTAAAGACAAGCTCCAAGCGCAGCGGACAGTAAAGGTCATGTTGTCGGTTTTCTGTGACATAAAAGAAGTCGTCACTACTGATTTCCTTGAAAATGGTGATACTGTAAACAGTGATCCCTAACGAAAATTTCACCTTATTTATTGTATTACCTTCTTATGCATATTTATCAACCCCTCAGTATGAGTAGTATTTGACACTAGGTCAATTTCTTAAGCTGAGTTTAACAGGTTTGAAATCTGATATTTCCTTCTCCTAGACAGGTTGCTTAACCAAGGTTAAAAACCCAAGTCTGCCATTCCCATTTATACATAGCTGTAGAGAGAATAGTTGTATTCCTACCTTTTCTCAAGGGTATTAGTGCAATGTGAAATGCAAACAGCATCGTCCAGGATTTGATCTCGGCTCGTCGTGTCCATTTTCTATCAATTCAATCAGGGTAAGGTGAAACTTCCCGCACAAACAGTCACAGATTCACACTACGCTGATGAGTTCGCACTTCTTACAGATACACCGGCACAAGCTGAGTCATTACTACATAGCATGGAGGAGGCAGCAAAGAATATCGGTCTCTATGGGAACTCCGATAAAACTGACTTCATGAGTTTAAAAAAAAAGGAGACATCTCCACACTCGACGGTAAGCCTCTTAAGCCAGTAGAACAATTCACATACCTAAGTAGTAATATCTCATCCACTGAAAGCGATGTTAATACACGTATAGGAAAGGCGTGGTCGGCCACAAACAAATTATGTCATATGGAAATCCGATCTCACTGACAAGTTAAAGCGACAATTCTTCAAGGCCGTGGTTATATCAGTACTGCTGTATGGCTGCACCACTTGAAACCCAACGAAGCGTCTAGAGAATAAGCTGGATGGGAGCTTCATAAGAATGCTGCGTTCAGTCTTGAACAAGTTGTGGAAACAGCATCCCACAAGGAAGCAGCTATAAGGCCACTTGCCTCCCATCTCACAAACCATCCAAGTGAGACGAACCAGGCATGCAGGACACTTCTGGAGAAGCAAAGACGAGCTCAGAAGCGACGTTCTTCTGTGGAAGCCAAGACATGGACAGGCTAACATGGGCCGCCCACTAAGGACCTACATTGACCAACTATGCGAGGATGCTAGTTGCTGCTCAGGAGACCTCCTAGGGGCAATGAATGATAGGGAAGGTTGGCGAGAGATTGTCATGGATATCCGTGCTACTTGCGCGACATGACGATGATGATGGTGATGGTGAAACCACTAAGTGAAATATGAAGACGTTTGTTATAATAAAGAAAGACTATTCATTTGTGAAGATCTTCGATTGTAATGAATTTTCTAGACATCATATAAATCTAAATACATTACTAGGTAAACCGGTGGAAATTAAACGGAATACATGAATAATAATTGTATGAATTTAAACAGGCGATGTCTATACCTTTTTCAAATCTCCCTTGTCGACGGGGCTTAGAATACGCTGACAGTTGCTTGGTTAGTTGGTTGGTTGGTTGGTTGATTTTACGGCATGTCAACCCTTGTTGGGTTCTTTATTACTGAAGACATTTTGTTTTATTTATTCTTGTTGGGTATTCATTATTTTTTCAGACTTAAATTTTTAGGCATATTTATAATACTCATTTTTTTTTACGTATTTATCCTATAGGTGCGACCCTAATAGGTACTACCACTCCAGATTAGTGTGTACCGGGGAATAATGGGGATAAAAAAGGAACTCCCCATTTCCCAGAGTTCCAAAATTGGAACTTCACAACTGGAGGCAATTTAACGTCATACCCTGGATATTAAGACCCTCAGCTACCGCCTTCTAGCATATATGTTTAATGGTTAGAGTCATAGGAAATGTACTCCTCGACCCGAGTTCAATTCCTGGACGAAACTGTCTGAATTTCTCATAGCGCTAATACCCTTGAGAAAGGTATGAATCCAATTCTTCCTCCAGCTATGGGTAAATAGCAGGGCAGACTGGGCTCTTTAACCTTGGATAGGTAACCAGTCTAGGAGAAGGAAAATTCTAAATTCAAACCTGTTAAACTCCTCTTAAGAAATTGACCTTGTGTCACATCCTGCTCATGTGGAGGGATTGGTATATATATATATATATATATACCAATCCCTTTTAGTGCTCTTCAGGGCTAAGATCCGACTTTTAGCCCTGAAGAGCACTAAGCGAAACTTAAGTAGGTTTATCTGACTCATTAGGTTTATATATATATATATATATATATATATATATATATATATATATAAACCCCTCCACATGAGCAGGATGCTACACAAGGTCAATTTCTTAGGCAGACTTAAACAGATTTGAATTCAGAGTTTTGCTACACTGGGTACCTTGCCAAGATGTATGCCCTACTATTTACCTGTAGCTGGACAATAGTTGGATATATACATTTCCCTACGGTATCAGCGCTATGGGAAACGCAAACAACCTCGTTCAGGGTTTGAACTCGGATCGACGAGTTCATTTCTAATCATATATATGTTTCGGAGAGGGAGCAAAACTCTCAAAGTAATTTTGATTAAGGAAAGATAACTTTTTGCTTCAATTCAGATGTTTCCTTCTCCTAGAGTAGTTGTCATGCTGTTACATAATCTATGCATAGATTATTGTCAACCCCCTGTATTTCTGAAGGGATGGCTGCTTTTCATATCACGGGTGGGACTTTCCATGGAATATTACAGAAAGCCCGCGAAATACATGAAGACAGGTGGAATCTGGTTGGGTTCTCAGTATTCAGCTTGGACGTCAGGCAGATAAGATGTTTCTGCCTTTGTTGGAGCTCACTGCACACGCACGCTATGTTAGTTAGAGAAATATGTTTAGTTAAGTAAATAAAGGTTTAAATAAATAATATGGTTTTCTGGTTGATGAATGTCTTGGCAACAAGACTGACCTAGAGGAAGAAATGAATCAAGGATGACCAACCAGAAAGACGAAGTCCGGACGCTAGCAGAAGAACGTAAGATACCAAAGATGAGCAGAAGAATAATAGAAGTAAAGAAAGTGTATACAACAATACCAAGGTTAAAGAGCCCAGTCCGTCCTACTGTAGCGTTTGTTTGTATTCGCCTGGTGGAGTTGTCTGCCCCTTTTAGTTTGATGATGCCCACCAGGGGCACTAGTATTTAAGCGCCGGTTTCAAACACTTTCGCCCTCTTTTTATAGTTTCAGCAACTACGAGCCACATGGGGTAGATTCTATCTAAACCCTCTCGTGGGGCTCCGCCCCCTTACATTACTGTAAGTCCTCACAGCATGGACTATTCCTAGTCTCATGTCTGTGCCTTTTATTGTATATTTGTATCATTCATGAATGTGTCTATCTTTATTTGTGTACCTCTTTATATGTACTCTTTTCTATGAACGTTGTATCAACTGTTATCCATGTGCTGTGTTATTAAATGTTTTGTCTATTAACCTTTGTCGGAGTTATTTGTATCCAAAGTATGTATAACTTTAAACCCACGTTATACTACTATTTACCTATAGGTGCACGGAGAATAGTTGGACTTGTACCCTTCTCAAGTTTACTAGCGCTTTACAAAATGCAAACAGCCGCTTTAAGGATTTAAATATGGTTCACTGTATCCATATATCTTTCTTTTTTTTTTTTTGTTGATCATGTTTTTGTGTGTACTCTTCGTTTGGTTCCTTTGTGTTCTGCATGTTGGATGTAAAGTTGATATATTTGTGTTCATTTTTTAATTTTTTTTATTGACTAGTTATGTCTGATACCCTCAATCCATAAAACTACTTATATAATAAAACATTTGTGTACTGTTTGATAATTTCTTAAAAAAAAATAAAAAATAAAAAAAAAATTTTTGACCCCCACCCCCCTGAAAATACCCGGTTTGTTAAAATCTTAATTGTCCTTTCCAGTTTAAACTTTTTTTCCTTTGCAAAATTAAAAATAAAATTAAAATTTAAAAAAAAATGCCTCTCCCACATGCATACTAGCTGATGTACCTGCCTTCTCCAAGTTAAAAGTCAAAACTAAGAGATAAATATACGACAGTAACCATTACACCCCATCATTTACTACTTCTTTAATCTTTGATACAGTTCCTTTACACATAGCATAGTGGATATAGTCATTGGGTTAAGACAGTTCTAAGTGACAGTTATCTCTGAGCTGCAGGTTCAATCCTGGTCAAGGGTGACAGTAACATAGAATAATAATTAACACAGCTTAACACCTGTACCAATCTATGGTTAGCGGAATGAGAACAGGATGCCCCCATGGATTGAATAAAGGGTTGGGTTTATTTCCGTGATGACTCCCGATTACCACAGAAAGTTTCCCGAGTTCAAAAAGAAGGTTACTGAGTTCGAGAAGGCTCTCGAGTCTGACAAGAAATACCTGAAGAAGCCTGGAGGGTACATTGGCCGAAACATTGTACGGATAACAATAAAGATGAGGACAGTAGTTTAAGTAATCCAAATAATATATTACACCTCATCATCATATGGATTAATTATTACTAGAGCTGTTCTTCAATAAGAACGGCCTTGGCACACGAAAGAAACCAACGAGAAATTTATTTTTAAGAAATATTCATCTTGTATTGTTTGTATAAAGTACAAAAGACATGGTCCGTGTGGTTCAGATGTCATTAGTAGAATTGAAAATGGCTACCACCATGGCTCTATTCATAATTTCTATGGTCAAGGGCAGATCACCCCGGTGTTATATACTGGCATCAAATTCTATATGTTATATAGCGGCTTTTTCGCTACTCTCAATCGTGTACATTAGTACTGGGGCTTTCGCTGTACCCAAAGCGATGTATGTTAGTAGTCAGCTACTGGACTTCAATAACAACAGATACGCGTATACAAAAGAGGACTTTCTTTATTTTCTTCGGTGTGTGGTAGGTGAGAGGAGCAGAGCTTACAATGAGAATGCCGGTGGCTAGCCAAGAGAGCAGTGTTCACCATGAGTGCCCGAGGGGTGTTTTGTTGACGGGAGACGTGAAGTGTCCTTTCCACTGACGGGCCGGCGTCTGAACCAGTCGGCTTGACCCTCTGGCTTTTTGTATTGACAACACGCCTACACATTTTTATCTTTTTGATCTGATAACGGACCTTTGTTATATATCTCTTTATCTTCACCCTGCTTCCTTGACCGGAAACTATCTGTTCCGCTTTCTCTTTCTTTTTAAATATATATTTTTATCTTTCTCTTTGTCACTCAGCCGGAAGTTCCATATTCCAGGCGAGGACGATACAACACCCCGTCCTGGCTAGACACAGGGGCATATTACTCTATTCTACTTATACAGTTTGGTAATTCGATTTCCAATGATGTTAACTGAAAAGGATGGGATGGATATTTATATTTTAGCTGTCGAAAATAATTATAAATGTCATCATCAAAACCAGCGATTATTTTTTTTAATGTTTTTTTTTTTAAATAAGATTGAAAATGCATAATTAAAAAATAATTATTGATTGACAATCTTATTTTCAATAATTTGTTTTTATTTTTTTAATTAGCAATCTCATAACAAAATGGGCATAGTAGCTTCTACCCGTGAGAGAAAAAATGGCTTCTTTTATCAAATTGCATTGTAAATTAATCATAGATCTAGTTGAGTCGAGTAGAAGCCGTTGTTTTGGTGATACAATTTTTACTTAGAACATTATATATATATATATATATATATATATATATATATATATATATATATATAATATATATGTTCCCATAAATTTGGTATGAGCTCTTTAATTGGTAATTTAATCTCTCTGTGACCGTAAAATACATAAACAAATCTATGTACTTGATAGTTTAAAAAACACCATCTCCCGTTATAGCTGACGAGGGTATAAGATATCAGGCTGCCAAACGGTCAGTCTGAGTTCGACCCTAGCCAAAGATAGTTGTGTCTAGCCACACCGAAGAGGCGTGAAACGCCGAAATACGTGTCTGTCTTTTTCTATATGCTAATTATATTAATTCAAGGCTTCAATAAAGAGTCCAGTAAAAATGAAGAAGGCTTTTTCATTATGGAACTCTCTTATAGTATATAAGATATTGGAGATGATAAAATGTGTGTCTTATCTTTGTCAGGTTCTGTTGAGAAATGATTCAATTTTTTATTATTATTCTATCTAATGTTGTCTGTTCTACTTACGGTAAAAATTGCAACAATGTATACTTTTCACTTTAAGATAAAAACGGTTAACTGGAAGATTTTGAATAACTTCTACAATTGTAAAAATGGAAAAATTAAAACATAAATAAATAAATAAAAAGGAATAACTTCAATTATTTGTTATTTTTATATATTATATAATTTAATTCTAATATATAATATATATATATTTCATTCTAATTTAAAAAGAAAAAATTCTAATCATAGTTCTTCTTTATTCATTATTTCTATTTGCATTAAGACCTAAGCATATTTATGCTTTTAAATATATGTCTTACGTTATATATATATATATATATTATATATATATATATATATATATATATATATTATATATATATATATATATATATAATATATTTATATATATATATATATTTATTTATATATATATGTGTATATATATATTTATATTTATATTCATATATATTTTATATATATATATATATATATATATATATATATATATATATTCATATTTTTATATATATATATTATATATATATTCATATATTTATATATATTTATATTCATATATATATATTATATATATATATATATATATATAATATATATATATATATTTATATATTTATATATATTATATTAATATATATATATATATATATATATATATATATATATATATATATATATTGAATGAGTCGGAAATGGTTGATATGTCGAAAAACAAAGGAAGCAAGCAACAAACAAAGTTGAGTTTAATGGATTTATAGAAAATACTTTTCTTAACTAAGCAATCTGTTTTCCATTTCAATTCTATTTTCTATTTTCCCGCTCACGGCATTGCAGTTTGCAGTTCATTTTGTTTGTAGTAGTTCGTTTTTTTTTAATGACTTTTATTATTATTATCAATTTCGTTTATTCGTGATAGAATTAAGGAGATTCAAAAGGAACAGCCTGGAATTTTCTGTGGGAAAAAAAGGGCTTACCTCAATCGAATTCAGAATATTACAAAGAAATATGGCGGACTTGTATTAAAATATAACAAAACGATTATTCATTTTATTATATTACAAGTCAAATCCCGATATCCGTCAAAATAGAATGATACCATATTCTGTCGCTGTAACATAATGGGGGGGGGCGGGGGAG
>CM042161.1:68583707-68608707 GCA_023376005.1 Doryteuthis pealeii | reverse complement strand
CCCAAGGCTGAAGGGCCCAGTCTGCCCTTCTATTTAACCCATAGCTGGAGGGAGAATATATGGATTCATACCTTTCCCAAGGGTATTAGCGCTATGTGAAATGACAACAGCTTCGTCTAGGAATTGAACTCGAATCGACGAGTCCATTTTCCATTGGGTATATAACAGTAGTGTTATATACCCGTTTTGAATAGGGTATAAAATGGCGAGAGAAGAGTGGAAATGGAGATGAGTTATTATGTGGTTCTACTTCGTCAGCGGCCATCTTATTCTTCTGGACTGATTCCTTCCTTCTAGGCTGGATTGTCTGTGCACATCTTTTTGTTTGTAATAATGAAGCAAGACTTGATTATTTTACAAGACGTCTTTATTAGCCCAAAAGGGTTTTATAACCGTGCGGTGAGAGAATGGCATCTTGGGAGAGACGAACATAACACATCTCGTTTGACTAATGGACAAAATCTAACTTTTCTAGACAAGTCCTCGTTTCACGCTCGCCTTCGGCCAATCAGAAATCGGCGTCTAGGTCAGATAAAAGTGAATTGGTGTTAATAACCTTTTTCAACTGTTAATGATAACTTTCCATTTACCATAACGTTATTTAAATCTTACTACGCTTACATACATAATTCGTAGGCTACCCACAAATTATGTAACAGTAGGAAACTTGGATGAGACTGTGGGTATTTCACCTAGTTAATACCCATCATCAGTCTCGCAGCAGGTTTTAATTCAGAGTTTTCCTTCTCCTAGACCGGCTACTATAGCAAGGTTAAAGAATCCTGTCTGCCCGACCATTTTCCCATTGATCGAAGGAGAATAGTCCGATTCATACCTTTGCTAAAGATATTAACACTGCAATGTTCAAGGTTATAATATAAAGTATAACTGGTTGAAACAAACAACTCCGACTTGATTGTTGAACATAAAATAATGGACTTTAATAAAAGCACATGGAAACATTTATCACATATACAAGAAATACGTGTAAGACACAAGGCACAATAAGAACATAAACAATAGTTACCTAAATGTACATATAAAAGATATAGATTGAGTTATAGATAGTCCATAAGGTTAAAGTCACTTACTGACTTTGTCCGTACGTGGGGACTAGAGGCCCCCACGAGGGGTGTAGACACAAATGTCTAACCCATGTTGTCCAGTCAAGATACCCCCGTGAACTGAATAAAGGGTTACGACAAGAAGCTGCCCAATCCGAGAAGGTTCCCGAGTCCCAGAAGGTTCCTGATTGAGTCCGACAAGAAATACCTGAAGAAGCTCTGAGGGCATATCAGCCGAAACGTTGTACGGATTACAATGAAGATGATGACAATAGTCCGAATAATACAAATGATATAAATTTAGAGGATGAATTTTTCATATATTATAATATGCCGACATTTCGTTTTTTTAAATTTTTTTATTCATTTATTTTTTTCTTAATTTCTCCCGGGCAGATAAAATAGATATTGAATATTTTATGAGAAAAAATGAAATGAAAAAATCAGAAATTCCTTGCGTTCGTTGATATTAATAGCGTTCCATTTGAAAGTAAACTTATATCATATTAGTGTACATAGATTTTTTATCAAACGTTTTTAAGAATTTAGAATTTTATAAAAATTCTTAAAATGAAAAAATAGCGTCTGTGTTTTGAGTTTTCAAAAATGTTTAAATTTATTTATCTAAAAAATCATATCAAATATATTGATCTCTTTTTCATTAATTTAAACTTTTCTAAAATTTCTAAAAATATAACCTCTATGTTTGAAGTTTTGAAAAATGTTTAATTCTGTTCATCTAAAAATATATTAAATAAATTGACCTCTTTTGTTTATTAACTAATCATAAATTTTATTTTAACTAATAATAAATGTTATTTTAACTAATGATGAATGTTATTTTAACTAATGATGAATTTTATTTTAACTAATAATAAATTTTGTTTTAACTAATAATAATTGTATTTTAACTAATGATAAATTTTATTTTCACTAATAATACATTTTATTTTAACTAATAATAAATTTTATTTTAACTAATGATAAATTTTGTTTTAACTAATGATACATTTTATTTTAACTAATAATAAATTTTATTTTAACTAATAATAAATTTTACTTACGTTAAGTATTTGCGTTACGAATTCTAAACAAAATATTTTCTAAACCAAATATTTAATAGCAAACAAAAAACAAAGACATCATTTTATTTGATATAAAACATTTGAAAATAAAAAAGAAATTAAAAACGATTATGATAACACAGACGTTATTTTGGTGAATTTTTGGAACATTTAAATTTCTTAAAAATGTGTAAAAAAAAAGATTATGTTAAATCTATAAACAAAAAGTTATCTTTTGCAATTTTATTTTCGAAAACAAGAGTGACGTCAGTTTGTTCTGAAATGGAACGCTATCAAATCTAAGAATTTTTCATTTTTATTTTACGTTTCGTTTTTTCATTTGAAAATGGTTTTCATATGAAACATATAATTCTACATAAAAAATACAAGCGTAGGCATATATCAAAATACATCTTCGGAATATTTTTAGATATACTAGCAACACAAAACACCCTCCGGGCGTCGTAAAAATTTATTTTTGAAAGACATTGCCTGAGAGGGTGGGAGTTAAAAATTCAATGTCAGAGGGTTTATATCATAAGTAATCAAAATCTTCATATTTATTAAAGAAGTAAAAACAAAAAAGCAAAAACAATTTGAAATGAAAACTGAGCCCCGTCCCTCTTATATAAAATGTTGCGTGCATGTAATAATCAAACAATTATGTTGAATATTTTCCACATAATTTTCTACAAAATCGTAGGTATTTATTTATTTGTAAACTTTTTAGTTAATCTCTTATTACTGTAAAAACAAAAGACGAGAGTAAAAAACAAAATGATAATAAAACAAACTTGCTTTGGTTTTGATCCATGCGGTGTTCAGATGAATTCTTTTTAAATAAAAGGAGTGCAAAAATTAAGGGATCAATTAGGGTCAGGTGGTAAGTGACACAGTAAAAATTTGTTCAAATGCCTGCATTTCGAAACGAGTTCACTTCTCTTATTTAACAAGTTTTTGTTTGTATTTTGTAATATACACAACTTTTCTTCTAAGCAGAGATCACATTTACGTTGTCCGCCTTTGTATACCTGGGCTTTTTTTTTTTATTATTTCCCATTTTATTATAGGTGTTCTGCCCGTTTTTTCTTTGATTTGCCATATATATTTGGATAAGGTGGTACTGTTTTCATATTTTTTGTTGTTAAAACTTAAATTATGGTTATACCACCTACTTTTCCAATTGTTTTCAGTGGCACTAATGTAAGTATATATATTCTTATATAGATATTGAATTCTTAGAATCTGATATAGATATTATAAATATTGAATTCTCAGAATCCAGTCCCTTTAAATACATTCTACCTAATAACTCTAATTTTTTCCGTTACATTGACGCCATGTTATTCATTTACAAAAAAAAAACTGTAATTTAACTAATATCATTGACAAACTAAATGATGTGGAACCCTACATTAAATTTACTCATGAACTTGAACAAATCCACACCCTACCATTTTTAGACACACTTATTATAAACAATAACAACATTTTAGAATTTAAAGTTTATCGTAAGAATACCAACAAAAATGACTACATCCATTTTTATTCCCCCCGTAATAATAAGCTAAAAAGTTGTACCATAATAGGTTTCTTTCTTAGAGCACTTAGGATATGCAATAAAAAATATTTAGAAGAGGAATTTGATATTATTGAAAAGCCTTTTCTTAAATTACAATACCCTTTAAACTTCATACACTTTTAAAATACACAATAGAAAAAATAACACTACATCTCCCAATAACACACAACATAACAACAATAACGACTATGATAGGTACATCATACTTCCCAATAATCCTATCACTGATAAAATAAATATAAACCTAAAAAAAAATAGGTATTAAAACAGTTACTCACTCCACTAAAACAATCAAAAACATTTTACAGAATAAAAATAATCATAAACACACACATTCCGAAGCTGGAGTCTACAAAATAGATTGCTTAAATTGTAACAAAAAATATGTAGGAGAGACTTCTAGATCTTTATCTAAACGGTTATCTGAACATAGATATCATATTAAACGAGGTTTTCTAAACAACGCCCTAGCTAAACATATTTTAGACAATAACCATACCTTTGATTTTAAAGGTGCCTAAATATCAACTCACATACAAAATAGAACACTACGTAGAATTATGGAATCTTGTGTTATTCTCACACATCAAACCATCCCCCAAAGACAAGGCTTTTTTAATATAACCCCTTATTTAGTGACACTTGTACTCAGAAATCATAAAATCCCCTTCACATAACATTACCCTTACACCATTCATAATTTTACTTTATATATAAAATAGAAAAATAGAAAAATAAATAAATAAATAAAATTATTTCCTGAAAAATCCGTTGCAGGCCTACCATGAATGGGTTAGAACTCATCCTGTTTGAAAAAGAGAATTTGTCTATTGTTGAATTTTAAATATGTCTTCTTTTTCAAAAACTGTTACACTAAGATATACATGATTGTCGCTGACCGAGAAACGCGCGGCAGATGTGCTTATATTTGAAACTACAGCATGACTTTTTTGGAACATCAATGTTTTCGTTTTGAATTCAAATTATTTTCAGTTCCTCTCTTGATGAGTCCGGAGTAAAAACAAGCTCTGAAGATAATTTTCATAAATCAAAATATTGTTCAATATTAGCTATGAATATGATATAAACTGTTTTCACTTTAACAGCATTGTGTGTTTTCATATCCTTTTATCTATATCTATATCTATATCTATCTATCTATATATATGTGTGTGTGTGTGTGTGTGAAATGGAAGTGAATCCGACGGTATGTAGTATAGTGAGAAATTTGAAAAAACACAGGTTTAAATAAAATGAGTGGTAAGTTTATTAGCCAATGCTGCAGTGTTCCAATCAGTTTAGTAGATCTTCTTCAGGGCTTTTGTTTTAAGGAAAATAAATTTATCACAGATAATAAGGAGATTGTGAGAGTCTGTGATCAATCCATCTAAAAATACTGAGTAAAAAACCAGCATTCTTAGATTGGTTGAAATTATGAAACGCAGAGACAAACGGTTCTGAAGCTGACACAAAACATTCTCTTAAGTTTTGTGTGTGTGTGTGTGTGTGTGTGTGCGTGTGCGTGTGTGTGTGAGAGAGAGAGATAGAAAGAGAGAACGTTTATGAAAAAGTGAATATATAATCGTTTTCACTGGGCGATATATATATGTGTGTGTCTGTGTGTGTGTGTGCGTAAGTGTAAAACGGACGATCGCTTTCGCTTTGAAATATGACATCAAGTATTCTTCTTTTATGGTGTGTGTGAGTGTGTGTGTATGTGTGTGTGTGTGTATGTGTGTGTGTGTGTGTGTGTGTGTGTGTGTCGAAAAAATATATATATAAGCTGTTTCGATATAAGTTGTTTTGTACGGATATAACAAAAATATTTCTTCATTTGGTTGTTCTATTTATAGATTTGGTAGTCACTATGACGCATGTGTGACTGTAAATTATCTTTTGTTTAAGTATATTTATATCTTTATAACACATTTCCAAGTATTTCTCTGTTATTAAAAATATCTCAAGCAAAAAAAAAAATAAATAAATAAATAGATAAATAAACTAAATTAGCTAACATTTTTCTTAGAAGCATTTTCAGTTCATTCATCTTTTCTTCTTTTCTTTTTTCAAAATGTTCTAAAGACATATTGAAATGGTTAATGAAATTCTAATGTTCAAGGGACCTGACCAATCGGATTACCTACTAATTCATAAAAGAAAAAAACATGTCGAACGGAATAATTAGCCGAGACGAGAGTACTTTCCCTAGGGAGTTTGACAACATACTGTTCTTAAGAATATTTATGAATATTCTTCCTTTGCCAAACATTACTTATTTGTATCTATTTTGAACAATGCTGGTTTTCAACATTTGACCAACACATATACTCGTTAGATCACAGAAGTTAAGCAGTGAGGAATCTGTTCAATTTAAAAAGTGGGTGACCACATAAGCAAACGCGGTTACAAAATTAACCGCCGACCCGAAATTGTAGAATCAGTTATGTTGTATAGCGGCTTCTTCAAATTCACGCGGCTAAATCTCTGTATGTAAGCAGTCGTTGCGGGTATGTAGTAGTCAGCTACTACCGACTACTGGACTTCAATAAACAACAGATACGTATGTACAAAAATAGGACCCTTCTTTATTTTCTTCGGTGTGTGGGTGGTAAAGGCGTAGAGTTTCACAATGAAAATGCCGGTGGCTGGCGAAGAGCGCAGTGTTCACAATGAGTGTCCGAGGGGTATTTGCTGACGGGAGACGTGAAGTGTCCTTTTTGGCTGCTAGCTGGCGTCTCTGTGTGTCGGCTCGAATCTCTTCGCCTTTATATTGATAGGTACGCCTCCGCATCTTTATCTTTTGATCTGATAACGGACATTTGTTATGTATTTCTTTATCCTCTCCCTGCTTCCTTGACGGAAACCCTCTCTTCTGTTTTTTAACTTCTTTGTTCGCTTTTACCGGGGAAAAAGTCATTTGGCATTCTTTGTTTAATTTAACCGGAAATTCCTATTTCCGTTTGTACAATATACAACAGTTAGGGTCCATTCTCTGTGTTAAATAAATATTTTTCAAAATTATTTGTATTATATAGGAATACTTGCTGTATAACCGATGCAATAAATAATAAAGATACTATAATGAATGAATAGAAAATCCGTCGGTTTGGACAGCCGGATCTCTCCACCGAAAAAAGACGTTCACTCAGCTTCTCCCGACCAAGTCCTTCTCGCCTGAAACAATCTTTTCTATGGGTTCTTCACCAAGGCTCACTCGCCTATTGTTCCTTCTCGTACATCGGTGCCCTCGTCAGCAAGACTATAACGCAACTCCCCAGTGTGTTAAGGCAGGTCTTCAATAATCATACTAAAATCCCACATCCGCTTCAATTGCGCAGTGTAGTAATTTGCGCGCCAACGAGGTAGACCTACGTCAAGCCAAGATCCACAATCAGGAGGATGTACGTTCAATCTCCCCAATCGCCGCTACACTCCACCCTGATCTCATTTTGCACGCCAGACATATTCGCACATGCTTTGAGCTACCACCTGCGGGATTTCTCTCGCCACCGATACATAAAAATGTAAATATAAAACATTATGTAAGTAATTCTTGTTACTATGCTGGTATTTACCCAACCCGTTCACCGCGGGTTGAATGTAATACAAAGTCCCAAGTATGGGGTATCCAGAAAAAGAACTCCTAGTACTAAGATAGTCTCTCGGCCATTCGGACGAGAGCATTAACTTAGACCAGACGCTATTACTGAACAGGAAGAAATTTCCTCTCCATGTAGTGGCTATGACCCGTGAATAAATCCTGAGTTCTAAAAGAACCTTTTGTCTTTGTCTCTTTCTTTTCTTACCTTTAATTCCTTTTCAACGTGACCACCAAATGGGGTTAAACGGAAAACATGGGAACACATACCAGAAATAACCAGCGCTCTTTAAACCAAAATATTAAAATGCTTGTGTTGGATTATTTTGATATATAAGCCGTGCTACAATCCACCACTTAAATGTATAGACTAAGCGAGGTAATGTGGTCTAAACCTCAGACAATCAACAGCCCGAATACGTGGTTGGTTAACTACTTAGTCGATGAATGCAAATGAACAGACGTCCATTTGCACTCATTGACGAACGATCTGCCAGACTGAGGAAAACCAATGAACAACCAAAGGATCATACTCAATATTAAGGGAAACTAAGGAGCAACCAAAGGATTCTTCACTACGAAACGTGCTCTACTTAAAACAAAGGATCTCCGTCGAACAGCGCTCTTGCGCTTTGGTTTTCTTAAGTGTTGTACCGGCCGTTCCTACAGTGGAGAATATACACCGGTTCTCACTATAAATAGTGAGACACCGAGTGAAAAGGTTGTACTGTTACCGTACTGTTACCGTACTGTTACTGTTTAGCGGCAAGCTAGCCGTTCTTGTACCTTATTGTAAATACACTTGTCTCATTTTACCCTACCTCGACTTGACTTCTTTTTTTACTGTTGAACTAACATCACAACATTAAGGATGGCCACAAAAATCGTAACAAGTTTATTGAAAGTTTTGATGTTTAAATTATGTTTTTGGACATGCATCGTATGATAATTACACGACATGTATTAATCTAAACGTTCGGTACATAATATAAAGACAGCAGGATAGATATTATATGAAATGAAGTGCTCTTTTATTATTCAAATTATGTAATTCATTTCTGTTCGAAAAATGTTAATGATTAAAAGTTCTGATGAAATAAGAATGAAACAATTCTTTCTCTTCCTATGAGATAGCGTTTTCATATTATTAATTAAAAATGAGATTTTATTCTTCTTTGTCAAGAAGATGAATTATCAATAAATGACAGTATTTACTCATATTACATACGGGTTGGAGGCGTTCTGTGCAATGGTTATCTTTGTAGTGTAACGTGGCTGCCACACACGTAAACTTTGGGTTTTGTTTGATTATGTAAGTAATTCTTGTTGCTATGCTGGTATTTATCCAACCCTTTCACCGCGGGTAGAATGTGACACAAAGTCCCAAGTATGGGACATCTAGAGAGGATCGAACCTACTATGTACTGAACATTACATCACGATAGGACGTCTTATTGCTATGCTAAAACGGTGTTGACAAAAAACGGTTGTTTTCTGAGTAATCGTCCACCTGTGTTTTAAAAGAAAGCCTAAAAAGCCGTCGTGTCGTACTCTCTTAAGATAATATCCATAACTATTGAGTAGCGAGTTCGATCCTCACTGGATGCCACAAAGATGTACATATAAACCCAGTCACGTGTTATTACAACTAACAAGTATATGTGACCTCGGGGTGTATATGTGTAAGTTTTAAGGAATTGAAATATATGAAATTAGAAAGACTAACGAAATTAGATTATAATGTATATACAAAGTAATCTCTTTCTATATGAAATTATTCATAGGATTGATTTTAATACATTGGAGAATACAGCAATAATATTAGAGATCAATAAAGCCAAGTAATTAATAATTAAATCCAGTTCGTTAAAAGCAATAAGCTAATTTACCATAACATATATCAAGTAGATCTTGATGTATAAGACACATTGCAGAATTTATACGCACGAATAACAGATGTTTTGAGGTCAATCTAACTCAGATTTTCATAGAAACATCGTTAATAAATAAGATTTATTCTATGTATTAATTATTTTGACTAAGAATTAATTATTCATTGGTAAACATACGCAATTCTTGAGAGTATTGTGACGTAATGTGTGACTTAGTTCCGGTTACAGACAGACAGACAGACATCGAATATCCATTATAATATTGTAGATAAAGCCAAAAGTATTAATGATATAAAACAATTTTCTTAATAATTGCGATTTAAATACAAATGAAATCATGGATTATGTGATGTAAATAACTAAGGGAATTTTAATGTCGGTGGTGATGTAGTTTCGGTTACAAACAGGCACATTATATTAGGTTTTTATTATTATTTATTAACAATGAATGCATTTGTTTGCACCGAACATGGCGCGCAGAAAAGGGCTCCCATTTCATTCAGATATCTTAATTACACAAACAAATTTTATAAATTAATAAATATTTCGAATAGATATTTAGCTTATTTTTTAGAATTACTCAAATCGCTACCCGGTGGTTGTCTGGGGGGGGGGGGGGGGGACAAAAATTTAGTCTCGCAGATCAATTGATTATTTCGTCTTTTTTAATCATGAACGCAACTAATGAATTTCCTTATTCAAATTTGGATGTGATTTCTGGGTATTTTCCACCTACTTCTCTTTTTCTTATTTTTATGATGTAAGTTTTCCCCTTAAGAAAATATACAACCACGTCTTATATAGAATAGTTTTTAAAAAAAATGGTATAACCAAGTTTTTGATAGGATAGTGATTACTGTAATAATAGATGGTAAAACAAAGTAATTTATAGTATAACTAGAAGCAACTACCCAGCATTGCCTGGGTAGAGGGGGATAATGAAAAGTTTAGTCTCGCAGATCCATTGATTGTTTTGGTCTTACATAATTGATTTATGTTTTAATCATGAACGCAACTAATACATTTCCTTTTTCTGACTATTCTAATCCCATTTTTTTAAATATCTTCCCAGATATAAATCAATTTTTGATTATTTTTGCACAAAATGCAAGCTCTGATGATAGTGAATATGCACATATATTTGCTTTCTCTTTAATGTTTTTATTTTCGAAGTTTACTCCGGACATACATACATACATAATGTCCTTTGTATGTATCGTCGTTGGGGTGGCCCAAGTCAGTATCAGCCAATCAGCGAGGAAGTCTATCCCCTTTTTCATTTGGCGCTAAACAAAGAGATTGTTTTTTATCGTCTCAGGTGGAGCGCCACACATCATCATTTTAAGCACCCTGCCTACTCGAGCTGTATGATACCCCGAATGCACCTCTGCAGATGGATAAAACCTCGATACGAATGGGGCTGCCAGTTGGCCATGGATGGTGGGCATTAGTGTGACGTGACGGGATCTTTGTAGCTGAGCGGTCTGTAACCCAGATGGAAAGAGGTCACATGATCTGCAACATTCCTCTTTGGTCCTTACTTGAGCGTCAGTTGAAGATGCCCGAACCGATCAATCGGCTGGTTATGTCCCGCCCTAGCACCTATATGATTTAGTCCCGAACGTAATCTTCAAATTGCTCCAGTGACAAACAGACACCCAACCCTTTTTGTCTTACAGGTGCTAAAAAACTGTGGCTGAGGGTCACCCACCAGTTTATTAATACACATGAATTTGTTTCAAGAAATCTGTCAATGTACATGAAATGAATGTATAGTTCAAAATTTCACCAAGCGTGTAATTTCTTACCATTTGGTGAAAATTGGGCTAAAGTGGAGACTTTGTAGTATGGACAGATGGACATTTAATGAATTATTAGATGATTACAACGGAGATGAAAAATTGATGACTGGATATTTTACGGAAAGAAAGAAAGAATTAAATAAAGAATGAATTAATGAAATATTTAAAAGGAGGTTAGGGATACAGAAAAGAAAGAAGAGTGTTCAGAAGCAAGAACCGTCATAAGAAAGAAAGAAAGATAGAAAGATAGAAAGAAAACAAATGAAAGGAGAGAAAGAGAAACTTCTTAAAGGAATGAAGGGGAAAATAAGGAAAGAAAGAAAGAAGTATTTACAATGAAGGAAAGGATTAAAGAAAAAACGAAAGAAAGAAATATTCAAAAGGAAGGAAGGAATAAAAAAAAGAATGAGATAAATATTTAAAAGGAAGGAAGGGATACAAGAAAAGACAAAATAATCAGAGATAATGACCTTAATAAGAAAGAAAGACAGACAGACAGAAAGAAAGAAAGAAAGAAAGAAAGAAAGAAATGAAGAAAGAACGAACGAAAGAAAGAGAGAAATATTCAAAAGGGAGGAAGGAAGGAAGGAAGGAAGAAAGGAAGGAAGGAAAGAATAAAAAAGAATGAGATACAAATTTAAAAGAAAGAAAAGGTTACGAGAAGGAAAAAGAGTAATCATAGGTAAGGACCTTAATAAGAAAGAAAGAAAGAAATATTTAAAAGGAAGGAACGAAAAAAAATAATGAGATAAATATTTAAAAGGAAGGAAGGGATACAAGAAAAGAAAAAGAAGCAGGGACCTTAATAAGAAAGAAAGAAAGAAAGAAAGAAAGAAAGAAAGAAAACAAATGAAAGCAGAGAATGGGAAACTTCTTAAAGTAAGGAAGGGAAAAAAGAAGAAAGGAAAGAAAGAAAGAACGAAAGAAAGAAAGAACAGAAGAAAACAGATCAGAACAGAAATTAGAATCAAAGAGACTCGTTTAAATCAAGTCAAGTCCAAACAATTTCCTTTGTATTTGTTGTTTTGTTTTATCATAGAGTTTCAATCGTTTATCCTCCAGCATTTCTTCGGAATCTTTTATGTTCTGCAACTCGAAATATTGCTGAGCTGATCGACTATAGACAATATTAATATCTTGTAAGAACATTTAATCAGCAGGGAACAAGCAATTCTATTTATTAGAATGCAACAAAAGTTCGACCAGTTCAATTTGAAGGTGACAGGTTTAGTGCAGAGGTCAAATCAAGATAATTAGAAAGAAGTGGGAAAAACAAACAAAACAAAACCAAAACAAACAAACAAACACATACACATAGCCACACACACCGGATGTGATGTGTATGAAAAAATAAATAAACAAGCCAACAAAAAACATTGAATGTTTCCTCAAAGCACTGTTCGACATTCAATAATACAAGAGAGAACCGGGAAATGCCGTAGGGTACGCGGACGTATAATAGTGACACAACAAAACAACACTGCCTTTACAATTTAACTTTGATTGAAACTTTCGGAGAATAACACATCTCTTGCTTTTATAATTAGTCGTAAATTTTCCTTCTGTTATTTCTACGATGAAAACGTTTCAATAGTTCTTAGTTTAATTCGTATTTCTTTAACTCTTTGCATCTACAAATATAGTATCCATGACGGCTCGTGTTGTAGAGGTGGAGCTACCATCAGCTTCTCACTTTACCGCACAGATCCCTGTGTTACTCATACGCTGAATTAGCGAGGGCCGGTTTCGAATCAGGAACCTTGTGATACATAGCCGTACGCTCTACTGATTGAGCTAAACCGGCCCTTAGGTATTATTAAGCAAATATACACATTGAAGGAAGAAAAGAAAACAAGTACAGAAGTACTGTTAACCGATAGATTTATAGAAATTGTATTCTCTTTGGGGATGAGGTTGTTTGTTTGTTTATTGATTTTAACGGCATATCAACCCGTCTGGGGTTATGTCATGCTTAACGGTTAGGAAGTTATACATATCGTGTATGTATATTTATACTTTTCAGTAATTGGTTTTAAAAATGCGTTAGCATTATTGGGAATTATGTTGTATGTTATTGATTTGTTTCATCTCTATATTCTATAGTATAATTTTATTTCCCTTAAAAATGAGAGAATATCCTCCATATTGTTTGCTTTAAAATAACGGTTTCTGATGTGAGCAAAACACCTGCATTCCATGAACAAGTATTTAACTGTCAAAGGTGTTTGACATGTTCCACATTATGGTTGTTGTTCTTGTTTGAATATATAGGAGAGCGTTAGTTTTGTATGACCAATTCGTAATCGTGACACAATGACTTGTTCCTGTCTAGACTTCCTTAAAGTTAGTTTCCAGCCTCCCAAAGTGGGTTTGATTAGGAATAGTTTATTGTGGAGGTTGTTATTCCATTGTTGTTGCCATTCTGTATGAAGGAATCTATTAATTTTAGGTTCCAAACCAGTATATGGTATCTTGAAATTGTCGGGGATCAAATCTAGTGTCGATTTAGCTGTGGAGTCTGATCTTTTATTCCCCCTCACTTCTATATGACTTGGGATCAAAATCTGGGTGCATGAACATGTCACTATTGTATTTATTTATGTTATTTTTCCTAGAAGGCGGATATGGTAATTTGGCAGTAAATAAAATCATACATAAACAATTAAAAATAAGAAATAATAATTTTCCTTTTTTACTTTTGTTTAAATTAAATAAAAAATACTTTACTTTTCTAAATTTATTTATGTTATTTTGTAGACTTATTCAATCGAGTTCACCTGAACTTTGCAAGGCGCTTCAAGTTATGCATTGAAAATGATTGAATTGTAATTATAGTGTAAATATTATTTATTAACATTATAATTAGATAAAATTCTTTTGTTTTAAAACTATGTGATAATCCCCATGTACCCAAACTTTGTGGACACCCTGTAGAATACGCTGTTTATATCACTGCAGAGGGGTACGACGCCCACCCATCGAATGAGACCACATGTTGGTCATGGATAGTGACTCTTTGATTAAGGATGGAATCCTGGTCGCTGAGCAGTCCAAGACATGCAACACTCCACTTTAGTTCTTACCTTGTCTAGATGGGCGGTTGGAGAGGCCCTCTCCAATCAATCAGCTGGTCAGATAAACGTTTTAATAGGTTTTAGTTTAATTCTCATTTCTTTAACTCTTTGCATCTACAAATACACGGTGTGTCCACAAAGTCTGGGTACACGGGGATTTACACATACTTTTAAAACAAAACAATTTTATTTAATTAAACTAGCAAAATAAAAAAAACGCCCCACGGGCGATGTAAAAATACATTTTTGAAAGATATTGGTTGAGGAGGTGGAAGTTAAAAATTAAATGTCGGAGAGTTTGAACCATAAATCATGAAATCATCAAATCTATTAAAGGAGTAAAAAAAAACAATTTGAAATCGAAACTAAGTTCTATTAACATTGAATATCTATTAAAATGAAACAAACTATATATAAATATATGATACTGGGGATGTATCTATTAAAACTTGTTTTTAAAAAACAATGTGGGCTGTCTAATGTTGCATGTTCAAATTTTGAGTGTATTCATTCTATGTTATGAAGATTTTGGGTATAGTGACATAAGCAGTGACGTAGGTTTTGTTACAGACAAAATCTGGAAGCGAATCTCCATTATTAATAGATTTTATTTAATTATAATGCTAATAAATAATATTTTCAATATGATTTCCATAATTTCCAACGCATAACATGATGCGCCTTGCAAAATACAAGTGAACTCGATTAAGTAAGTCTACATTGCCATCAATTTCAGCACACTGATTGGTAATGCATTCTCTCATGTGGTTTAAATCTGTAATCTTTATTGAGTAAACTTTCTCTTTCAACATAGCCCAGAAAAAGAAGTCAAGAGGAGAAAGGTCTGGTGGACGAGGGGACCATTCCATATGACCCCTTCTTCCAATCCAGTGAGGAAATGTGTCATTCAGCCAATCTCTAACAGCTGTTATTCATTTTTTTATTGAATTTAAACAAAAGTAAAAAAGGAAAATTATTATTTCTTATATTTAATTGTTTATGTTATTATTTTATTTACTACTAAATTACCATATCTGCCTCATCGGAAAAATAACATAAATAAATACAATAGTGAAATAGTGAAATCTCCATGTACCCAGACTTTGTGGACACCCTGTAGTGTCCCTGGCGGCTGTGGCTGTAGAATATGCCGATTATATCAATGCAGAGGCGTACGACGCCCACCCATCCAATGAGACCACATGTTGGCTGTGGGTGGTTAGCCGATGCTTATGGGTGCTGAGCAGTCCAAGACATACAACACTCCACTTTAGCCCTCACCTTGTCTAGATGAGCGGTTGGAGAGAGCCTCTCCATCAATCAACAGGCCAGATGAAGACCTAGAACTCTGAGCCAGAATAATAGTACCTGTTAGGGTCTCATCTACATGACTGAATAAAGTAGCCCTGATGGCTAGGGCTATAAAATGGGCCAAATGCACTTCTTCAGAGGGGTCCGAAACCCAGCCACCTAATGAAACCACCTGTTGGTATGGGTGGTGACCCAATGCTTAAGGATGGAATGGTTGCTGGGCAGTCCACTTTAAAACTTTCTTGGGCTAGACGGGCGGTTGGAGAAGGATCTACAAATAGAGTAGCCCTGTAGAATACTCCGGTTGCACCTCTGCAGGATACGACGCCTACTCACCCAACGGGGTCACCTGTTGGCATTGGGTGATACTTAAGGATGGAAACCTGGATGCTGAGCTGTCCATGACATAAAACACTCCACTTTAGCCCATACTTCAGCTAGACGTGCGGTCGGAGTATCCCCCTCCAATCCAATGGCTGTCTAGTAAAGAGTTAGAACTCGGACCCCGAATGGTAGTACTATCAGGGTTCCATCTACAAGAATAAATATTGTAGCCCTAAATTGGGAGCATATATATCAGTCATCCACAGACACGTGTTTCGACGTTTCCGTCTCATCAGATATTCACTGTCACAATAGCTAATGAAAATTTAATCTATATCTTGGAAGATATTCAAAAAATTAGGATTTGAATAGTAAGAGAAGGAAAAGTCATTGGTTGCGTTCGTGATTAAAACATAAATCAATTATGTAAGACCAAAACAATCAATGGATCTGCGAGACTAACTTTTTATTATCCCTCTCTACCCAGGCAATGCCGGGTAGCCGCTTCTAGTCCAACATAAATGGAGTTCAATCGGTGGCAGTTGAACTGGTGTTATTAGTTTAGTGGAAAGTTAAAAGATTTGAATTCTTAAGAACAAGTTGTAATTTCAAATAAGAGACGGAGAATTAACTTTCATTCCGAGTACAAATTTTGTTTGTCGGCAAAGACTAACGTCGCCAATAGAAATGGAATCTTTTAATTAAGAGATTCTTGGATTTCTTCCTTTGAGGTGTGTTGGATGGTTGTTGGGAAGAAGAAGAAGGGCAGACCTAATGTTGATAAATCGGTGCGTCAGTGAATACAGAGAGAAGTAATTAGACAGTGAATACTATTACTGACAGTGAATAATATTATTAACTATGCACGCGTGTGTGTATGGGTGAGCGTGGAGTCGTGGGTTGTGTGTTAGTCTCACAAAATATTACAATAGGAACTTAAATGGTCAGTCGCTAGACTCGGTGGACCAGTTCACGAATCTATGTAGTAATATCTCATCTAAGATTTTTTAATAGTCGGCTAACTTCACGAGGAGAAGGGGGAGTACAGGAGGAAAAGAAGGAGGAGGGGGTCTCAAAGTAGTTTTTACTAAGGAGAAAAGAACCCATTTAGTTTAAATTCAATCACCCTTCTCCTAGACTGGTTCACATGCCAAGTTTAAAGAGCCCAGTCTATTCTAGTATTTACGCATAGCAGGAAGGAGAATAGTGGTAGTCGTACCTTTCCCAAGGATATTTTCGCTATGGAAAATGTAAAAAGCTGCGTTCGGGATTTGAACTCATCTTGATGTGTACATTTTCTATTCTTTCCTGTTTTTTTTTCTCGCTCTATTTTCTTTCTCTCTTTATTTCCTTCTTTATTTTTTTAAATCTATTTTTTTAAATTTCTTTTTTTTTATATATTTCTTTTCTCTATCTTCATTTTCATTCATTCTTTCTTTTCTTCTTTTAAGGTGTATTTTTTATTATTGTTTTGATTAGCAAATTTTGTCTGTTCTTCCTCGGTTCAATCACCTTCATCGATACCTCCTCTCGTTGATTTCCCTCCCTCTCTCTCTCTCTCTTTTTTTCTTTTTCCTTCTCTCTCTCTCTCTCTCTCTCTCTCTCTCTTTCTCTCTCTCTCTCTCAATCTATCTATCTAATATATATATAACACACACACCACACAGACATATATATATAATATATATATATATATATATATATTATATACTTTAAATATACGCTCCTACATTTGGGGCACTAGTAGGTGTCGTCAGTGAGGTAGTATGCATGGGTCACTGGAACGTTTCGGGTCTTTCAACATCAGACTTCGCTCGCCATGCTGACCCTATCAGAGATTATCAAAATTTTCAACCCACCAACTTGAGACGCTCGCAGACGTTTGACTTTTTATTGTTTTTGGACGATTGCAAAATTCTCTAACACGCATCAGATTGGCTGGCGCTAACAACCAATCAAATGCACGGCACATTCTATTCAAGTGGTGTACGTGGACAATAACACTTTTCTTAAAACGGATTACGAGCTTTAGGTGAAAAGGTAAGTTAGCCGTTCATTCCTGTTGTACCGGCCGTTCCTACAGTGGAGAACATGCACCGGTTCTCACTATAAATAGTGAGACACCGAGTGGAAAGGTAGGACTGTTCCCGTTAACGACAAGCTAGTCGTACATGTACCATTGATTGTAAATACACTTGTCTTATTTTACCCTATCTCGACTTGACTTCTTTTTACTGTTGGGACTAACATCACAACAATTACTACAGGCATGAGAGGATTTGTCTTCCTAATTTTAACGTTTGTTTTAAATTTCCAATTATATATATATATATATATATATATATATATGTGTGTGTGTGTGTGTGTGTGTGTGTTTGTGTGTGTGTACAGGGTGTTCAGGAGAAATTTGACAGTTCCATAAAGAAAAAGTGCTTGATAACTACAAAATTTAATGTATTGAGAAGAAATTCAACAGGCACGGAAATTACACTTGATTGATTGATAATCGTTATGAATGATATTACGTTCAGGTGCAGCCGCCATACAGTAGTACTGACGCAGTCACAGTTTGGAAGAATTTCCGTTTAATTTTACCAAAGAAGTCGGTTCCATATGATCGATAATCGTTATGAATAATTTTAAACTCAGGTAGTGCAGTCATATAGTAGTACTCACACATTCACAGTTTGGAAGAATTCCCGTTTGATTTTATCAGAGATCAGTTCAATTATGATCAATAATCGTTATGAATAATTTTAAGTTCTGGTGGTGCAGCCATACAGGAGTATTGATTCGGCGATAGAAGAATGCCCGTTTGATTTTATCCCAGAGATCAGTTCGATATGATCGATAGCTGTTATGAATAATCTTAAGTTTGTGGTGGTGCAGTCATACAATAGTACTAACTCTGTGATAGCTTAGAAGAATTCCCGTTTGATTTTATCAGAGAGATCAGTTCGATATGATGGATAACTGTTATGAATAATCTTAAGTTTTGGTGGTGCAGTCATACAATAGTAATAAATCTGTGACAGCTTAGAAAAATTCAAGTTTGATTTCATCAGAGAGATCAGTACCATATGATCGTTGACTGTTGTTATAAATAATCTTAAGTTTCGGTGGTGCAGTCATACAATAGTACTGTCACTGTGACAGCTTAGAAGACTTCCCATTTGATTTTATCAGAGAGATCAGATCCATATGATCAATAATCGTTATAAATAATCTTAAGTTTTGGTGGTGCAGACATACAATAGTACTGTCACTGTGATAGCTTGGAAGAAATCCCGTTTGATTTTATCATAGAGATCAGATCCAGATAACCAATAATCGTTATAAATAATCTTAAGTTTAGGTGGTGAAGACATACAATAGTACTGACACTGTGACAGCTTAGAAGACTTCCCGTTTGATTTTATCAGAGAGATCAGATCCATATGATCAATAATCGTTATAAATAATCTTAAGTTTAGGTGGTGCAGACATACAATAGTACTGACACTGTGACATCTTGGTAGAATTCCTGCTTGATTTTATCAATACAATATGATCAATAATCGTTATGAATCATCTTAAGTTCAGGTGGTACAGCCATACAATAACACTGACTCGGTGATAATCGTTATGAATAATCTTAATTCTCATCTTTGGAATTGTTTAATCTATTTCATCACTTTCCAATTTTTTCACACATTTTCGTCTGCCAAGTTCCTTACTCTTTTATCTTCCAATTATTGTTATTATCTGTGGAATTATTTTTCCCTTCTTAGATTACCACATTTTTTTTTTCTTTTACATTTTAGCTATATTCTATTTTAATTGTTTAGAGTGGAAAAATTTTTTTTTTTAAATCAAAGATATTTTCATTTATTTATTTGTTGTTGTTTTTTTATTATTATTATTATTATTATTATTATTATTATTATTATTATTATTATTATTATCGACTTATAACTAAACCTCGCGTGACTCTGATTGCTTCTCACGTTTAAGTTCTTTGGGTATAAAATATCCGTATGGAAACATTTCAATGCCATTAACACAGATTTATGTAACAAGTAATACTTTTTTTTACCACACATAACGTTTGTATTGAAGTAAGGCGAAGAAGCTTTTGTTCCAAACAAGAGAGGAAATAAAAAAAAAAAAGAGACACTTCCTATCGCACGTGGTCTTCCTCGTGGCACTCCTTTCAATATCATATTTTATATCTCAGATAACTGGTAATATTATTTTTAAAAATTATAAGAAAAAAACAAACAAACTAGGATTTAAGAATTGCGTATACATTTTCACGAGAGAGTTTTATCCTGAGGAGTTTTTGCCTCTAGGGAGTTTTGTCATTGGAGTATTTTGTTGGAGGCAGGTTTTCACTAAAATCGTGTAGCGTTATCAACAAGGGAAAAAAATAAACTTATTTCAGTTCGAATTTTCACTTCGTACTGATTCCCTAAACAGAGGCATGTATCCACATCTCCCTGCCACCATGTTATGTTCAGCTGATGCAGCTATATATTGGTAGTGACACGGTGACTGCTTAGAAGAATTCGTGTTTTATTTTATCAAATAGATCAATTCCATATGATCGATTACTAATGTTAAGTTCATGTGGTGCAGTCATACAGTAGTCCTGACACGGTGACATGTTCAAAGAACTTGATTAGATATTTCGTAACCGGCATGTTATGACATTTAACAAAGAAAATGAACTAGTATCTTAGCATATCCGTTTGTAGAATATTTAGTTTTTAAGATTTTAACATTTATTTTCAAAGGAGTTGATATTTGCCATTGCCCGGAACGATATGTATATAACAAATAAGATGAGGACAATAGTCGGAATCATTCAAATAATCCAAATTACCAAGTCTCATCTAAAGAATTATGAGAAATAGTTAAGAAATACAAGGGTGGGTTACGACAGGTATAATTACCAACACAGGAACGTGCATCATACATACAAATGAAGCTAGTCCTCTGTGGATCACATCCCTACTTCTCCACATAGTCACAATTTCTCTCAATAGCAATGTTCCGCGTTCGAATGAGAGCATGTAACCCTGCCCCGTAAAATTATGTTGACTGTTCTTTGAGCCACTTCTTCACTACATATTTCTCCTCCTCGTCACTGGAATAATGTTTGCCTCTCAAACTCTTTCATATAATATAATAATGGGGCCACGTGAAAGACGGTTTGAGAGGCATTAACTCTTAATTGATTTTTAAGAAGTTTAGAAGAATTAAACGTGACGTAAGCAGTAACGTAGTTTCGGTTACAGACAAAAAGAGACCAAATCTTCATTATTAATACAAGACCAGCGGATCTTACAACGCCAACTACATAAAGTATATAAACTAATTATCTCTTTTATATTTTATAAATAAACTATATTGATTATAAATTAGGTTCTCATTACTAAATCCTTTAGATTATTGTGGAATCTGTGACGTAAGCCGTGACGTAGTTTCGGCTTCAGACTGAAATGCAGTCTATCTCCATTATATATAGAGATGATAAATGTTCAACGAAAAACAGATTTTGTTAGATTTTAAAAAGGATCATTGGAAACTTTGGCACATAGCATACTTTGTAGGGTCTTTTTTTGTTGTTGATTTTCTTTTATATTTTATTTATTTTTCATGTGTTAATGTTAAGTGTTATGAATATGTTGTTTTTTGGTAGGTTGTTTTTTTAATTATTTATTTTGCTTAAAAATCTTGTTTGTTTTGACAGTATATTTTCTATTGATTAAGTTTCCTATTTCTATTTTTCCTTCTGTGTTTGTTTTTCTCTTTAAAAAAATGAATATTGTATTTTGTTTTCTTTTCCTTTTTGTTTTTCTTTCAAGTCCTTTCAACCTCTGATTTAAAGAGTTTTTTTTTGTTGTTGTATTTCTTTGTGTTGTTTTTTTTTGTACAATATTTTAACGCCTAATTTATTTTAATTCTTCTTATTTTTTTTTCAGAGCGTGCGCAATGTTTCCAATATAACTACTTTATTTAGAAAGGCCTCAACAGCCACCCATTGCCACACCCTGTCGTTTATTTTGTAAAACTTTTATGAAAATCTATTCTTTTCCATATCTTGCTGTATAGTTTCATTTGTTCACGTTTATTTAAGTTATCTTTTTATCTCTGTTTATATTCATCTTCAAACTCCGTTCAACTCTCTCCTCATCCCTCTCTCTCCTCCCCCTCTCTCTCTCTCTTTCTCTCTCTGTCCCACTCTCTATCTATCTATCTCTCTCTCTCTGCCTCTCTCTCTCTCTCTTTATTTCTAACACACACACACACACACACACACACACACACTTATTTATCTGTTTATCTGTTGTTTTCAGTCTGTGGGGCTTAAAATTTTCACAATTTAAAAAAATTGCCATATTTTTTTGTTGTTGCTTTTCCGTGTTAAGATATAATCTTTTGAAAAGAGTTTAACTTCCCCTTCCTATGAAACGTTCATTTCAAACATGCCGAGCCTTCTAGATGAGTTTACACAACTTAAATTCAAATATTGGTGGCGCATTGTGTAATGGTTATTGTTGTAGAAAATGGACACGGCAAGACGAGTTCAATCCTACATAAGGTATTTCGGTTAAATCTCACTTAACTGACATAAATTCCACCATCATATGTCACCCTGCCAAAAGAAAAAAAAATACCAAAAATTAGGGAAAAAACTGAATTTAATGAAATTTTCCGTGTTGATATATTAAAGAATAAAAGATATAATGCATCAGTTATTTTATTAAAAAAAACCTTTACATTTTTTTCAGGTCAGTTAACTACAAACCACCTATCTTTGAGGCATAACACAGGTTCTGAAAGATACGTGGTTCAAAGTTAACTGACCTGATAAAATGTAGATATTTTTAAATAAAATAACTAGTTCATTATATCCTTTATTCATTAATGAACAAAAAAACACAAAAAAACATTGAAAACGTCATTAAATTCGATTAATTCCATGATTTTTGTTCATGCGGGGTGACATACGATGGTGGAATTTAGGTCCGTTAAGTTCAATTTAACCGGCATTTCTCATCGCGCTAATATGTTTGGGAAAGTTATGCATCCAGGTATTATCTCTCCACCTCTGAAATTAACCCTCTTAAAACCTGTTTGTAATTGACTTGGTAGCATAGTGTCTAACGTGCTAGACTGCTCTATTGTAAAAAGCCAGTTCGAACACCAGTTGTTCACTTTTGAACTGATACCCTTGGTAAAGGTATAAACTTCTTCATCGCCCAGCTATTAGTAAAATAATGCTACTAGTGTTCTTCTAGAACCGGAATCAGCAAAAGAATTTCACAGTCGGCTGGATAATTGAAAAAATAACGAGCACAGACTACATTATTATTGTGTTCAATACTTGCTTGGCAGAATGAAAGCGCCGAGGAAAAGATGTAAAACAAAATTTATCTTTCCATGTTATATTCATGGACGAGTGGCGTAAGATGCACAAAATCAAATCTAACCAACATATTCATTTTTCAAAACATGATTAAAGAATACAACATTAGCAGAAGGGTTTATTGAGATTTGTGAAACTGAAGTTTGCCTTTCAAGATATCGTCAATGTTTGATTTGGAATTGCTACATCCCATCAAAAGAATTGCTTTCAAATCTTCATCAGTCAAGTTCATTCGATGAGTTGATTACACATATTTCAATTTTGAAATTTATATTTAAATGGTATCAAAACATCTCGCGTTCCGTACGTTTTATCAAACAAATTTAAGTACCGTCTGTGGGCCTGATAAAATCCCTTCGCGGGCCGTAGTTTGGTGACCCCTGTTTTAGAAGAATCTCTTTGGCTTTAAATAAGATACTGGTATACGATTAAACAAAGAAACCAAACCATACATTATCTTTCCTTTTAGTTTCTAAATCCTTTCACCCAACTTTCTATGCATCCCTGTCTTCTATATTTTACAAATGTAGAAGCGTCCGTGTGCAATGGTTATTGTCATAGGAAATGTTCAAATCCTGGACGAGTCTTGTAGCATTTCCCATAATAATACTCTTGAGATAGGTATGCATCCAACTATTCTCACATCATCTATGGACAAATAGAAGGGCAGAGTGGAGTCTTTAACCTTGGGTAGGCGACCGGTTTAGAAGAATGAAAAATCGGAATTTAACCTGGTAAATTACACGTTACAAATTGATCTCGTGTCACATCAAGCTCGTGTGTGGGGTCTGCGTAAATACCTATATTTTACTGATGTAGGTTTCAGCGGAGTGTAAAAAAGTAAAGTCGTCCTAAAGGTGACCTAAAGTCGGTAACAGCCAGACAATGAGGGAGTCTATCTCCTTTTTACTAGCACTAGACTAAGGAAATTGTTTTTGGTGTCTGAGACGGATCCCCACACCTACCACCAGCTCATCACTTTACCGCACATATCCCTGTGCTCCTCATACGCTTTGAAGAATAAAAGACAGTTAACATTTCTGGGAAATATGTAATTAAAAATAAATAAACTACTAGGGGGAATCAAAAGATTTTCTATATTTTGGGACGTGCTAGTTTTCAACCTGCATATCTCGTTACAGGAGCAGTTCAACCAATGGTAGGTACCCGCTGTTGTTAGTAGTATAGTTGTTACATAATGTATGCATAGATTATTGTCAACCCCCTGTATTTCTGAAGGGATGGCCCCTTTTCATATCATGGGCGGGACTTTCCATGGAATATTACAGAAAGCCCGCGAAATACGTGAAGTCACGTGGGACCTGGTTGGCTCTCAGTTTCAGCTTGGAAGTCAGGCAGATAAGGTCTTTCTGCCTTAGCTGAAGCCCACTGCACACGCGCGTTATGTTAGTTACATGAAATGTTTAGTTAAGTAAATAAAAGCTTACATAAATAATATGGTTTTGTGGTTGATGAATGTCTTGGCAACAAGACTGATCTAGAAGAAGAAATGAATTAAGTGCAACCGACCACCAAGACGAAGTCCAGACGCTAGAAGATGAAGGTAAGATACCAAAGATGAGCAGAAGAATAATAGAAGAAAGGAAAAAGGGTATGCAACATAGTGATAGTTAGTGTGCTAACATATTGTGCATTGCTTCACTCCATCTGTGATTTGAAATTTGCACAGATGAATATGTAAAATAATCTAAACTGGAAATTAATGCTATATAAATTAGAACGGTACTGTAACGCCACGGCAGCAACCAGAAATATTTTTTTGCGCTAAAGGTCAATATTTTAATTTCCGTTATAAATGAATTTTTAAACGGGTGCGTTGTCTTGACGATGAGAGGTTAACACGCTGTTTTGAAA
>CM042161.1:68519707-68574707 GCA_023376005.1 Doryteuthis pealeii | reverse complement strand
CGAATACGTGGTTGGTTAACTACTTAGTCGATGAATGCAAATGAACAGACGTCCATTTGCACTCATTGACGAACGATCTGCCATACTGAGGAACACCAAGGAACAACCAAAGGATCATACTCAATATTAAGGGAAACTAAGGAGCAACTATAGGATTCTTCACTACGAAACGTGCTCTACTTAAAACAAAGGATTTCCGTCGAACAGCGCTCTTGCGCTTTGGTTTTCTTAAGTGTTGTACCGGCCGTTCCTACAGTGGAGAATATACACCGGTTCTCACTATAAATAGTGAGACACCGAGTGAAAAGGTTGTACTGTTACCGTACTGATACCGTACTGTTACTGTTTAGCGGCAAGCTAGCCGTTCTTGTACCTTATTGTAAATACACTTGTCTCATTTTACCCTACCTCGACTTGACTTCTTTTTTTACTGTTGAACTAACATCACAACATTAAGGATGGCCACAAAAATCGTAACAAGTTATTGAAAGTTTTGATGTTTAAATTATGTTTTTTGGACATGCATCGTATGATAATTACACGACATGTATTAATCTAAACGTTCGTACATAATATAAAGACAGCAGGATAGATATTATATGAAATGAAGTGCTCTTTTATTATTCAAATTATGTAATTCATTTCTGTTCGAAAAATGTAAATGATTAAAAGTTCTGATGAAATAAGAATGAAACAATTCTTTCTCTTCCTATGAGATAGCGTTTTCATATTATTAATTAAAAATGAGATTTTATTCTTCTTTGTCAAGAAGATGAATTATCAATAAATGACAGTATTTACTCATATTACATACGGGTTGGAGGCGTTCTGTGTAATGGTTATCTTTGTAGTGTAACGTGGCTGCCACACACGTAAACTTTGGGTTTGTTTGATTATGTAAGTAATTCTTGTTGCTATGCTGGTATTTACCCAACCCTTTCACCGCGGGTAGAATGTGACACAAAGTCCCAAGTATGGGGCATCCAGAGAGGATCGAACTCACTATGTGCTGAACATTACATCACAATAGGACGTCTTATTGCTATGCTAAAACGGTATTATGTGTTGACAAAAAAAGGTTGTTTTCTGAGTAATCGTCCACCTGTGTTTTAAAAGAAAGCCTAAAAAGCTGTTGTGTCGTACTCTCTTAAGATAATATCCATAACTATTGAGTAGTGAGTTCGATCCTCACTGGATGCCACAAAGATGTACATATAAACCCAGTCACATGTTATTACAACCAACAAGTATATGTGACCTCGGGGTGTATATATGTAAGTTTTAAGGAATTGAAATATATGAAATTAGAAAGACTAACGAAATTAGATTATAATGTATATACAAAGTAATTCCTTTCTATATAAAATTATTCATAGGATTGATTTTAATTCGTTTGAGAATACAGCAATAATATTAGAGATCAATAAAGCCAAGTAATTATTAATTAAATCCAGTTCTGTTAAAAGCAATAAGCTAATTTACCATAACATATATCAAGTAGACCTTGATGTATAAGACACATTGCAGAATTTATACGCACGAATAACAGGAGATGTTTTGAGGTCAATCTAACTCAGATTTTCATAGAAACATCGTTAATAAATAAGATTTATTCTATGTATTAATGATTTTGACTAAGAATTAATTATTCATTGATTTCCTGAGAGTATTGTGACGTAAGGAGTGACTTAGTTCCGGTTACAGACAGACATCGAATATCCATTATAATATTGTAGATAAAGCCAAAAGTATTAATGATATAAAACAATTTTCTTAATAATTGAGATTTAAATACAAATAAAATCATGGATTATGTGATGTAAATAACTAAGGAAATATTAATGTCGGTGGTGATGTAGTTTCGGTTACAAACAGGCACATTATATTTACTAGCAAATATATGCCCCCTCCGGGTGCAAGTATTAATGTCAGAAAATATCATATTAAATTAGAAAGTCTAAATAAACTAAATAAGAATGCAGATAAAATGATTTGAAATAAGGAGGGGTATAATCGAAAAATAAAACAGTTGTAGCTTCCCTCCCCCCCGTCTCTCCTTGCTAAACTTTTCTAATTGAACTATTTAGTTAAATAAGAAAGTAAAGAATAGAATTACAGTTATTTCTTTTTGTTAATTGATTTCTTTTAAGATTTATCTCCGAGATTTTTGCTCATATTCATTAAGATACAATCAAATAATTAGAAATCAACAATACCAAGCACATATTTATTAAAATCAAATTTTAGATATCAATATGCAAATTAGCCTTCCCGTTCACACAGTAAACCACTTTTTGTTGTACATATAAATACAATTGCATGTTATTAGTACGTAGATATGACCAGCAGTATTAATAATGAAAAACAATTTTATTAACAAAAAGTTAGTCTCGCAGATCCATTGATTATTTTCGTCTTTTTTAATCATGAACGCAACTAATGAATTTCCTTTTTCAAATCTTGATTATTTGGATGTGATTTCTGGGTATTTTCCACCTACTTCACTTTTTCTTATTTTTATGATGTAAGTTTTCCCTTTAAGAAAATATACAACCAAGTCTTATATAGTATAGTTTTAAAAAAATGGTATAACCAAGTTTTTGATAGGATAGTGATTACTGTAATAATAGATGGTAAAACAAAGTAATTTATAATATAACTAGAAGCGGCTACCCAGCATTGCCTGGGTAGAAGGGGATAATGAAAAGTTTAGTCTCGCAGATCCATTGATTGTTTTAGTCTTACATAATTGATTTATGTTTTAATCATGAACGCAACTAATAAATTTCCTTTTTCTTACAATTCTAATCCCATTTTTTAAATATCTTCCCAGATATAAATCAAATTTTGATTATTTTTGCACAAAATGCAAGCTCTGTTGATAGTGAATATGCATAAATATTTGTTTTCTCATTAATGTTTTTATTTTCGAAGTTTACTCCGGACATACATACATACATAATGTCCTTTGTATGTATCGTCGTCGGGATGGCCCAAAGTCAGTATCAGCCAATCAGCGAGGAAGTCTATCCCCTTTTCATTGGCACTAAACCAAAGAGATTGTTTTTTATCGTCTGAGGTGGAGCGCCACACATCATCATTTTTAAGCACCCTGCCCACTAGAGCTGTAGAATACCCCGAATGCACCTCTGCAGATGGATAAGACTTCGTTACGAATGGAGCAGCCAGTTGGCCATGGATGGTGGGCATTGGTGCGACGTGACGGGATCTTTGTAGCTGAGCGATCTGTAACCCAGATGGAAAGAGGTCACATGATCTGCAACATTCCTCTTTTGTCCTTACTTGAAGCAGAGCGGCAGTTGAAGATGCCCGAACCGATCAATCGGCTGATCATGTCCCGCCCTAGCACCTATATGATTTAGTCCCGAAAGTAATCTTCAAATTGCTCCAGTGGTAAACAGACACCCAATCCTTTTTGTCTTACAGGTGCTAAAAAACTGTGGCTGAGGGTCAACCATCAGTTTATTAATGCACATGAATTTGTTTCTAGAAATCTGTCAATGTACTTGAAATGAATGTATAGTTCAAAATTTCACCAAGCGTGTAATTTCTTACCATTTGGTGAAAATTGGGCTAAAGTGGAGACTTTGTAGTATGGACAGATGGACATTTAATGAATATTAGATGATTACAACGGAGATGAAAAATTGATGACTGATATTTACGGAAAGAGAAAGAATTAAATAAAGAATGAATGAATGAAATATTTAAAAGGAGGTTAGGGATAACGAAAAGAAGATAATATTCAGAACAAGAAGGATGGAAGAAGGAAGAAAGAATAAAAAAGAATTAAATACAAATTTAAAAGAAAAGAGTAATCAGAGTAAGGATTTATAGAAAGAAGAAAGAAGAAAGAAAGAAGAAAAGAAATAAATGCATGAAGAAAGAACGAACAAAAGAAGAGAGAAATATTCAAAAGGGGGAAAAAGAAGGAAAGAATAAAAAGAATGAAATACAATAAAGAAGAAAGGTTACGAGAAAGAAACGAGTATCAGAGGTAAATACCTAATAAGAAGAAAGAAAATATTCAAAAGAAGAAGAAATAATGAGATAGATATTTAAAGGAAGGAAGGATAAAGAAAGAAAAAGAAGGAGGGAACTAATCAGGAAAGAAAGAAAGAAGAAAGAAGAAAGAAAAGAAAGAAAATAGAATCAAGAGAATGGAAAATTCTTAGTGATCGACTATAGACAATATTAATATCTTGTAAGAACATTTAATCAGCAGGGAACAAGCAATTCTATTTATTAGAATGCAACAAAAGTTCGACCAGTTCAATTTGAAGGTGACAGGTTTAGTGCAGAGGTCAAATCAAGATAATTAGAAAGAAGCGGGAAAAACAAACAAACAAACCAAAACAAACAAACAAACACATACACATAGCCACACACACCGATGTGATGTGTATGAAAAATAAATAAACAAGCCACAAAAAACATTGAATGTTTCCTCAAAGCCTGTTCGACATTCAATAATACAAGAGAGAACGGGAAATGCCGTAGGTACGCGGACGTATAATAGTGACACAACAAAACAACGCTGCCTTTACAAATTAACTTTGATTGAAACTTTCGGAGAATAACACATCTCTTGCTTTTATAATTAGTCGTAAATTTTCCTTCTGTTATTTCTACAATGAAAACGTTTCATAGTTCTTAGTTAATTCGTATTTCTTTAACTCTTTTCATCTACAAATATAGTATCCCTGATAGCTCGTGTTGTAGAGGTGGAGCTACCACCAGCTCCTCACTTTACCGCACAGATCCCTGTGTTACTTATACGCTGAATTAGCGAGGGCCGGTTTCGAATCAGGAACCTTGTGATTCATAGCCGTACGCTCTACTGACTGAGCTAAACCGGCCCTTAGGTATTATTAAACAAATATACACATTGAAGGAAGAAAAGATAAAAAAGTACAGAAGTAGTGTTAACCGATAGGTTTATAGCAATTGTATTCTCTTTGGGGATGAGGTTGTTTGTTTGTTTATTGATTTTAACGGCATATCAACCCGTCTGGGTTATGCCATGCTTAGGAAGTCATAAATTTCGTGTATTTATATTTATACATTTTAGTAATTGGTTTTAACAATGTGTTAGCATTATTGGGGATAATGTTGTATGGTATTGATTTGTTTCATCTCTATATTCTATAGTATAATTTTATTTCCCTCAAAAACGAGAGAATATCCTCCATGTTGACATTTTCAAATAGATCTTTCATATTGTTTGCTTTAAAATAACGGTTTCTGATTTGAGCAAGAAACCTGCATTCCATGAATAAGTATTTAACTGTCAAAGGTGTTTGACATGTTCCACATTATGGTTGTTGTTTTTGTTTGAGTATATAGGAGAGCGTTAGTCTTATATGAGCAATGCGTAATCGGGACACAATGACTTGTTCCTTTCTAGACTTCCTTAAAGTTGGTCTCTAGCCTCCAAAATTGAGTTTGATTAGGAAGAGTTTATTGTGAATGTTGTTATGCCAGTGTTGTTGCCATTTTGTATGAAGGAATCTATTGATTTTAGGTTTCAAATCAGTATATGGTATCTTGAAATTATCGGGGATCAAATCTAGAGCCGATTTAGTTGTGGAGTCTGCTCTTTTATTCCCCCTCACTCCTATATGACTTGGGGTCAAAGTCTGGGTGCATAACGATGTTACTATTGTATTTATTTATTTTATTTTTCCCAGAAGGCGGATATGGTAATTTAGCAGTAAATAAAATCATAACAATTAAATATAAGAAATAATCATTCTTTTTTTTTCTTTTGTTCAAATTGAATAAAATATACTTTTCTTTTCTAAATTCATTTATGTTATTTTGTAGACTTATTTAATCGAGCTCACCTGAACTTTTCAAGGCGCTTCAAGTTATGCATTAAAAATGATTGAATTGTAATTATAGTGTAAATATTATTTATTAACATTATAATTAGATAAAATTCTTTTGTTTTAAAACTATGTGATAATCCCCATGTACCCAAACTTTGTGGACACCCTGTAGAATACGTTGTTTATATCATTGCAGAGGGGTACAATGCCCACCCATCCAATGAGACCACATGTTGGTCATGGGTAGTGACTCGATGATTAAGGATGGAATCCTGGTCGCTGAGCAGTCCAAGACATGCAACACTCCACTTTAGCTCTTACCTTCTCTAGATGGGCGGTTGGAGAGGCCCTCTCCAATCAATCAGCTGGACAGATAAACGTTTTAATAGGTTTTAGTTTAATTCTCATTTCTTTAACTCTTTGCATCTACAAATATACGGTGTGTCCACAAAGTCTGGGTACACGGGGATTTACACATACTTTTAAAACAAAACAATTTTATTTAATTAAACTAGCAAAATAAAAAAAACGCCCCACGGGCGATGTAAAAATACATTTTTGAAAGATATTGGTTGAGGAGGTGGAAGTTAAAAATTAAATGTCGGAGAGTTTGAACCATAAATCATGAAATCATCAAATTTATTAAAGGAGTAAAAAAATAAATAAAACAATTTGAAATCGAAACTAAGTTCTATTAACTTTGAATATCTATTAAAATAAAACAAACTATACATAAATATATGATACTGGGGATGTGTCTATTAAAACTTGTTTTAAAAAAACAATGAGGACTGTCTAATGTTGCACGCTCAAATTTTGAGTGTATTTATTCTATGTTATGACGATTTCGGTTATAATGACGTAAGCAGTGACGTAGGTTTTGTTACAGACAAAATCTGGAAGCGAATCTCCATTATTAATATATTTTATTTAATTATAATGCTAATAAATAATATTTTCAATATGATTTTGATAATTTCCAACGCATAACTTGATGCGCCTTGCAAAATTCAGGTGAACTCGATTAAATAAGTCTACATTGCCATAAATTTCAGCACACTAATTGGTAATGCATTCTCTCATGTGGTTTAAATCTGTAATCTTTATTGAGTAAAAACGTTCTCTTTCAACATACCTCCAGAAAAAGAAGTCAAAGGGAGAAAGGTCTGGTGAACGAGGGGACCATTCCATATGACCCCTTCTTCCAATCCAGTGCGGAAATGTATCATTCAGCCAATCTCTAACAGCTGTTATTCATTTTTTATTGAATTTAAACAAAAGTAAAAAAGGAAAATTATTATTTCTTATATTTAATTGTTTATGTTATTATTTTATTTATTACTAAATGACCATATCTGCCTCCTCGGAAAAATAACATAAATAAATACAATAGTGAAATCTCCATGTACCCAGACTTTGTGGACACCCTGTAGTGTCCCTGGCGGCTGCGGCTGTAGAATATGCCGATTATAAAAATGCAGAGGGGTACGACGCCCACCCATCCAATGAGACCACATGTTGGCTGTGGGTGGTTAGCCGATGCTTATGGGTACTGAGCAGTCCAAGACATACAACACTCCACTTTAGCCCTCACCTTGTCTAGATGAGCGGTTGGAGAGAGCCTCTCCAATCAATCAACAGGCCAGATGAAGACCTAGAACTCTGAACCAGAATAGTAGTACCTGTTAGGGTCTCATCTACATGATTGAATATAGTAGCCCTGATGGCTAGGGCTGTAAAATGTGCCAAATGCACTTCTTCAGAGGGGTCCGATGCCCAGCCACCTAATGAAACCACCTGTTGGTATGGGTGGTGACCCAATGCTTAAGGATGGAATGGTTGCTGAGCAGTCCACTTTAAAACTTTCTTGGGCTAGACGGGCGGTTGGTGACGGATCTACAAATAGAGTAGCCTGTAGAATACACCGGTTGCACCTCTGCAGAGGTACGACGCTACTCACCCAACGGGGTCACCTGCTGGCATTGGTGATACTTAAGGATGGAAACCTGGATTCTGAGCTGTCATGACATAAAACACTCCACTTTAGCCATACTTCAGCTAGAGGGGGGTCGGAGTACCCCTCAATCAATGGCTGTCTAGAACTCGGAGCTGCGAGGGCAGGGCTTATCACTTCACTTATTAGGTTCCACCTACAAATAAAATATTGTAGCCAATTGGCGCATATATATCAGTCATCCACAGACAAGTATTTCGACGTTTACGTCTATTCAGATATTCACTCTCACAATAGCTAATGAAAATTTAATCTATATCTGGGAACATATTCAAAAAATTAGGATTTGAATAGTAAGAGAAGAAAAGTCATTGGTTGCGTTCGTGATTATAACATTAATCAAATATCATATAAGACCAAAACAATCAATGGATCTGCGAGACTAACTTTTTTTTATCCCCTCTCTACCCAGGCAATGCCGGGTAGCCGCTTCTAGTCCAAAGTAAATGGAGTTCAATCGGTGGCAGTTGAACTGGTGTTATTAGTTAGTGGAAAGTTAAAGATTTGAATTCTTAAGAACAAGTTGTAATTTCAAAATAGAGACGGAGAATTACTTTCATTCCGAGTACAAATTTTGTTTGTCGCAAAGACTAACGTCGCCAATAGAAATGGAATCTTTTAATTAAGAGATTCTTGGATTTCTTCCTTTGAGGTGTGTTGGATGGTTGTTGGGAAGAAGAAGGGCAGACCTAATGTTGATTAATCGGTGCGTCAGTGAATACAGAGAGAAGTAATTAGACAGTGAATACTATTACTGACAGTGAATAATATTATTATTAACTATGCACGCGTGTGTGTATGGGTGAGCGTTGAGTCGTGGTGTGTGGGTTAGTCTCACAAAATATTACAATAGGAACTTAAATGGTCAGTCGCTAGACTCGGTAGACCAGTTCACGAATCTATGTAGTAAATATCTATCTAAGATTTTTTAATAGTCGGCTAACTTCACGAGGAAAGGGGAGTACAGGAGGAAAAGAAGGAGGAGGGGGTCAAAGTAGTTTTGACTAAGGAGAAAAAAACCCTTAGTTTAAATTCAATTATCCTTCTTAGACTGGTTCAAATGCAAGGTTAAAGGCCCGTCTATTCTATTATTTAGCATAGCTGGGAAGAGATAGTGGTAGTCGTACCTTTCCCAGGATATTTCCTGTGGAAAATGTAAAAAAGCTGCGTTCGGATTTGAACTCATCTTGATGTGTACATTTTCTATTCTTTCCTGATTTTTTGTTCGCTCTAATTTTCTTCTCTTTATTCCTTCTTTATTTTTAAATCTATTTTTTTAAATTTCTTTTTTTATATATTTCTTTTGTCTATCTTCATTTTCTTCATTCTTCTTTTCTTCTTTTAACGTGTATTTTTTATTATTGTTTTGATTAGCAAATTTCGTCTTTCTTCTCTGTCAATCGCCTTCATCGATACCTCCTCTCGTTATCCCCCTCTCTCTCTTTCTTTCTTTCTCTCTCTCTCTTCTTGAATCTATCTATCTAATTATATATATATATATATATATGATATATATATATATATATATATATATATTGCATGGGTCAAGGGTTTCGTCTTTCAACATCAGACTTCGCTCGCCATCTGACCTATCAGAGATTATCAAAACTCTGATTCCCATCAGCTTGAAGACGCTAACAGACGTTTGACTTTTTATTCTTTTTGGACGATTGCAAAATTCTCTACCATTCATCTGATTGGCTGGCGCTAACAACCAATCAAATGCACGGCACATTCTATTCAAGTGGTGTACGTGGACAAACTCTTTAAACGGATTACGAGCTTTAGAGGAAAAGGTAAGTTAGCCCTTCATTACTACAGACATGAGAGGGTTTGTTTTCCTAATTTTAACGTTTGTGTTAAATTTCCAATTATGAATATATATATATATATATATATATATATATATGTGTGTGTGTGTGGTGTGTGTTGTGTGTGTAGAGGGTGTTCAGAAGAAATTTGACAGTTTCATAAAGAAAAAGTGCTTGATAACTACAAAATTTAATGTATTGTGAAGAAATTCAACAGGCACGGAAATTACACTTGATTGATTGATAATCGTTATGAATGATATTACGTTGAGGTGCAGCCGCCATACAGTAGTACTGACGCAGTCACAGTTTGGAAGAATTTCCGTTTAATTTTACCAAAGAAGTCGGTTCCATATAATCAATAATCGTTATGAATAATCTTAAACTCAGGTAGTGCAGTCATATAGTAGTACTGGCACAGTCACAGTTTGGAAGAATTCCCGTTAGATTTTATCAGAGATCAGTTCAATTATGATCGATAATCGTTATGAATGATTTTAAGTTCTGGTGGTGCATACATACAGGAGTACAGATTTTCTTCGATATGATCCATAACTGTTATGAATAATCTTAAGTTTTGGTGGTGAAGTCATACAATAGTACTAACTCTGTGACAGCTTAGAAGAATTCCCGTTTGATTTTATCAGAGAGATCAGTTCGATATGATCGATAACTGTTATAAATAATATTAAGTTTAGATGGTGTAGACATACAATAGTACTGACACTGTGACAGCTTGGAAGACTTCCCGTTTGATTTTATCAGAGAGATCAGACCCATATGACCAATAATCGTTATAAATAATCTTAAGTTTAGGTGGTGCAGACATACAATAGTACTGACACTGTGACAGCTTGGAAGAATTCCTGTTTAAATTTTATCAATACTATATGATCAATAATCGTTATGAATCATCTTAAGTTCAGGTGGTACAGCTATACAATAACACTGACTCGGTGATCATCTTTATGAATAATCTTAATTCTCATCTTTGGAATTGTTTAATCTATTTCATCACTTTCCAATTTTTTCACACATTTTCGTCTGCCAAGTTCCTTACTCTTTTATCTTCCAATTATTGTTATTATCTGTGGAATTATTTTTCCCTTCTTAGATTACCACATTTTTTTTTCTTTTACATTTTAGCTATATTCTATTTTAATTGTTTAGAGTGGAAAAATTTTTTTTTTAAATCAAATATTTTCATTTATTTATTTGTTGTTGTTTTTATTATTATTATATTATTATTATTATTATTATTATTATTATTATTATTATTATTATTATCGACTTATAACTAAACCTCGCGTGACTCTGATTGCTTCTCACGTTTAAGTTCTTTGGGTATAAAATATCCGTATGGAAACATTTCAATGCCATTAACACAGATTTATGTAACAAGTAATACTTTTTTTTACCACACATAACGTTTGCATTGAAGTAAGGCGAAGAAGCTTTTGTTCCAAACAAGAGAGGAAATAAAAAAAGAAGAAGAAGACACTTCCTATCACACGTGGTCTTCCTCGTGGCACTCCTTTCAATATCATATTTTATATCTCAGATAACTGGTAATATTATTTTTAAAAATTATAAGAAAAAACAAACTAGGATTTAAGAATTGCGTATACATTTTCACAAGAGAGTTTTATCCTGAGGAGTTTTTGCCTCTAGGGAGTTTTGTCATTTGAGTATTTTGTTGGAGGCAGGTTTTCACTAAAATCGTGTAGCGTTATCAACAAGGGAAAAAATAGACTTATTTCAGTTCGAATTTTCACTTCGTACTGATTCCCTAAACAGAGGCATGTATCCACATCTCCCTGCCAATATGTTATGTTCAGCTGATGCAGCTATATATAGGTATTGAGTATGGAACCGCGTGGTGTAATGGTTAAAGTCATGGGGAATGGACTCGTCGACACGAGTTCAAATCCAGCTATGGATAAATAACAGGACAGACTGGGCTCTTTAACCTTGGTCTGGAAACCGGTCTAGGAGAAGGAAAACTCTGAATTTAAACCTGTTGAACTCCGCTTAAGAAATTGACATTGTGTCACATCCTGCTCGTGCGGAGGGGTTGGTAAAATATATATATATATATATATATATATATATATATATATATATATATATATATATAGGTATTGACACGGTGATTGCTTAAAAGAATTCGTATTTTATTTTATCAAAGAGATCAATTCCATATGATCGATTACTAATGTGAAGTTCATGTGGTGCAGCCATACAGTAGTCCTGACATGGTGACATGTTGAAAGAACTTGATTAGATATTTCGTAACCGGCATGTTATGACATTTAACAAAGAAAATGAACTAGTATCTTAGCATATCCGTTTGTAGAATATTTAGTTTTTAAGATTTTAACATTTATTTTCAAAGGAGTTGATTTTTGCCATTGCCCGGAACGATATTTATATAACAAAAAAGATGAGGACAATAGTCGGAATCATCTAAATAATCCAAATTACCAAATCTCATCTAAAGAATTATGAGAAATAGTTAAGAAATACAAGGGTGGGTTACGACAGGTATAATTACCAACACAGAAACGTACATCATACATACAAATGAAGCTAGACCTCTGTGAATCACATCCCTACTTCTCCACATAGTCACAATTTCTCTCAATAGCAATGTTCCGCGTTCGAATGAGAGCATGTAACCCTGCCCCGTAAAATTATGTTGACTGTTCTTTGAGCCACTTCTTCACTACATATTTCTCCTCCTCGTCACTGGAATAATGTTTGCCTCTCAAACTCTTTCATATAATATAATAATGGGGCCACGTGAAAGTGGGTTTGAGAGGCATTAACTCTTAATTGATTTTCATAGAAGTTTTAGAAGAATTAAACGTGACGTAAGCAGTAACGTATTTTCGGTTACAGACAAAAAGAAACCAAATCTTCATTATTAATACAAGACCAGCGGATCTTACAACGCCAACTACATAGAGTATATAAACTAATTATCTCTTTTATATTTTATAAATAAACTATATTGGTTATAAATTAGGTTCTCATTAATAAATCCTTTAGGTTATTGTGGAATCTGTGACGTAAGCCGTGACGTAGTTTCGGCTTCAGACAGAAATGCAATCTATCTCCATTCTATATAGAATGATAAATGTTCAACGAAAAACAGATTTTGTTAGATTTTAAAAAGGATCATTGGAAACTTTGGCACATAGCATACTTTGTAGGGTCTTTTTTTTGTTGTTGATTTTCTTTTATATTTTATTTATTTTTCATGTGTTAATGTTAAGTGTTATGAATATGTTGTTTTTTGTAGGTTGTTTTTTTAATTATTTATTTTGCTTAAAAATCTTGTTTGTTTTGACAGTATATTTTCTATTGATTAAGTTCCTATTTCTATTTTTCCTTCTGTGTTTGTTTTTCTCTTTTAAAAAAATGAATATTGTATTTTGTTTTCTTTTCCTTTTTTTTTTTTCTTTCAAGTCCTTTCAAGAAACCTCTGATTTAAGAGTTTTTGTTGTTGTATTTCTTTGTGTTGTTTTTTTTGTACAATATTTTAACGCCTAATTTATTTTAATTCTTCTTATTTTTTTTCAGAGCGTGCGCAATGTTTCCAATATAACTACTTTATTTAGAAAGCCCTCAACAGCCACCCATTGCCACACCCTGTCGTTTATTTTGTAAAACTTTTATGAAAATCTATTCTTTTCCATATCTTGCTGTATAGTTTCATTTGTTCACGTTTATTTTAGTTATCTTTTTATCTCTGTTTATATTCATCTTCAAACTCCGTTCAACTCTCTCCTCATCTCTCTCCCTCCATCCCCCTCTCTCTCCCCCTCTCTCTCTCCCTCCATCCCCTCTCTCTCTTTCTCTCTCTCTCTACCTCTCTCTCTCTCTCTATTCCAACACACACACACACAACACACACATACACACACACACACACTTATTTATCTGTTTATCTGTTGTTTTCAGTCTGTGGGGCTTAAAATTTTCACAATTTAAAAAAATTGCCATATTTTTTTGTTGTTGCTTTTCCGTGTTAAGATATAATCTTTTGAAAAGAGTTTAACTTCCCCTTCCTATGAAACGTTCATTTCAAACATGCCGAGCCTTCTAGATGAGTTTACACAACTTAAATACAAATATTGGAGGCACATAGTGTAATGGTTATTGTTGTAGAAAATGGACCCGGCAAGACGAGTTCAATCCTACATAAGGCATTTCAGTTAAATCTCACTTAACTGACATAAATTCCACCATCATATGTCATCCTGCCAAAAGAAAAAAAATACCAAAAGTTAGGGAAAAAAGCCGAATTTAATGAAATTTTCAGTGTTGATATATTAAAGAATAAAAGATATAATGCACCAGTTATTTTATTAAAAAACCTTTACATTTTTCCACGTCAGTTAACTACAAACTACTTATCTTTGAGGCATAACACAGGTTCTGAAAGATACGTGGTTCAAAATTAAATGCCCTAAAAAATGTAAATGTTTTTAAATAAAATAACTAGTTCAATATATCCTTTATTCATTAATGAAAAAAACACTGAAAACGTCAATAAATTCTATTAATTCCATGATTTTTTTTCCAGCGAAGTGACATACGATAGTGAAATTTAGGTCCGTTAATTTCAATTTAACCGGCATTTCTCATCGCGCTAATATGTTTGGGAAAGTTATGCATCCAGGTATTATCTCTCCAGCTTTGGGCAAATCCTGGGAAAGACTGGAGTATTCAACCGTTGTATAGCAACCGGAGTAGGAGAATAAAAACTCTGAAATTAACCCTCTTAAAACCTGTTTGTAATTGGCTTGGTAGCATAGTGTCTAACGTGCTAGACTGCTCTATTGTAAAAAGCCAGTTCGAACACCAGTTGTTCACTTTTGAACTGATACCCTTGGTAAAGGTATAAACTTCTTCATCGCCCAGCTATTAGTAAAATAATGCTACTAGTGTTCTTCTAGAACAGGAATCAGCAAAAAATTTCACAGTGGGCTGGATAATTGAAAAAAATAACGAGTGCATGCCACATTATTATTGTGTTCAATACTTACTAGGCAGAACGAAAGCGCTGAGAAAAAGATGTAAAGCAAAATTTTTCTTTCCATGTTATATTCATGGATGAGTGGCGTAAGATGCACAAAAAAACAAATTTAACCAAGATATTTATTTTTCAAAACATTATCAAAGAACGCAACAGTAGCAGAGAGGTTTAGTGAGAGTTGTGAAACTGAATTTTGCCTTTCAAGATATCATCAATGTTTGATTTGGAATTACTATATCCAATCAAGAGAATTGCTTTCAAATGTGCATCAGTCAATTTCGTTCGATGGGTTGATTACACATATTTCAATTTTGAAATTTATATTTAAAAGGTATCAAAACATCTTGCGTTCCGTACGTTTTAACAAACAAATTTAAGTACCGTCTGTGGGCCTGATAAAATCCCTTCGCGGGCCGTAGTTTGGTGAACCCTGTTCTAGATTAATTACTTTCGCTTTAAATAAAAGATTGTTATGCGATTAAACAAAGAAACCAAACCACACATTATCTTTCCTTTTATTTTCTAATTCCTTTCATCCAACTTTCTATGCATCCCTGTCTTCTATATTTTACAAATGTAGAAGCGCCCGTGTGCAATGGTTATTGTCATAGGAAATGTTAAAATACTGGACGAGTCTGGTAGCATTTCCCATAATAATACTCTTGAGAGAAGTATGCAGCCAACTATTCTCACATCATCTATGGGTAAATAGAAGGGCAGAGTGGGTTTTTAACCTTGGGTAGGCGACCGGTCTGGGAGAATGAAAAATCGGAATTTAAACTGGTATATTACACGTTACCAATTGTCACATCGTGTCACATCAAGCTCGTGTCACATCAAGCTCGTGTGTTGGGTCTGCGTAAATACCTATATTTTACTGATGTAGGTTTCAGCGTAGTGTAAAAAATTAAAGTCGTCAGGATGACCTAAAGTCGGTATCAGCCAGATAACGAGGGAATCTATCTCCTTTTCACTAGCACTAGACTAAGGAAATTGTTTTTGGTGTCTGAGACGGATCCCCACACCTAACACCAGCTCCTCACTTTACCGCACATATCCCTGTGCTACTCATACTCTTTGAAGAAAAAAAGGCAGTAAACATTTCTGGGAAATATGTAATTAAGAATAAATGAACTACTAGGGGGAATCAAAAGATTTTCTATATTTTGGGACGTGCTAGTTTTCAACCTGCATATCTCGTTACTGGAGCAGTTCAACCCATGTTAGGTACCCGATGTGGTTAGTAGTATAGTTGTTACATAATCTATGCATAGATTATTGTCAACCCCCTGTATTTCTGAAGGGATGGCCCCTTTTCATATCACGGGCGGGACTTTCCATGGAATATTACAGAAAGCCCGCGAAATACGTGAAATCACGTGGGACCTGGTTGGCTCTCAGTTTCAGCTTCGACGTCAGTCAGATAAGGTCTTTGTGCCTTAGCTGAAGCTCACTGCACACGCACGTTATGTTAGTTACATGAAATGTTTAGTCAAGTAAATAAAAGCTTACATAAATAATATGGTTTTGTGGTTGATGAATGTCTTGGCAACAAGACTGATCTAGAAGAAGAAATGAATCAAGTGTGACCGACCACCGAGAGGAAGTCCAGACGCTAGAAGATGAACGTAAGATATCAAAGATGAGCAGAAGAATAATAGAAGAAAGGAAAAAGGGCATGCAGCATAGTGATAGTTAGTGTGCTAACATATTATTCATTGCTTCACTCCATCTGGGATTTGAAAGTTGCACAGATGAATATGTAAAATAATCTAAACAGGAAATGAATGATATATAAATTAGAACGGTACTGTAACGCCACGGCAGCAACCAGAAACATTTTTTGTGCTAAAGATCAATATCTTAATTTCCTATATAAATGAATTTTTAAACGGGCGCGTTGTCTTGACGATGATAGGCTAACACGCTACTTTGAAACCAATGGTAACAATTGCACCTTAAATATATTGTACACTACAATGAATAAATAATACAGCTCTTACACCTGTAATCGAGCACTTCATTTTAATTCTCCAATACTACAAAAAAACGCCAAAAATATATATATTGAAAGGATAAATAAAGGAAAGAAAATGTTAAATGGATAAAAATATTTTAATGAAATATCAACTCGTGTTTCGACTGAGAGCTTGTCCATGTACAAATTGTATTCTTTTTATTATTATTATTTTAAATATGAAATAAAATAATAATAATTGAAAAATGTAAAGTATATTTGAGCATACAAAGGAAAAAACGGCCTTCTTCAGGGCAAAATGTTTAATATTTGAAGTTGTCTTAACTTCAAATATATTCAAAATACAGAGAATTTAGAAGTGTTCGAAAAATGAATCTTTTTGAAAAAATCTTGGGACTCTTATGGTTGGTGAAATAGAGTAATAATAAACATAAATAGAGTAAAATCATAATAAATAGAATACAATGTGTACATGGACAAACTCTCGTCTGAAACACGTGTTGGCATTTCATTAAACCATTTTTATTCATTCAACATTTCCTTTCCTTTATTTATTTATCGTTTCATTATATTTTCCGATTTAATTACACTTTTCAACATATATATATATATATATATATATATATATATATATATATATATATAATAATATATACAGGTTTTACATATCAATTTTTTGGTGACAAAGGAACAGTCACAACCATTTTGGTTTCATGGGTCAACAATCATCAGGTGAACTTGTTTCAAATGCAAAAAAATCGAAAAATTGCAAAAGATTACAGAACATTCAATAGACATAGGATGTGTATGATTGGATGAAATGTTATGCGCATGTATGTGGTGATGTTTTGAATGTATATGAGTGTTTACGGACAGTGTAAAGGTTATGTATACTGGATAACTGTCCACACACACATTATATTGTTCTATGAATGTGTAACGTTTGATCAATGCAGACGTGTGAGTGTTTGTATTCATGTGTATATGTGTGCGTGGGAGTGTGTATTTTTTGGTATGAGCGGATGTCAGCATGCGGCGTGTGTGAGGTTGTTGTTTATGTTGTTGGAAATAGATACTGTCACGGGGTAATTCATGAAGGAGGTCAAATTAATAATTTGTCACCTGATAAATAGATATGTAAAACCTTTATATATTTATTTTATTATATCATATAACAACTCTATTTTATATTGAGCACTCTCCCAATAATACTGCGTTTGGCACACCGTTCCAGTAAAAGCTGAAACAGGGACAATCCCACACACTATATATATATATGTGTGTGTGTGTTGGTGTGCGTGCGTGTGTGTGTGTGGGGGTGTGGGTGTGTGTGTGTGTGTATAAAATGTGCCTACTTGTAATATCTGCCCGTTAGCTGAGTATGAAAACACTGAATTCGGAGAAAAGCTCGCGGTTCCAATTATAATATATACATTTTTTAAACCAATGCTGTCATTTTGGCTAGGAGCAGTTTTTTCATTCTCTTCAAAACAGGTTGTTCTTAAGTTATTCTTTGGGGAAGCATCTTGTTTACAATCATTTTTTATCATCAGTCTATATATATATATATATATATATATATATATATATATATAGCCGGAACAGTAGTAGCAGACCGATGGTGTCATTGTAGGCTTGGTGATAGAAACGTCATTTACACGTCGTAAATCTTGGATTCCATTTTTACAAAAAAGATACATAAAGATTCACGCTTCAGAAAGGTGTTGTGGCAGTTGCTGTTGTCTTTCTTGATTCACACAATGAACTAGACAATGACCTATATATATATATATATATATATATATATATATATATATATATATATATATGTGTGTGTGTGTGTGTGTGTGTGTGTGTTTATTTAGGTATATGTATCCGTTTGTGGAGGCACATATATCAAGTTTGGGCATTAGTGTGAAGCATTAAAAAAAATAAAAATATAAGAAACTCGGTTGTTTTAGAGAAGAGTTCCGTTTATTTAGTAAATTTTCAGGATTGCAATACTCTCTTTCTCAGACTGGTGAAAGACAATGACGCTGGTTTCTGGCTGTGCCTTATAGTGGGTTTGTGCTGTGGGGTGGGCACTGCTTGTGATAGCGCTGTTTTCCTCCTCGTGTGTGGGTATACTATGGCGACGGGTGGTTAATAGCAATGACGTTTTTTTTTAGTTTTTCCTTCCTTTCAAAGATATATATATATATATATGAAGTGGTCAAACAATGTGTTTGAAATGGCGATATATATATATATATATATATATATATATATATATATATATATATATATATATACAAGAGAGTTTCATAATTTGCTTGAAGCATTGTGTATGTATTGGTTAGGAGGTTGATTTAGAAGGCTATCACAATGCAGTTTGGAATAAATAAAAAATAATAATACGGTAACAATGGTGTTGTGTGTTGACCTGTATTTTTTATTATTGTAAATAAAATATTGTAAATAAAATATATTATAAATAAAAAATACAGGTCAACACACAACACCATTGTTACCGCATTATTATTTTTTATTTATTCCAAACTGCATTGTGATAGCCTTCTAAATCAACCTCCTAACCAATATATATATACCTTTGAAAGGAAGGAAAAACTAAAAAAAAACGTAATTCTGTAATACACCTTCGCCAAAACTTAAAAGCCTTTTAGAAATGTATATAATTTCTAAAACTCCTTAAAATTTTCTTTAATCTCATCAGACAGACAGCACAGATAGAAATGAATTGGAAATCTGAATTTTTTAAAACAGAACACCTCTAAAATGTGTCAAACAGCAAAAATTGAAGGTTGAGGTTAAGCACCATCATTGTCACAATTATCATTCCTCTAAAATTATCTACATCCTCGCGGTGAGAAAAAAAAAACAGCAAATAGTTTGATTGTAAAAATATACTACCAAACATCAACCGGAAGAAAAAAAAAATTGGGAAGACCAAGATAATCGTACCAACAAAAAATAATCTATTGGTACAGTATTTTGGCCATAAGAATAAACAATTTATACGCATATATATATATATATATATATATATATATATATTATATATATATATAATATATATTCATATAAAACCGCCAGGAGACTAAACCTAGAGGGTAAAAAGTGCTCAATACCTAAGTAGAACAAATAATAAAGATAAATCTAATTTCGCTTCATGCTCTTTAGGGTGAGATCTCATCCCTGTAGAGCATCAAGGGAAACATTTAGTAGGTTCGACTGACTCATTAGATTTATCTTTATATATGTATATATATATATATGTGTGTGTGTGTGTGTGTGTGTATGTGCGTGTGTGTATGTGTGCGTGTAATATATATATATATATATATATATATATATTTATATATATATATATATATATATATATATATTATATATATATATATACATAATTTACCTATATATATAATTTCCTCTATCGGGAGAGAGACAGAGAGAGAAGAAAGAGAAGAGAGGGTGGGGAAAGAGAAAAAAAGAGAGAGGAAGGGAGGAGAGAGTGAGGGAGAGATATATATATATATATATATATATATATATATAGAGAGAGAGAGAGAGAGAGAGAGAGAGAGAAAGAGAGAGAGAGAGAGTGAAAAAGAGAATACGATTTTTTCCGATTACTTATAAGAGGAAGAAAACGATATTTTTCGGAATTTCTAAAAAAGCAATGAATGTGCTTTTAAATGCAAATATATATATATATAATATATATATATATATATATGTGTGTTGTGTGTGTGTGTGTGTGTGTGTGCAATGTATATATATATATATATATATATATAATATATATATATATATATATATAAGGTGTTTCATAAAAGTTCCGTGTTTGAAGCTGTATTTACCAAGATAGAAATGAACAATGAATGAAAAGTTACTTTTTTCAGAATACAAGGTGTGTCAAAAACTATACAAAATCTGAATTTAGTGGTGAGTATTAGGAGTACCTCTACATTGCCATTACTCCCAGACCCACTCTGACACGGAGTTGAAGTACCTTTTAGGGCATAGGATAAATAGATAAAAATCAGTTTTAAAAAATGTGTCTAAAAATATTTAGTTAAAAAATTTAATGCCAAACATGAATGAACACAACAAAATGTCTTCAGCATAGAATAACCCAACAAGGGTTGACATGCCCAATGCCCCAAAACACAACCAACCAACCAACCAACCAACCATAACAGAGAAATCTTTACAACCAGTTAATTTTAATTTCATTGGTTGATAGCATGGTTTCCCTGACGAGACTGTAATAATGACATCTGTTGCTTCTCGTCAACGTCTCTCTCACCAGGTATATTGTGTATAGACAGAAAGGACATTTTTCCCTCAATTCTTTATTCTATTCAAGACGAATTATTCTTGGTTATTTGTAATAATTTTAGTAATGTAGAATTACAGATCTTTGTTTTATTGTCTTAGATTTATCAATAATCTCTAACTTGCGCAAATGACGTAGATTTCTGTAGTATTCACGTTTGATAAGTAAATGTCTGTTATATTAACAGTTATAAATTTATTTCAATGTATTTGAGAATATCAGCTATGTCCCGTATTTAATTCTCCAATTATCATTCATTAAGCTCTATAGATGGATTATATAAAATCTAAATCAGCAGTTAATTTTAATTTCATTGGTTGATAGGATGGTTCCCCTGACGAGACTGTAATGAGGACATCTGTTGATTCTCTTCAACGTCTCGCCCACCAGGTAGATTTTGTATAGCCAGACAGTTTTGATTCCTCTATTTTTTTATTCTATTGGTCTTCTTTTCGTTATTTGTAATGATTTCAGATACGTTGAACTTACAGTACAGGTTTTATTTTATTCTATTTTATTCTATTTTATTTTATTTCCTGAATAAGTTTTATTGTTTTCTCTGTTTTGTCCATCTATCTTACTCAGCTTTCATTATCGATTGGGCACAAAATCTAAACAAGACGTTTTTTTTCTTCTTTATTACCAAAATAGTAAGACACTCATTTCTTCTAAACTAAGTTGCTTCCATATTTTTTCCAAATATCTATTTTTCAAATCGATAAAAAAAGTGTATGCATTATATAAATATGAACACAAGCAACCAGCCACCTTCCACCATCTACACACACATAAAACGGATAGAGCACTCCCTGTGGCATAATATGTTTATAACAGCAAAATACCATTTCTAAAAGGTAGGTCTGCAGATATCGCGGTGGTATGAATTCTGACTAATAACAAATCGATCAGATTTCGTTCCCGAGCTACAGCTGACAGCCTTGTCTAGTCACAAAAATGAACAGGGGAAACAGGACAGTATGCGAATGATAATATATATATATATATATATTAAAATGAAAAATACAGGAAAGAAAATGTTGAATGGATAAAATAGAATTTATTTTACGTTACTGACACGTGTTTCGGTCAGGAGTTTATCTATGTATACATGTATTCTATATATTATTATTTTAAATACAAAATAAAATAGCAATAACAATAATAGAAAAAGCTACAGAAATGTTTAGTTAGCTCAGTCGGTAGAGCGTTCGGCTAGAAACCACGAGGTTCCTAGTTCGATACCGGTCCTCGCCAACTCAGCGTATGAGTAGCACAGGGATCTGTGCGGTAAAGTAAGGAGCTGATGGTAGGTGTGGTGCTCCACCTCAGATGCCTAAACAATCTCATTGGTCTAGCGCTATTGAAAAGGATATAGACTCCCTTGCTGACTGGCTGATACCGACTTTAGGGCACTCCGACGACTTTACTTACTTTACGTCAGAGTAAATCCTTATTTCCTCGCCTCTCCAGCAGTATCATGCGTGTCTCGTTCGTCTTACTCGGATGGTATGTGTGATAGAGGGCTAATGGCCGTACAGATATGTTCTCGTGGGTTTCTTCTTTCACGATTTGATCAAGATTACGCGCAGCATTCTTGTGCAGTTCCCATATATGCTTTTCTCTAGTCCTTTCGTTAAGGCTCAATTAGTGCGGCCAAACAGAAGCATTGATACAACTTCGACCTGGAAGAATTGTCACTTTAACTTTAATTGATTTATAATCTATTTATAGCAGACCATATCTTTCCTAGGCCCGCATTAACATCGTTTTCTGTAGATGAGATATTACTACCTAGGTACGTGAATTGTTTCCACGAGTTCAGGAGTTTATCATCGAGAGTGGAGATGGCTCCTTTATTTTTAAAACACATTAATTCTGTTTCATTGGTATTCCCGTATAGGCCAATGTTCTATGCTGCCTTCTCTCGTCTATGTAGCAAGAATTCGGCTTGTGCAGATGTATGTGTAAGAAGTGCCAGATCATCTGCATAGTACGCATCCTTAATAGTCTGGGCTAAATATCGCCTACTTCTTTGTGTGTTTTGGTTTTTTTGTGTTTTTTTAGTATGAAGTCTTTTATTAAACCAACTGTTTATGATCATACAGTGTTATTCCTTCTTCTTGTACATAGACAACATGTATCGCAAAGCTTTTTTTTAAAACGAACCAAGTCACACACACCCGTTCGCGGTTAGATGCACATACGTACGGGTTAGGTAAATGTTTTCCATTGAAGCAATGCTGTCTCTTCAGGCATTACACTTTCTTTTTCTTCTTCTCCTTCCTTTCTTTTTCTTTCTTTCTTTTTCTTTTTTTTTTTTTAATTTTTTTTTGTAAGGACATTGACATTTTCAAATCGCATGTCCCGGAAGTCGACCGAAACTTACTGAGATTGGTTTCCGAATATAAGTGGGCAAGAACAACCAGCGACTGAGATAAACACTGACACTCTCTGGAGTAGGTAATGCATGAATATTCCCTTAGGTAGTTATGATAGAGGATATCACCGTGATACGAAAATGAAGTTAAAGTAATGTGTAACACCGGACGTGAAAGAATTAGAAAAAAAAAAAAAAAAAAAGAACATCCATCCATATATAAAAATAAATAGCTCCGTTTCCTGGAAACGTAACGTAAGCCACCAAAATTTGAGGAAGATTAAAGAATAGATTAGCCGAACAATAATATATATATATATATATATATATATATATATATATATATATATATATATATATATATATCTTCTATTAATAATGGACATTCGCTTCCGGTTTTTGTCTGTAACAAAAACTGCGTCACTGCTTACGTCACATTACCCAACACATAATCCAACGTCATAACATAGAATAAATATACTCAAAATGTAAGCATGCAACGTTAGACAATCCTCATTGTTTCAATAAATAGATGCCCGGGGTTATATATTTATATAGAGATTGTTTTATTCTAATATAATATTTAAAGTTATCGGAACTGTTTCCATTTCAAATTGTCTTTCTTTCTTTCTTTTTTTACTCCTGTAATAAATTTGACGATTTTACATAATTATGGTACACACTCTATGACATTGAATTTTCATCTCCCATCCCCTCAGGTAGTATCTTTCAAAATTATTTTTACATTGCCTTGAGGGTGTCTTTTTATTTTACTAGTATTTATAATGGAGATTCGCTCTTTATTTGTCTGTAACAAAAATTACGTCATTGCTTACGTCACATTACCCAAAATCGTCATAACATAGAATAAATACACTCAAAATTTGAGCATGCAACATTAGATGATCCTCATTGTTTTTTTAAAACAAGTTTTAATAAATAAATGACTGGTATTATATATCTATATGTAGTTTGTTTTATTTTAATACATATTTAAAGTTTACATTTCAAATTGTTTTATTCTTTTACTCCGTTAACAAACTCGCTGAAATTGAATTTTTAACTCCCACCCACTCCGGTAATATCTTTCAAAAATGTATTTTTACATCGACCGGGGAGTGTATTTTTTAACTGGCTAGTATATATATATATTTTCACATTTACTCGTGGACAATTCACGTTCGACATGCGACAGTTTCTGATCATCAATTTTCGCTTTCACATGCAATGATCGCGTCATCGGCTTTCACCTAAAAACGCCAAGTAAATAACGGTAAATAACCTTTTATCACACATTCAACATACACTGAACATCTTTCATCTTTTACTCATACAAATATTCAATGTCCTGAAGAAGGTTTTAATTAAAAAAAAAAAAACGAAATCCTTAAGTATCGACATAAAGAGTTTCCATTGTTCATGACATCCCGTGTTTGTTTTCTTTTAAAAAAAATTCTCCACATACTGTCGGATTAATTTCCTAATCGTACTTCCATATATATATTTTTTTTCTAATCGTACTTCCATATATATATAATATATATGTGTGTGTGTGTGTGTGTGTGTGTGTGTGTGTGTGTGTGTGAGAGAGAGAGAATCCCTCGTCACGAGTAGGATGTGACACATGGTCAATTTTGTTTGACAGCTTTGAATTCAGTTTTCTTTCTCCTAGATAGGTTGCCTAATGTAGGTTAAAGAATCCAGTACACCCTACTATTTACTCATAGTTGGATGCATCCCTTTCCCAAGGGTCAAGTGTTATTAACAGTCACCGGTAACTTTCTACAGAGACTCCCTCTTCCCAAAGTTAACGGCTCTTAATTCAAATCTTAGCTACAGGTATGTTCACAATTCATGGTCTCTCATGAACTGTAACACTTAATTCTGAGGGCTCGTAGGACCAGAGCTGGAAATTGCCGTGGAACATTCAATCGCTTCCAGGGGATTGTGAGCTAAAATAACTTTCAGAAAGTTTACTAACTGATATGTCCAATGAAAGCCAAACTGTCAACTGTCCGTAAACTGTCAATAACTGTTGAAATAAGTTTCTGTATATATATATATATATATAATATATATATATATATATTTACCGACACCTCCGCACGAGCAGGATGCGACACAAGGTCAATTTCTTAAGCGGAGTTCAACATATTTGAATTCAGAGTTTTCCTTCTCCTAGACCGGTTGCCAAACCAAAGTTAAAGAGCCCAGTCTGCCCTACTATTTACCCATAGCTGGAGGGAGAGTAGGATTCATACCTTTCCCAAGGGTATTAGCGCTAAGTGAAATGCAATTAGCACGTCCAGGATCGGGTCGACGAGTCCATTTCCCGTGACTTTAACCATTACACCACGCGCTTCTGTCTATAAGGCGTGCTGTAATCCACCATTTAAACTATATAGACTCAGCGAGGTTACGTGGTTTAAATATCAACCAATCACCAATCTGAATACCCGGTTAGTTAACTATTTAATCGCCGATATTGACAGCCGTTCATTTGCATATTATTCGACATTGACGAACAGATATACAACCAAAGGATCATACCAAACATTAAAGGAAACCAAGGATCAACCAAAGGATCATAGCCAACATTCAGGGACATCAAGGGGCAGCAAAAGTTTTCCTCACTAAGGATCGTGCTCTGCTTAACACAAAGGGGTCTCCGCTGGAGAGTGCTCTTGCTTGAAGCCTAAGGATGGCCATAAAAATCGTAAGAATCACATCTATTTTCCGTGAACGGTTCTGCTTATAGGAAAACCGTCAAAAAATATTTAAGCTATCAACATTACATTTCATTTTGATCATAATAAACTAGTATCTCTTAATGTATGCATTTAACAACCGTTCCATTCGTACAGGATATGACACGAGGTCAATTTTTAAGCAGAGTTTTAGATGTTTAAATTAGGAGTTTTCCTTCTCCTTAACCGGTTTGCCATACCAATGTTAAAGAGCCGAGACTGTCCTACAATTTACCATAGCTTGACGGAGAATAGTTGGATTCATACTTTTCCCAAAGGTATCACTCTACCTGAAATGCAAACATCGGGTCACAAAGTCTATTTGTTGTATACGCTATATACACTTCTGCCATAGACGGGTTTATAATATATATATATACATGGTATTTGTGGAAAAAGTGACTTACTGGTGAAAATGGTCACAGTGTTAAGTTAAGATTCAAGTTTCACAAAGATAAGGCAGCGATATAACAAATATAAAGTGCTCAATACGTTAGTAAAGCAAAATCAACCGTTTATTGCGAAAAAAACACACATGAAATCGACTGCAATTAATCAATACCTTGATTAATCCAGGGGATTTAACCCTGAAGATCCTTATGGTGAAACTTGAGTAGGTTATTACAGTGTACCTTTATGATAATATATATATATATATATATATAGAGAGAGAGAGAGAGAGAGAGAGAGAAAGAGGGACAGAGAACAGAGAGAGAGAGAGAGAGAGAAAAGAGAGAGAGAGACGCATATACATTAGGTTAAGGGATGGTAGAGCTTACTTGGCACTTTTCTTACTTGTAGCTGTCTATTTCTGCTTCGGTCGCCATTTTCTTTGGGCCTGACTTCTATATGCTGGGTGGTTGATTTTCTTCCTTGCTAATATTTCTTTGGGCTGGGCTAAGCCGGTCATTGTCTTAATTATTTAACAAACACAACAAGACCTTGTTCGTTCTTGACCAGGATTTATTAGCCCATATTAATTATTCCGCTGTGGAGATGGGACTGACCCGGGAGAGAGGACAATTACGTCTCTCTCCTTCAAAATCGGGTCCAATCTGAATAACTAACTAAACAATATCACGTGTCTGTCCTGGCGCCCAAATCGTGCGCCTCTAAGGGTCAAGGGGTATTAACAGTCATCGGTGATTTTCCATTGGGACTCTTTAATTCTAAATCAACAGATCTTGATTTAAATATTCTAACTTACAGCTCTGTTCACAATTCATAACTTCTCATGAATCGTAAAAGATTTCCTACAACGATTATCATTACACTCTAACACTTTAGAAAACAACGACTGCACCTCTGCAGAGGGGTAAGAACTCTTCAATGCGGCCACCCGTGGTTCGTGACAAATGATGATTAAGGACGGAATTCTGGTGCATGAGCAGTCCATGACATGCAACACTCCACTTAGACCCTTACTTGGGCTAGAAGGGTTGTCGGAAAGACTCCCTCCGATCAATCGACTGGTCATGTCAAGCCTTAGCACCTATATGATTGCTCCAACCCTTTTAACCTTATGCAGAGCCCCAACCCTTTTTTATCATATGGGTGCTAGAAGGCGCTGGCTGAGTGTCTTCATGTCCTGGGAATGACGTTAAACTCTATCTGATGGTTTGGTTCTAGTTCTGGAGATTTTGGGAATGAGGAGCACCCATTACTCCCAGGTTAACTCTGACCCGGAGTGGTAGTAACTGTTAAGGTCCCATCTATGGATTAAATAGAAAAAAATGTTTTATAAAAAAATGAGTATCCATTAAGAATGAATTCATTTCAAAACTTCATCGGCATTAAATGACCCACTGAGGTTTATATGCCGTAAACCAAACCAAACCATAAAATCGAACCAAGCAACTATTAATCCAGAACATGCCAGCCGTATCTTAACATTCTACTCAACTTGGTCACTTTTCCATCTCATCATTGGAATGCCAGATCAAGATAATCCTTTATTGTATTAAGAATGAATTCATTTTAAAACTTTATCGGTATTAAATAACCCATTGAGGTTGATATTCCGTAAAACAAACCAAACGAAAAGAAACCAAACACATTCCATAACTTAATATATGCCGCTAGAATCAAGCGCCTAATGTGTCTAAAACCGACGTTAATATTCATTCAAGTGAGGTGTTTCTTATCGTACAAACGTCACGTTTTATCCACCTTATATCTGTGCATTCATATCAAACTTCTAAATTCTGAAATAGCAAATTAAGGCTTCTCTTACTTCTACTTGTGTTCTTAATATTAACAGATATATTTTATTGCATTTATTTCATTTGGAAATGAATTGCTTATGTGCAAAAATCTAATGGCTTCCCGTATTTAAATCAAAATAAATTAATTAGAGAGCTAAAATTATATTACGAAGTTTTAAGTTATTCTAATGATGATATTGTTTTTTTATTAAGATTTTGTATTTTTCTCATATTATTTTTGTCAAAAAAAGGGTCAGAATATTTTTAAAAAATGGAAATACATTAGACAGTACATAAGTAAAGTCGTCGGGGTGGCCTAATGTCGGTATCAGTTAGACAGCGAGGAAGTCTATCTCCTTTTCACTAACGCTAAGCCAAGGAGATTTCTTTTGCATCTGAGGTGGAGCGCCACACCTACCACCAGCTCTTTACTTTCCCGCACAGATCCCTGTGCTACTCATACGCTGAGTTGGCGAGAGCCGGTATCGAACCGGGAACTTTGTGGTCCCCAGGCGAACGCTCAAATAGCTGAACTAAACCGGTCCTTTGACGGTATATGAAAAGTATACAAAAATGAAAAAAAGGAAGTTGTTCAGATGGATGATATTTTATTATAGAAGCCGGCGTTCTAATGTTTCGGTTTATTTAGGAAACCATCTTCAGGGCATCCTTCGTAGTATAAGGTTATACCAACAACATTTCTAACGTTCTCATATCTTCCCACCATATTTTTCTGAATACATAAGATTTGTATCTATATATATTTACCAGTCCCTCCGCAAGAGTAGGATGTGACACAAGGTCAATTTCTTAAGCGGAGTTCAATCGGTTTGAATTCAGAGTTTTCCTTCTCCTAGACCGGTTGCTTAACCAAGGTTAAAAAGCCCAATCTGCCCTACAATTTATCCAATTTATCGGAGGGCTCGTAGGACCAGAGCTGGAAATTGCCGTGGAACTTTCAATCGCTTCCAGGGGATTGTGAGCTAAAATAACTTTCAGAAAGTTTACTAACTGATATGTCCAATGAAAGCCAAACTGTCAACTGTCCTTAAACTGTCAATAACTGTTGAAATAAGTTTCTGTATATATATATATATATATATATACCAAACCCTTCGCACGAGCAGGATGCGACACAAGGTGAATTTCTTAAGCGGAGTTTAACATATTTGAATTCAGAGTTTTTCTTCTCCTAGACCGGTTGCCAAACCAAAGTTAAAGAGCCCAGTCTGCCCTACTATTTACCCATAGCTGGAGGGAGAGTAAGATTCATATCTTTCCCAAAGGTATTAGCGCTAGGTGAAATGCAATTACCACATTCGGGATTTGAACTCGTGCCGACGAGTCCATTTCCCATGACTTTAACTATCACACCACACGCTTCCAAGATTTGTATGTATAAAGACACGAAAGGCGGGAGAATGTCAGGTGTCAGTTATTAGTGTTCGTTCAGTTAAGGACAAACTGGAGAGTTCCACATTGGCGAGGAATAAAAGAACTTCCAAAGTCAACAGCCAAATTCTTGTGTTTTGTAGCACGCAATATATCCTGATTTCATACCAGTACCAAATGCAACTCTTTCATTCAGTAGAAAGTAATTAAAATTTGGCCTGGTCTTCTGGTATGGCTACAGTGATCTGTGTGTATCAAAAGGACAATTTATGAGAAAACTACATCAACTTGGTGTGACTATATATATATATATTATATATATATATATATATAAGGAGAAAGAGAGATGGAGAAAGAGAGAGAGGGAGAGAGAGAGAGAGAGAAAGAGAGAGAGAGAGGGGCAGACAGATAGAAAGAAGAGACCGACACATCAATTGCTTACTCTCTCTCTCACCCTCCCTCTCTCTTTCTCTCTCTCCCTCCCCTCCCCCCATACAACTTCGTACTTTTCTCCCTCTCATTTCTTATCAACCTTCAACTCACTCATTTATAATCCTTCATAAATGTATATCGAGCTTTTCTTCACAGCAGATGGAAGTATCCAAATATCGAATTATTCGATATCAATTACCCTTTGAACTTTTTGATACTTTCTTTTACATTTTTACACACATTTACATCAAACTCTTTTGAGTTTTCTTTGTGGACTATAATGCTTCTGATTTAATAAAATAAAATAAAATTTATTTATTTTATTTTAAAAACAGAATGCGCATTTTCTAAATTTAAATTAAAAAAAAAAAAAAAAAAAATTAAAAAAAATTCCGGCTATAATATTGAACGTTTCATCTGCACCACTTTCATCTCATAAAGGTCCACTTTCGCCGTTCTCTCTATCATACACAACTCGCTCTTGAGGAAGACCACTTCAATAAAGGGTCGAAACAGAATTCTGTCAGCGAATAATAACATCATGTGTTTGTTTTTTCTAAATATTTATTTCACACTGTCGGATTCACTTCCATTCATTTTTCATATATATATATATATATATATATATATATGTGTGTGTGTGTGTGTGTGTTGTGTGTTGTGTGTGTGTGTGTGTGTGTGTGTGTGTTTGGGCAGCATTCTTTCATTTATGCATGTTGAATTAAACAAAGACACATCTGTTTAACAATTTTATTTGTGATTTTTTCAAGTTTTCTGGTCAACTTTTTAATATTTGGATGGAATTCATGGATTAGTCCACCAAAGTTCATGTCCCGAGTACTTTCGGCACTTCGAAGTACCATCAACAGGGGTGATGTGTTCCAGTTTTCAAAATTATATTAATGGATGTGGAGGCTGGAGGATGTGTGTTATATATATAATATATATCACATTTTGTCCCTCACTTGCAGCTTATCAACAGCTTTGAAGAAATTTTTGAAAATTTCGAAAACATTTTTTCCATAAGATATATTTCTTATGACGATATCCTTAGGTGGAAACTAGTAGAGAACAATCCAAAATAATAAATAACATAAAAGAAATATTTCTTTTTGTCTTATCGGTTTTGGCGCGCAAATGTGTACGAAGCCATAACATTTCAGCAGCAAACCAGCAGATAGCTGATAAGGCCAATATAGAGCAGTCCAACCACAAGACCTGAAATGGAGAATTTGAAAAGAACTATGGTAACGTAATTTTATTTAATCTTCGTTTTTTTTACAACTTAGTCTTTTTTTCCTCAACAGTGGATTTTAGTTTTTTTATTTATTTTGCTTTTAGTTGTATTGATCTTTTTTTTGTTTTTTTTTCTTTCTTGGGAAAGAGATGACTTACTTATGCTGTTTTGCATCATGGCTTTGAGAAAAGATACGAGGTAGGTTAAAGGTCTTCTTTAAGGAAACACGGCATTTCTTTTGGGGATATTTCTGTAGATAAGCGCACATGCTGATAAAAACTCAAAGATGAGAATATTCATACAACCCAAGAATTATCTACCTTGCTTCAGCGCTATAGGCACTAAAGGCACGATCTGACACAAGACCTTTTTATGTTGTTTTTTTTTACACTGAGATAATAGTATATATATATATATATATATATATATATATATATATATATATATATATATATATATATGAAGATGCTTTACCGGGGAATAAAATATCGAGTTAATCGCAAATGTGAACTTCGATAAAATTATTAACCGAATTAATAAGGTTTATATTATTCACTTCTACGATTTTCTTTAATTAATCTATTATTTCTTTAATTCTTTACGATTAACCCCGATAATCCATTTTTACCGAAATGTATGTTTACCGAAACTCTATCTACATATTTCTTAATATATATATATATATAATATATATATATATATATATATATATATATATATATATATATATATATATATAAATTAAACTAAGAATTAAACGATTGAATGAATCTGAACAAGTATTGAGAAGAATAAAACAAAAAATCATATAAAAAATAATTAAAAAATATAAATAAATATATTTAAAAAAATTATATTTAAACCTTAGACTATATTGGATAATATAATGTTATAATAATATACTATTGATAAAAATGAAAATAAAAATAGAAATAAAAATAAAGAATTACACATATCTTACATGATCAACACATACACATATATATATATATACAAATATATACATATAGAGATATAGCTATATATACACCCATAAATATACATACATAAATACACATACACATACATATATATACACATAGACATATACACTAATATATATATATATATATATATATAATATATACATATATATATATATATATATTTATATATATATATATATAATATATATATATAAGAATATTTTTAAAAAAATTATCGGCATTCATGTTTTACGGAAGCCGAGCTCATCGTAGATGATTTGATCGGCGAAACCATGACTTATCTACAGAGAATAACTCAACGATTCACAATTACCATCTTTCGAGCTTTGCGAATCTTTACAGGCGTCCTGCTCCTTATTGTTCGGTTACTTTTAAACTTTTATTTACTCATAGACACTTCTACGTAGTAGTGTACTGTCCCCGTATTAGGCTAAAAGTCTCCGATGAATTTCAGCCACTGACACTCCATCCAACCAGAGAAATCGTGTTGACATATTAAAATAATATATTTCATCTTTAAAATCGTCTATATATATAATAGAAAATTATAAAATATTTAAGCATACAAAGAAAAACGGCCTTCTTTTCTTTGTATGCAAAAATATTTTATAATTTTCTATTATTATCATTTCATTTCATATTTAAAGATATAATAGAATACAATGTGTAGATGAACAAACTCCCGGTGGAAACACGTGTTGGTAATTCATTAAATTAATTTTATCTATTCAACATTTTCTGTCCTTTATTTATTTACCCTTCAACACGCATACACACGCGCGCACACAAAAACACACACACGCGCACACAAAAACACACCCACACCACACACACACACACACACACACACACACACACATATATATATATATGAATGTTCCTTTGTCACCTAATGAATAGATATGTAAAACCTTTATATATTTATCTTATTATATTATATAACAGCTCTATTTTATATTGAGCACTCTACCAATAATACTGCCTTTGGTACGCCATTCCAGCAAAAGCTGAAACAGTGACCATCTCACACTATATAATATATATATATATATATATATATATATATATATATATATATATATATATATATTATATCACTTTCAATGATTTGCTTTAATATCCTTGTGTTGTTTGTTGGCTGGGGTTGTAGAAAAATATAATTTGCTAACCAATCAGAATACTTCACACTTATTTTCAAAAAGCTAAACCTGATCCACCCAAATAAATTTTGAGCCCAGTCTGCTAGGAACAGCGCTACACTTCCGCAGAGGGTAAGACTCTCTCCACAAATAGAACCATTATTGTCCAGTATTTCTTTACCTGTAGGATTTGTAAGATGGGAAGTAAGTGGCCATAAAGCTGCCACCTAGTTGGGTGCTGCTAATATGATTCGTTCAAAACAGCACGCGTGCAGTTTGCATCTAGCTTTTTTTTTCTCCAAGCGCTTCGATGATATATTGCAGCTTTCTAGGTTTCAGCTTTTCTATGCACATGGAACAATTACCGGAAGTTCATTGATGCAGGCATTGCAATACTTTCTATATTTCCTAAGAATGTACAAAAATCTCCAGCATAGGTTTTTGAAAGGGAGAGACAGAATGCACAGTTGAGAAGCAGTTTTCCGCTGTAAACTTTTGAATGGTCTTAATTCTTCTCTTTGTTAAAACTATCAACAAAAGACAGAATCGAAGAAACTGCTGCGAAACAGAATCTACGTATCACATGTTGTTGATATGAGCAAAGGCACATGACGTTAAAACCTGAGACAAACACATTCTATCTGTCATTGTGTTTTAGGTGTTTCTTTACATTAACTATCTCAGACCAAAATGTAACACATAACAATAATAATAATAATAATAATAATAATAATAATAATAATAATAATATACTCTGCGAATGTAGCAAACTAGCACAACGAGAATACAAAACTAGACACGACTGGGTTGGGAAGGTGATCCACTGGGAATTATGCAAGAAATTAAATTTTGACCACACAACAAAATGGTATATGCATAAACCAGAATCTGTTCTTGAGAATGAAACGCACAAAATTCTCTGGGACTTTGAAATTAAAACGGATCACCTTATCCCAGCAAGAAGACCAGACCTAGTGTTGATAAACAAAAAAGAAAGAACTTGTCAACTGGTGGATTTTGCAGTGCCAGCGGATCACAGGGTGAAGTTAAAGGAAAATGAAAAAATTGACAAATATCTGGACCTTGCCAGAGAACTGAAAAAGTTATGGAATATGAAAGTGAAAGTTATACCAATTGTAGTTGGTGCACTTGGAACAGTCCCAAAAGGATTAGAAAAGGGTTTGGAAAGTTTGGATATCAGAGGAAGGATTGAAACCATTCAGAACACTGCACTGCTGCAATCTGCCAGAATACTCAGAAGAGTCCTGGAGACCTGAGGAGACTTGCTGTCACTCAGACTCCAGTGAAAGACCATCAGCTAACACTGGTGTGAAAACTCAAAAGGAATAATAATAATAATAATATTTTCAGCTAGTATATTAGGTCTGAGACCTGTCTGCTGTTCCTTATAAACATTCATCTTAATTCCACAGAATATTTATACTCTTTCCACAGATTATCTAACATTACCTTAAAGGAGTTTAGAGATGGGGCATTCACTATTGATGATGCTAGTTTATTTCATGTAATCACCACTCTGTTACTAAATAATGTTGTCTTGCATTCACTTTACAAAGATTTTTAAAGAGTTTTAATTTATAAAATGTGTCTAACTCACCCGACGCATCAGATGCGAATGATATATATATATATATATATATATATATAATATATATATATATATATAGAGAGAGAGAGAGAGAGAGAGAGAGAGAGAGATCATTCGCAGCTAATGAGTCGGGAGAGTTAGACACATTGTCTAAGCTCCCTGAAATAGACTATAAAGCTAAATCTCTAAGTCTTTTGTTATTTCTTTACTTATATATTTGCTCTGTGACTCTAACATTAAGAGCACACATTGAGCTCTCTAAAACTGCAACAGGTTTGTTTTAAATAAAACTCTTGTATCGTAAGGAAGATTTCTTTCTCTGGACTTTTGATATATATATATTATATATATATATATATATATATATATATATATATATATATATATTTAATTAAGCACATATCCCCCAAAATTGTCGGCTAAAAGCCATATAAAATAAATCTCCGCCTATCAGCTTGACAGTCAAGGTTTCGAGTCACACACGGAGCAGTCTCCCATGTCTATAACCTTGCTGATGAGACCTAATAGGTCGAAATGTACATTCATGGATTGACATTTTCTCGATCTGTTTAGCCTTACATTTGAACATATATGCCCGCCTAAATTCATTAATTATTAACTAATTAATTTTCAAGAATTAGGTATTATTTACGTACTTTCATATATATATATATATATATATATATATATATATATATATATATATATTGTTTCCTCATTCAAGCTGGATTTTATAGCGTGTGGTTTTCCACCATCTTTTTAGACCAAAGTAGAATCTGCACTGTCTAGAATCTATAATTCTTCTTTTCTAACTTTTGCTTTCGGCGAAAACCCCACAGGGAGTTGCTTACGTGATTTATCGACGCCAACGGACCGAGAATCGAATTAACTTGTCCGTCTTCTCTCATCTTCGGATCACGTGACACATTTCAGCAGCCCACGAATTCACAGCTGCCCACGCAGCTTCCGTCGCCCCGATATGCACCGATGATAAAAACACACAATGGAATTCTCGCACAGATTGGCGACACATATTTTGGCATCCGTTGATCCTGACTGACCTCGGGTTAATATTTCCTTTATAGATTTCTGCACTGATTGGCCTAGTCCTTTGCATAACAATACAAAACTAACGATTATAAGGACATATATATATATATATATATATAATATATATATATGAAGTGACCAAATAATCTGTTTGAGATGGCGATAGCCGACATTTTTTTGCGGGAGATTATGTGCTTAATTAAAGTCATACCTAATTTGAGAATTAATTAGTTATAATTAAATGAATTAGGCGTGCATATCGGTTTAAAGGTAAGGCGTAAACAAATCGAGAAAAAGTCAATCTCTGTATGTACATTTCAGCCTATTAGGCCTCATCAGCAGAGTTATAAACAGGACAGTGCTTTGTGCGGGATTCGAACCCTACCTGCCAGGCTGACAGGCGGAGATTCTATATATAACAACCCTCCACATGAGCAGGATGTAACACACGTTCAATTTCTTAAGTGGTGTTTAAAATATTTGCATTCTCTTTGACTGGTTATCTAGCCATAGTCAACTACCTCTGTCTTAGTATTTTCTCATAGTTGGGGTGATAGAATACACCGACTGAACCTCTGCAGAGGGGTATGACCTGTCCAATGGGGCTAACTGTTGGCCGTGGGTGGCAACCTATGATGCTTAAGGACGAAATCATCGATGATGAGCAGTCCATGACATGCAACACTCCACTTTGGCACTTAGTTACGTTAGACGGTTGGTCATAGAGGCCCCCTCCGATGAATTGTCTTGTCATATCAAGCCCTAGCACCTATATGATTGCTCCAACCCTATCGTCCTTGTGGCAATCCGCAACCCTTTTTATTGTATACCTACTAACAGGCGGTGAGGGTCGTCGTGTTTTGTGAATGACGTTAAACTATAATTGATGGTGAGGTTCCAGTTCTGGAGCTCTGGGGAATGTGGAGTACTCCATCACTATACCTTCCAGTTTGTCTCTGAATCAGAGTGGTAGTATCTATTAAAGGAATGGTTCCAATTCGGGTGAAGTTCCAGTTCTGGAGGTTTGGTGAATGTGGAGCACCCCTTCACCACCATTCCTCCTTGGTCCACTCTGACCCGGAGTGGTAGTACCTGTTGGTGTCCTATCTATGGATTCAATAGAAAATGTTTTTACAAAAAAAAATTGAGTTTAACAAATATTCTTCTAAACTATCGCTACGAATCTTTCAAATCTTTGTTGGCATTAAATAACCCACAGTAGTTGACATACCGTAATACAAAAGAAAACAATAAATTGAGTTTAACAAATGTTCTTCTAAACTATCGCTACGAATCTTTCAAATCTTTGTTGGCATTAAATAACCCACAGTAGTTGACATACCGTAATACAAAAGAAAACAAAAAATTTGAGTTTAACAAATGTTCTTCTAAACTATCGCTACGAATCTTTCAAAACTTTGTTGGCATTAAATAACCCACAATAGTTGACATACCGTAATACAAAAGAAACAAATAAATTGAGTTTAACAAATGTTCTTCTAAACTATCGCTACGAATCTTTCAAAACTTTGTTGGCATTAAATAACCCACAATAGTTGACATACCGTAATACAAAAGAAACAAATAAATTGAGTTTAACAAATGTTCTTCTAAACTATCGCTACGAATCTTTCAAAACTTTGTTGGCATTAAATAACCCACAGTAGTTGACATACATTAATAAAAAGAAAACAACAGCAAAAAAAAAAGAAAAAGAAAATCAACGATTCCAAGTGGCTGAACATATCTACGTAGTTTTATGTTTATAGCTATTTCATTCCTAAAACTATCAAGTCTTTTGTATCCTTTATAAGGAAAAGTACGAAAAACCTCAACTCAGACGACGGTGTGTGATTTCAAATGATAAACAGTACTGAATAATGGAAAGCTTTTACAAGCTCACAGGAACATTGGTTTTTATAATAATGATGAATTCAACAAGTTTGCAGACTTGATAGCAGTTATGGTATTTTTTTTTCAATTTTCTTCCTGCACAAATGCTTCTAAGCTCTTAAGGAGAAAAAACGATACATAGTTTTGCATTGTATAACTTATCGGATTACTTCAAATTACATTTTTCCAGGTATCGGTATGATTACCTACACTTCGTAAGATCTTCATACAAATAGACTAGTCTGATATTCTATGCAGTTTTGAAAATCTTTTCTTTTCCTTTAGAGTATCAGTTGGTTCAAAAGTATTTACATTTGTATTAATATCTTATTAATAATTTTCAAAATTGTTCTGAAATATGTAAGTTTTCTTTACATTATATATACTAGCAAATATATGCACCCTCCGGGTGCAGGTATTTAAGTTTTAATGTAATAAAATATTATGTTAACTTAGAAAGGCTAATGAAACTAAATAAGATGCCGATAAAAAGACTTGAAACAGAAGTGGAACAACAAAAACTTGCTTTTTCTTCACTCCCGTCTTTCATTGGTAAATTTTCATAATTTAACTATTTAGTTAAATTAGGAAGTAAAGAATAGAATTACTATTAATATTGTTAATGGATTTCTTTTAAGATTTATTGGTGAAATTTTTGCTCATATTCATTAAGATAAAACCAAACAATTAGAAATCAATTATACTGAGCACATATTTATTAAAATCAATTTTTTAATATCAATATGCAAATTAGCCTTTCCATTCACACTGTAAACCGCTATTTTTGTATATATAAATACAATTGCATGTTATTAGTATGTAGATATGGTCAACAGTATAATAATGTAAAACAATTTTATTAATAATTGAGGTTTAAATATAAATAAAATCATGGAGAATATGATGTTAATAACTACGTGAATTGTGACTCGATTAGTAATATAGTTTCGGTTACAGACAGAAATATACACAATCTCCATTATAATAATAATATATATATATATATATATATATATATATATATATATATATAATCCAAAAGTCCAGAAAAGAAATCTTCCTTACGACACAAGAGTTTTATTTAAAAAAACCTGTCTCACTTTGAGAGCTTAATGTGTGCTCTTAATGTTAGAGTCACAGAGCAAATATATAAGTAAAGAAATAACAAAATACTTAGAGATTTTGCATTATAGTCTATTTCAGGGAGCTTAGACAAAGTGTCTAACTCTCCCGACTCATCAGATGCGAATGATGCATTCTTTATTACTTTAAAGGCATTTGAAAACAAATTTTTATTTTTATTTTTTAATTTTATATGAATTCCAAACGAAAACCTTGATGTTGCAAAAAAAAATATGTTGTAGTTTCAAATATGAGCACTTCCGCCACAAATATCTCGGTCAACAATCCATGTATCTCTTAATGTATCTCTTATTGTAACAGATTTTGAAAAAGAAAGACATATTCCAAATTCGTTTTCAAAATCTGTTTTCAAATGCCTTTAAAGTAATAAAGAATTCATCATTCACATCTGATGAGTCGGGAGAGTTAGACACATTGTCTAAGCTCCCTGAAATAGACTATAAAGCTAAATCTCTAAGTCTTTTGTTATTTCTTTACTTATATATATATATATATATATAATATATATATATATATATATAGTTGAATGAAATGACAAATAAAAGTTTTAGCTTTTGTTCATTTATTTGGGAACGATATTACTACCAATGGTTTCCTGCTAAAAGCATTCATCAGGTAAACGAAATAGTTTTTTTTTAAATAACAGAAATGGTTTCCCATTTCTGTCATAGTGTAACCATTTCTTTCATTAAAAAAATAAATATTTCATTTATCTGATGAATGCTTTTAGCAGGAAACCATTGGTAGTAATATCGTTCCCAAATAAAAGCTAAAACTTTTATTTGTCACTTCATTCAACTATCAACGCTCTATCACAGATATTGAACACTCTTCTAATAACACTGTACGTTGGATTACTATTACTTGTTCTAGTATACTAGTGCCAACCATACACATTAATATATATATATATGCTCCCATAAATTTGGTAATGAGCTCTCTAATTGGTAATTTAAATTAACTCTCACTACTAAGCAAATAAGCAATGATCATTTCTCCGGAAATTTGATCTCTCAGTGACCGAATGATACATACACTTTCTATGTATTTAATAGTTTAAAAACACCAGTCCCGCATCAGCTGTCAGTGGGCGAGGGGATAAGATATCGGACTACCATACGGTCAGTCTGAGTTCGAACCCTACCCAAGGATAGTTGTGTCTAGCCACACTGAGGAGGCATGATATGCCGAAACACGTGTCTGTGGATGACTTATTAATTATTATTAATTATTAATATATATATATATATATAGTACCACTACTGTTTGTTTTTTCTACAATGATGTCTTTGGCATCAAATAACCTACGAATGTTGTCATGCCATTAAACAAAGAAACCAAACCAAACCAAACCAAACTGATCCTAACAATCAGAGTCATGAGATCGTGGTAAATAGTAAAATGTATTTTAGTTACTTTAATGTGACCTTTAATTGAAATCATTTTTTTTTCTTCATTAGTCAATGTGACGTTAACTATTTTCTTCTTCGAACAAAGGTTACATCACTTTGATATGTTATCGAGATGAGGTTTTCTAATTTTCTGTTTCCTATTTTATTTCCTTCAATGTATCAATCTCCATTGGTGAGAGTCGAAAGAATGGAAGACTGCCTGAAGCTCGTGTCAACTGGAAACTTTTAAATGTCATCTGTTTTTGTACTTTTCCTTCTCTTTGTCTGTCAAGCTAGCAGTCTCTCTTCCTATCCTCCCTCCATTTCTCTTTCTCTCCCCTCTCTCTCCCTCTATCTCTCTCTCTCTCTCTCTATATATATATATATATATATATATACATATGTGTGTGTATATATATATGTGTGTGTGTGTATGTGTGTATTTATATATATATATATATATATATGTGTGTATGTATATGTGTGTGAGTGTTTATATATATGTGTGTATATAGATGTGTGTGAATATACATATGTGTGTGTATATATATGTGTGTGTATATATATATATATGTGTGTGTGTGTATATGTTTGTGTGTGTGTATGTATGTGTATGTATGTGTATGTTTGCGTGTGTGTGTGCCTGTGTCTGTGGCATGTGTGTGTGTTTGTGTGCATGTGTGTGTGTGTGTGTGGATATATACAGATGTCTTTAATTTTTTCTTTCACTTGTTTGATTGTTAGCACACATTTGAAAAAAGTTGTAAAAATCTTGAATCCCAAAAGAAAGTAACAAAGATACAGCACAAAAAAAAAAAGTTAGAAAGAAAAGAAAGTCTGAAGGTGAAAAAAGAATAAATAAAAATAAACAAAACAAGAATGGGTTGAATATAGAAAGAAAGAATTAAAACATAAGAAAGAAAGAAAGAAAGACAGAATGAAAAGTCTCTCTCATTCCCTCCCTACCTCACTCTCTCACTCACTCCTCTCTCTCTCTCTCTCTCTCTCTCTCTCTCTCTCTCTCTCTCTCTCTCTCTCTCTCTCTCTATTATGTGTTTTGTGTGTGTGTGCGCGTGTGCGTGTGTGTATCTGTGCCTGTCTCTCTCTCTCTCTCTCTCTCTATATATATATATATATTATATATATATATATATATAATTTATATATATATATATATATATATATATTATAAAATAGGTACAAGAGATAACCTACTCGAGTTTCATCATAAGGATCTTCAGGGTTGAATCCACTGGATTAATCCGAACACCGATTAATAGCAGTCGATTTCACGTGTGTGGTTATTGCATTAAAATGTTCGTTGCGAAAGAACGCTGACTTTCGATTCAAAAAGGTTTCACACCGGATGTTGATTTTTTGTGGGATTCAAAAAGTAAACAATAAGTTAGAATCGATTTGTGTTAATGTATTTGCCCTTTGATGTTATTTTTAATTTATTTTAAGCCTCGATTACAATAACAAAATTACCGTGAATACAATATACACCAATACGTATTACTACGCTCACTTCATAATAACTCTAATCAAAACAAAACAATAGAAATAAATTTGAATAGCCCCCCCCCTTTTTATGAAACCGCTTTTAAACTTTATGCCATATCCAATTGTTAAACAGCTGCATCCTAGTAAATACATTAACACAAATCGATTCTAACTTATTGTTTACTTTTTGAATCTCACAAAAAATCAACATCCGGTGTGAAATATTTTTGAATCGAAAGTCAACGTTCTTTCGCAACGAACATTTTAATGCAATGAACACACACATGAAATCGACTGCTATTAATCGGTGTCTCTATTAATTTAGTGGATTTAACCCTGAAGATCCTTATGGTGAAACTCAAGTAGGTTATCTCTTGTACACATTTTATAATAAATTTGCTCTACTTAGTATGTGTTATATCGCTGACTTACCCACCTGAATTCCACACTTACTACCCATCGTGACCAAATTCACTGGCAAGTCAACTTTTCCTTTATAAATAGATAAATAAAGATATATATATATATATATATATATATATATATATATATATATATATATATATGTGTGTGTGTGTGTGTGTGTGTGTGTGTGTGTGTGTGTGTTGATTTTTCTTTCATTTAGTGGATTCTTAGAATAAATTTGGTAAAAAAATTTGTCATGAAATTTGAAACTTGAAAGATGGGAACAAAGAATTTAAAAAAGTAAGATTGAAAGAAAAAAGTGAAGGCAAAAAAGGAATGAAATAAAAAGAAATAATGAAAAAATAGAAGATATAAATAAATAATTGAAACAGAAGAAACGAAGAGAGAAAGGAAAGAAAGAAAGAAAAAGAAATAAATGAGAAGAAAATACAGAATATATACAAGGTGTGTCAAAAAAGTATCGACTTTTTTGTACTTTTTGACACAACTTGTATTCTGAAAAAGAATAATGTTCAATTTATTCTTCATTTCTATCTGGGTAAATACAGCTTTAAAATTAGTACTTTTTGACACACCTTGTATTCTGAAAAATTTAACGTTCCATTTATTCTTCATTTCTATCTGGGTAAATACAGCTTTAAAATTGGTACTTTTTGACACACGTTGTATTCTGAAAAGAATTAACATTCCATTTATTTTTCATTTCTATCCTTGTAAATATTTTTCTCTGTTAATATTGATACTCGAGTTACAACACTAGGTTTAAACATTGCCCACTGTAACCACTAGGAAACCTCAGAAGAGAGAAAACGGAACTCTTAATTCAATCTAGCAATTGCTAATTACTTTGTTCACCTTGTATCTTTTCTTAGTAAACCTTTTTCCCTATCTTTAATACGCGTTGTGCTTCTTCCTATCATTTCTCTATTGACTTTGATACTCGAGATACAGCAGCTAATTCAACCTAGCAATTGCTAATTACTCTGTTCACCTTGTATCTTTTCTTAGTAAACCTTTTCTCTATCCTTAATATGCATTGTGCTTCTTCCTATCATTTCTCTATTGACTTTGATACTCGAGTTACAGCAGCTAATTCAACCTAGCAATTGCTAATTAATCAGTTATCTCTGTATCTTTGCTTAGTAAACTTATTTCTCTATTTTTAATACTCGCTGTTTTCTTCTTTTTAATACCCTGTTAACTCTAATATTCGACTAACAACAATTTTTTAAAACCAACCAAACAAAAAAAAAGGTTCTCGAGTCCGAGAAAGTTCCCAATTCCGACAAGAAATACCTGAAGAAGGCCGGAGAGCACATCAACCGAAACGTTGTACAGAGAACAATGAAGATGAGGACAATAGTCCGAATAATCTAAATAATACTAATTAAAAACAATTGTTTAAGAAATTTGAGTCTGAAAAAGAAAATGAATACACAAGAAGAATGAGTAAAACAAAACGTCTTCGGCATAAAATAACCCAACAAGGTTTGGCATGCCGTAAAAAACCAACCAACCAACCAACCAATCCATTAATTTCCTATTTTGTAATTCTCAAAAACACTTTTCAAGGATTTCTAAACGTTAACTACTTGGAAAAATTAAAACGATTCCCGGGTGAGGTAGCCGCCATTTTTCGTATATAAAATTACAAATGAGGGAATAACAGAGAATACTTTCATCGGGAAAAGTTCAAGTTTATTTTGATTAAACCTGCAGACAAATTCAATACCAGATCACAAGTTTCCGTTCAAAAATGAGATTGAGGTTCTTTTTGTATAGACTGGAGCAAAAGTGGATTAAACTGCCACTGTTTAATATTGGGAAGATCAAGTAAACATGCTTTACTGGCTGGCGTGGAATGGTTAAAAATAACGCCCCCACAAAAAAACAAAAAAACAGACACAATGAAAGGATTGGAAAACGGATGGAATAAGTTAAGAGCTGATTACTTCTGCTTTGCATATATCTGAAGGCGGAGGAAAGAATATATTAGGGAGAGACAAGATGACTCTCCTGTGGGGATGAGGCTTTAGCAGGAAAATATTTATTGAATTAAAAACCAATTTCGACGTTCTCCATAACTATAGCCCCAAATGATTTCCCAGATGATATAAATGACCCTCTTTTTCGAAACCGGAAGTATTTACAAGAACAAGCGTGCACACACACACACACACGCACACACACACACACACACAGACACACACAAACACAAACATACACACATATATATATATATGTATATATATATATATGAGTGTTTGGGTCGAGCGAGAGAGAGAAAGAGAGAGACATTGAGTAACATGTATATATATATATATATATATATATATATATATATATATATATATATATTATGGAATGAGAGAAAGAGAGAGAGAGGGAGGATAGTGTGCTTGTGTTAATATAAGTAAGTATAAGTACACAGTGTCATCTAAAATATACGCATATGTGTTTTGTCTTTCTTTTTTTATAACACACACAGACACACACACACACACACACACACACACATACATATATACATATATATATATATATATATATATATATATATATATATATATATATATATATGTATATATATATAGATATGTGTGTGTGTAAAGTTGTAAAAATTAAAAGAATACAAGTTTCATTAACAAATATATAAGTTTCATTAACGAATATATATGTGTGTGTTGGAGGAGAGAGAGACAGAGAGAGAGACAGAAAGACAGATAGAAAAAGAGGTGCATATGTATATGTATATACCTGGAATGAGAGAGAGAGAGAGAGAAAGGTAGCGAAAGAGAGAGGTAGAGAGAGAGAGAGAGGGGGGGACAAGTTTGTGTTTTGATATTAATATAAGTAACTATACGTACACAGTGTCATCTAAAATGTATGCACATGTGTTTTGTTTTGTTTTTTTTTCAGTTTTTGTTTATTTTTGTTTATTTTTAGGTAACAATTATTTGTGTTACCTACAAATTACTCAAACACTCCAAGAGACTTTATAATCTAGATAATCTAATTAACTTTAGAAGCAATTAATACATTTTGGCAAATTTTATATGTATATTCAAATGTGTATTGGGAAAGTAGGTATGAAAAACACGTATCTATTTCGATGAAAGAACTGCAGTTTCTAAAAGTTCACAAAAAATCGGCTCATGATTGAATTTTAATCAAATTTTCCGATCATTAAGTAAACAAAGATAAAGTTTATTTCGTAGAAGTTTCAACTCAAATTTTAGAGTCAGCTTTTTTCTTGTGTGATTTAATTTAGATTTTAAGTAATTAATTCATCTAATTAATGATATTTACATATTCATAAGGGCCAGGTTAGCTCAGTCGGTAGAGCGTTCGGCTAGAAACCATAAGGTTTCTAGTTCGATACCGGCCCTCGCCAAATCAGAGTATGAGTAGCACAGGGATCTGTGCGGTAAAGTAAGGAGCTGATGGTAGGTGTGGCGCTCCACCTCAGACGCAAAAACAATCTCCTTGGTCTAGCGCTGGTGAAAAGGGGATAGACTCCCTCGCTGATTGGCTGATACCGACTTTAGGCCACCCCGACGACTTTACTTACATATTTATCCGCCTCTCTACATGATTAGGATGTGACAGACTGCCAATTTCTTCAGCGGAGTTTAACAAGTTTAATTAAGGGTTTTCCTTCTCCTAGTCTGGTTGCCGTAACTAAGGTTAAAGTGTCAAGTATTCCCTACTGTTAACCATAGCTGGAGGGAGAATAGTTGGATTCATACCTTTCACAAGAGTATTAGTGCTAGGTGAAATGCAAACAGCCTTGTTCAGAATTTGAACGCGGGTCGATGATTCAATTTTCTACAAAGATAACCATTACACAACGCGCCTCCTTGAATAATCCCCTTGGTCTAGCGCTAGTGAAAAGGAGATAGACTCCCTCTCTGTTTGGCTGATACCGACATTAAGCCGCCCCGAGGACGATGGTATTCCATTTATTTATTAATGCTCTATCACAGGTATTGAGCACTCATCTAATAATGCTCTACGTTGGGTTACTACAACCTCTTAAATTGTGATAGTGCTGCCCATAACTATTAATGTATTCCATATATATATATAAGTAAAATGGAAATGAATCCGACAGTATTAATTAAACATTCTTTGAAAAAACAAATGATGTTGATAATCGCTGACAGAATCTGTTTCAACCTTTGGCGGTCTTCTTCGAGAGCGAAATATATATGATGGAGAGACGGAAATAAATAAATAAACCGTTAAAAGAAAGGAAGGTACAAACGAACGTTTGTGTGAACATTCATGTTCGGAGCCGGAATTTATTTAAATTAAAAATGCATATACTGTGTTAAAAATAGAATCAATTCTTTTTTTTAAATCAGAAGCATTTATAATCCACAGGAAACTCAATATAAAAGATATATAAAAATGTATAAAAATATCAAAATGTTCATGATTCCAGCTATAAGAAAATAAGTTTAGAAAGTCCAGAACATAATTGAAAAGGTGGAAAGTTTTCAGAGGATTAAAGAATGTTGATAAAATCCGTGGTGTTGTAGATCATATGTAGCCTCCGGATGTAAAAATCCAAATATTTTGTTTTTTCAAGACAACTATGTAAGTAAATGGAAGTGAATCCGACAGTATGAATTAAACATTTTTTTGAAAAAACAAATGATGTTTATATAAATATTTATGTATATATATATATATATATATATATATATATATATATATATATATATATATATATATATGTAAATATATATATATATATGTAAATGTACATATACATATATGTAAATATATATATATGTAAATGTATATATATATGTAAATATATATATGTAAATATATATATATGTAAATATATATATGTAAATATTTATATGTAAATATATATGTATATATGCATATATATGTAATATATATATATATGTAAATATATATATATGTAAATATATATATGTATATATATATATATATATATATGTAAATATATATATATATATATATATATATATATATATATATATATATATATATATATATATATGGAGAAATCTTGGAAGCAGCATCCAACAAGAAAACACCAGAGCGACGAATGTTTTTACAAGTTTACCGATTCATTGAATAAACATGTTACGTTATTTCTTTCTTTTTTTTTTTAAGATAGCCCTTTTTTCATTAAAAAAGCTGCATTTTTTAGATTTAAAAAGGGAAAATAAACTGTTTATCTTGGTCTTCTTATGATAATAATTATTTATTTATTTTCTTTTTTTAATATATTTACATGTTTGCTCATGAGAAACACTTCCCACTTTTTTATTTAGATGAAATCAATTAGTTTTTATTCCTCCATTGTTAGAACCAGTGCTCAAAGTTTGAATTTATATCTCTCAGAGGAAATTCAACGAGAAAGTACCAGTAGATAAGACAAAATACTTAACTAGTATTTTTTATTATCCAGTATTTTTTTTATCTAGTATTGTTTTATCTAGTATTGTTTTATCTAGTATTTTTATCTAGTATACATATATTTTTATCTAGTATTTTTTATTCCGTCATAGTTTGAACCAGTACTCAAAGTTTGAATTTATATTTCCCAAAGGAAATTCAACGAAAAAGTACCAACAGATAAGATAACATACTTAACTAGTATTTTTTATTATCTAGAATTGTTTTATCTAGTATTGTTTTATCTAGTATTTTTATCTAGTATACTTATATTTTAATCTAGTATTTTTTATTCCGTCATAGTTTGAACCAGTACTCAAAGTTTGAATTTATATTTCCCAAAGGAAATTCAACGAGAAAGTACCAACAGATAAGATATATACTTAACTAGTAAGAATTTCAAATGCACAAATGCTATCTTTGATGAAAAAAGATGAGGAAAATATAAATGTCAGAATATAACATGAATGTTGTGATTCAAATCTTTTGAATCATCTTTATTGTATCAAAATGAGATAGACTTGAGCGAATATCTCTTCGATCTGAGACCTATAAGTAAATATTTACCCAACCCATTCCCATGAGTAGGATGTGACAGATTGTCAATTTCTTAAACGGAGTTTCACAGGTTTTATTTCAGAGGTTTCCTTCTCCTGGACTGGTTGCTTAACCAAGGGTAAATATCCCAGACTCCCTTACTACTTGCTCACCACTGGACTGCATACTTCTTGATGCGGAAAAGTTTTTAACGTAAAAGGAAAAAAGATGTAGAAAAGATGTGGAAAAGTTTTTAACGTAAATGAAAAAAGATGTAGACGAGCACATATGTCAGAATATAATATGTATATTGTAATTCGAATCGTTAAGTTAAATGAAATAATTATTAGAGCATAAACATTTATTTTTAATGTTTGTGTGATATAGTGTATATGGTCGTACAGCTGATGTTTTCCTGGATGCTGTTTCCAGGATTTGTTAAAAACCGTACGTACCATACTTGTACTGTTCCCACCAAGCATTTTTCTCCAGGTATTTCCGTTTATTTTTTCTGTTTAACCCATAGAACCATATAAGGTACTACCACTCAGGGTTAGAGTGGATCTAGAAGTAATGGCAACTCCCCAGAACTACAAAATTGGAATTTAACCATTAGATGAAGTTTAACGCCATAGTTGAGTATCGTCATGGACTGCTTAACCACCATTAAGCATCAGGGGTTGCCACTCATGACCAACAGGTTGCGCCATTGGGGGAGGGGGTTACCACCCTGCAAAGGTGAAGTCGGTTTATTCTTCTGCCCTAGCCGAGAGGGTGGCCTATGTATATGTTGCTATTGCTTTCAATAGATATATGATCTGATCAAATTATTTCAGAGGCGTGTTATTTAATGAGGAAAAGGTACTATCTTGATTAAAATACATGAATTCTGTTTTATCTGAATTCACTTCGAGACTAATCGATATTGATACTTGTTCCAGGCGATGCAGTTGGGATTTAACTTGAGAAAATCCTGCTGCTTCTAATGCTTCCTATTAAAAATTGAAAATGGATTTTTTTTTCTTTCCATTAACTTGACTTTCTGTGGTATATAGTGAGGCTCTAATTCTGGAGATCTGTGGGGAATGGAGTACCCCTTCATTGTCATTACGCCCAAGACCACTCCGATTCCGGAGTGGTAGTATCTGTAAAAGACAGAGAGAGGCCTAAGTTGGCTTGGTCACGCCAGGAGGATGGACAAAGGCCGCATCCCCAAAGACCTACTGTATGGTGAATTAGTTGGGACACCCAACCGTTAGGGAGACCACGCATGCGCTTTAAAGATGTCTGCAAAAAAAGACATGTAGACATGCCACATTAAAACCAACGAATGGGAGGCTTGTGCAGAAGACCGTGTGCAAGGAACGAAAATGAGTGAAAAGGAGAGGAAAGAAGAGGAATAGAGTACCCCTTCATTGTCATTACGCCCGGTTGTAACACTGTATTAAAAAAAACAACCGTACCAGATATGTCTGTTTAGATTTCGCTAATCTTATCTCGGGGATTACTTCAGATTAAAGTTATTATTAAACTTAATTACTACTTCAAATACATCGTGTCAATTATGTATTACTAAAATTTAGGATAACATATGTTATATTTACCAATAAAATATAAAATTAGAGTTTTACGTTTACCCCACACACACACACACACACATTACCACGTGTCGTTTATGATTTACTACATTTTAAAATGGTATTGATGTTGGTAATTGATTTTTTTATAACCGCACCATTATCGTCAGTATAATCAATGATTAATAAAACTGGCCAGTGTTAAAAACATTTTCCAAAGGTTTATTAAGTGATATATGATTGCCATTGTATGCTGAATTCAAAAATAACTTTTCTTTGTGTTTAGTCAGGTCTGGTTTTTTAAAGATGTATTATCACTATTGCAACTTTGATCAGCACTTTTTTCGGTTTCAATTTCTTGCTTTAATGGCATATCAATTTTAGTGGATTATTTAATGCTAAATACATCCTAGTAGTCGTACTATTTAATCCTTTGCTGGGGATGAGGTGTCTATATGTTTCCCAAGGTTATTTTTTTGCAAAAGTGAAAATAATGGCGCGAGTGGGGTTCGAACTCTCTTACTGCGATGTTGATGTCCAGCACATTAGCCAATACGCCAATGTTTATCTCAAGTTAGTGATTTCATGCCTAGTCTAATAAGTCTGATACATATCTTAACAGTAAATAAGGTGTCCACAAGAATTTACTTATTCTACGATAAGTAAAAAAAAAAGTAAAGTCGTCGGGGTGGCCTAAAGACAATATCAGCCATAAAGCCAGGGAGTCTATCCCCTCTTCACTTGCGCTTGACCAGGAGATTGTTTTTTAGCGTCTGATGCTGAGCACCACACCTACCATCACCTCCTCACTTGACCGCACATATCCCTGCGCAACTCATACGCTGAGTTGGCGAGAGCTGGTATCGAACCAGGAACCTTGAGGATTACCAGCCGAACACTCTACCGACTAATCTAAACCGGCCCTATTCTACAATATTCACATATAAAAAAAAAAGAAATAAAGCGATAAAAGCAAACAGTCGGAGATAATTATTGCTCCCCTGCAGGCACTGTTTAACGATATTATGATTTGTGTGTCATCGTCACTACATAAACAATAATCTGTATTACTTACCAGGACTCTGGGGTAGGAATTAAGAACTCGTTTAGATTATCGCTAATCCTTGCAGAAGCAACAGAGATAAACGCCTGGAGGATAAACCTACTAAATATTGGTTTATGCAGGTTTCGATACGAAATAAGTTTTACTTAAAGTTATCTGTTTTGTTTTATGGCATATAAACCTTGGTGGCTTATTTAATGCCGACAATCTTTTGGGTTCGTAGCGATTGTCTGGTAGAAAACAAATGTATATATATATATATATATATATATATATATATAGCAGTCTCCCATGTCTATAAAATTGCTGACGAGACCTAATAGGTCGAAATGTATATTCAGGGATTGACATTTTCTCGATTTGTTTAGCCTTATATTTGAACATATATGCCCGCCTAAATTCATTAATTATTAACTAATTAATTTTCAAAATTAGGTATGACTTTAATTAAGCACATATCCTCAAAAAAATGTGTGTGTGTGTGTGTGCGGTGTGTGTGTGTGGGTGTGTGTGTGTGTGTGTGTAAATTACTACTAATATTATTATTAGAGGAAAAATAAAGTGTCTACCATGGTTTCAATAAAATTGAAATGATTCAATCAGAACCCTACCCTACGTTTAACTAAGTCGATGGAATTCTTTAGTTAAATTAAATATATTTTTCGGATAATAATGGTTGAACGTTACGTTATTTTTCTCTCAATTTTTGCGTGCTCTATACTTTTAATATATTGAGCACTTTTGGATTATTTACTGATGCCATTGCAACGGAAAAGTTAACGCAGTAATTGGATGTCATATATATATATATATATATATATATATATATATATATATATATATATTTGAATTCTTGTTCATTACTCATATTAGGCACAATCACACTTCTGTTGATAAATGTAAAATCCTGGATGGTCTTAATGTTATTAGAAAAATATAGTGATTTGCTTCAAATGAGAGACATTACTGAAAAGAATCCACTGATTTATTCATATCATCCACCCACGCGGTGTTTCAAGACCGGATGTTCACTACTCGCGACCTTGTATCACATCCTGTCCGTGGCACACGCGTTGGGTAAATATAAAGACATACCATCGTAATGTAATGCATAGCAAGCTCGTCTCGCAAATCCATTAGGAATGAATAGCTAGCCCTATCCGCGCTCGATGCCATCCCCGTACTTGTGACCTTCAGTTACATCCTACCCGTATCGAACGCGTTGGGTAAATACACGAGTCGTCCGAATGTGGTTTAAAAATAAACAGCACAAGTATGGTATTTTAAACCATTCGATTTTAATCATATATATATATATATATATATATATGTGTGTGTGTGTGTGAGTATAGATAAAAGGATATGAAAACAACACAATATGCTGTTAAAGTGAAAATATTTTATATCATATTCATAACTAATATTGAGATTTATAAAAATCATCTTCAGAGCTTGTCACTTATCAATTGCGGAGACGAAAGTAATATGAATTCAAAACGAAAACATTGATGTTGCGAAAAAGTTATGCAGTAGTTTCAAATATAAGCACAACCTCTTATTGTAACAGTTTTTGAAAAAAGAAGACATATTCGATACTCGACGATGGACAAATTCTCTTTTTCAAACAGGATGAGTATTAACCCGTTGACGGTAGGCCTGCAATTTTTGTATTTAAATTTGTATTTTTTTAAATTTATATTTCATGATATAAAATCTTTTCACTTTAAGAGCATACTGTGTTGTTTTCATATCCTTTTATCTATACTCATACCGTCGGATTGCCTTTCTTTTAACTTAAACACAAATAAATAACATCAGACAATCAGTGGAAGACAGACAGTCACGATTAGCATGGCAAATAGTAAATGAAATTAGTGATAGAAAAAGTACCTCTAGATCAAAGCTAAGGGCAACCAACCAGAAAGATAGACTGCAGAAATGGAAAAGCCACTTCCAGAAACTTCTAGGAAACCCACCTAAAATCATGGAAAATAATACCCAAAAGATCATAGATAGACAACTAGACATAAAACTGGGGGACTTTACAACTGAAGAACTCAATGAAGTATTAAAGAAACTAAAAAGCAGAAAAGCAGCAGGCCTTGACGAAATACCCCCAGAGGTATGGAAGTTGGGGAAATTCAACGACATACTGCTTAGGCTATGCAATGCTGTGTATAGGCAAAATAGGATAGATAGATGGACGAAAGGATGCATCCTCCCATTCCCAAAAAAGGGAGACCTAGGAATCGCCAAAAACTACAGAGGCATAACACTTACTGCTATTGCAGCTAAATATATAATGCCCTTCTTCTTAATCGCATCCGACCCGAAATAGAGAAAATCCTAAGGAAAACCAAAACGGATTTCGTAGAAACAGGTCCACAACTTCTCAAATCCTGACTATACGACGAATCATAGAGGGGGTCCGAGCAAAAAACCTAGAGGCAACGCTACTATTCGTAGATTTTTCTAAGGCATTTGACTCTATACACAGAGGGAAAATGGAACAAATACTACTAGCATATGGTCTCCCAAAGAAACTGTTGCCGCCATAATGATGCTCTACAAAGACACTAAAGCAATGGTACGCTCACCCGATGGCGACACAGACTTCTTTGACATCACCGCTGGGGTCCTGCAGGGAGATACATTAGCACCATATATATTTATAATATGCCTAGACTACGTACTCAGAACATCATTAGATACCCTAAAAGAAAAAGGTCTCACATGTAAAACTACTGAGCTTGCTGGTCACGTCACCAAATGTAAAACTATGTTGGTCGGGGTGCCAAATGTACTATTATGATCTGGTCACGGGACCAAATGTAATACGATGTTGGTTTTGCTGCACGCGGCTCTAAATGTAGTACGATGTTGTCGCGGCGTCGAATCTAACGCGATGGGTGTTCTTTGACCCACAGGAAAGTTGAAGTGCTTGTTCCGGGCTGTACCTGAAAATGACCAAGTTCATCAAGGTTGTTCCACAATTAACACGAACGCGTTTTTAACAATAAAATACCTTTATTAATCATACAGTGATTAAAAATCATGTACAACCACAAAGGGATATCGAGTTGAGGTTGAGTCGGTATTTTGTGGACTGACTGGCGATATATGCTGTGTTCTGATTCAAATTCAGGACTTTGAGTAACAAGACGACAAAGTAAAGACGGTGACAAGGGCCATGAGATGGAGCTATCAATCTGCTAGGGAAGCAGCTGTCCAATCTGGTCAAGAACCAGCTGTCCGATCTGGTTAAGGACCAGCTTTCCACTCTGGTCAAGTACCAGCTCTCCAATCTGCCTGGGACCCTTTGGGTCCTCTTTTATGGATTCCAAACCCCTGAATCCAGGGCTCTGATTGGCCAGCCAATCGAAACGCCGGACCAATGGCCCTACAGTGTAAACATCAGGAGGTGTACGAAACCCCACCCACTGGTCGCATTTGATTGGACGGCCAATCAAAATCATGGCATTGGGTTACTTATCTCGGAGGTAGGTAACAAGTCTCCGCCCCAGTTTCCTGATTGGTGAGGCACCTGATAATATTTTTGTTATTATATAAATGGTCCTGTCAATTGCTATGATAATTCCCAGGGACTGGCCTAAGACCACCCAGGTAATTTGAGATTATCAACATTTTAAAGATTTACTCTTTAAACTGTTTTTTGCTAAATAAATGTCCTTATCTTACACAGTCCCCACAAGAACAATAATAGATATGGATATGTCAGCAGCCATTAGAATTCCCCTTCTTCAAAAATTATTTATCATCTTGTTTCGACGCTACAAGAATGATAATATATTTA
>CM042161.1:68489707-68514707 GCA_023376005.1 Doryteuthis pealeii | reverse complement strand
GTATTTACTTCTCATATATATATATATATATATATATATATATATATATATATATATCAATGTCCTACATGTTCAGTCCGTAAAGATGCTTATGATTTGGAACTGTCTGAAAAAAATTTGTAAGACATTAGCTAGATGGAGATACCATTGCCACTTGCTTATGATCACTGTTTAAAATGTGTGAGATATCTGAATTTGAATTATGTTTTCTGGAACGACTTACATTAAATATAAAGTAACTATCGACATTCGCTTCAAATGGACACGTTATGTGATAATAGGATTGGATTATACAAGAAACTTGAACGTCAATTGAGAATGGGTCTAACACAAAGATTAGATTTATTTCAATAATACTAGGTGCATTTAGATGCGCGCCGGGGGCAAACATTCTAGATTGGATCAAGAGTAAATTCTTGGCAGAATTGAAATGATGTCGATATTGGAGTCTGGGAGGACACCGAGGAACATGCTGGAGATTCGATTAGCGTTGATATCACTCATTCGACAGTGATAACCATCAGATATCCACTGTGATAATATAAATGTATCAAATATAAATGAGAAAAGTGATACACTCCCATGAAGTGAGTAAGGTAGGTGTATAGACAAATGTATTATACAAAAGGGGCAGGGATACTGAAACATTTGAACGCAGTAAGGGTTGGTTCGTTAAGTCATTTCTATAAACGAGGGACTCGGGGTTGGTTAAATCAATTTGGTAAACAAGGGACAGGGGGTTGGTTAAGTCATTTCGATAAACACAGAACTATGGGGCGCCCAGTGAGAATCAAACTCACTATCAATGGTAAGAGAAGCGAGTTTTCCGACCATTACACCACGTAATGTGCCCAATATTTATTTACTAAGCTTAGGTCAGATGTGGCACAAGGTCATAAATATGGGAAGCTCAGTGAGAATCGAACTCACTAACTATAGTTTGCGAGTCTAGTTTGCTAACCATTATATATACAGATATGAAGTGGTCAAACGATGTGTTTGTGTCGGTCTTCGCCATTCAAACACATCGTTTGACCACTTCATACTGTCGTGCCATAAGTCACCCAAAACGTGCGATATACATATCAGTTTAAAATAAACGAGATTCTGGGGAAGGCAGCTAGTGTAGTGGTTAGAATGTCCGCCAGTCAGCCTGACAGGTAGGGTTTGAATCGCGCACAAAGCACTGCCCTGTCTATAGCTCTGCTGATGAGGCCTAATGGGCTGAAATGTACATACAGAGATCGACTTTTTTCTCGATTTGTTTACGCTTTACATTTAAACCGAAATGCACGCCTAATGCATTTAGTTATAATTAATTAATTAAAAAAATTAAGTATGACTTTAATTAAGCACATAATCTCCCTAAAAATATACAGATATATATGAAACTATTAAAATAGTTAGGTAGATAGAGATATGAGATAGAATACCTTGGTTAGGAAGAAGAGTTAGAATATTGTAGTGCTAAAATTCACCACTTAAATTTATAGACTATTATTTTACAGTTATCGGACTTATTGTCCTTTTTATTGCAAATATAACGTGATATTTGTTACGATTTTATAGGCCATCCCTTAGGCTTCTAGCAAGAGCGGATATTTAGTGGAAATCCTTGGTAAAGAATCCTTCGTCAATGATAGCAAATGAACGTCTGTTCAGTATCAGCGATTAAGTAGTCAACTAGCCACGCATTATGACTACTGATTGGCGGAGGAATAAATCACGTGACCTAGCATAGTCTATAAATCAGAGAAGAACTGGGAGGAATAGGGATGGATTACTCCACATTCCCCAGAGCTCCAGAATTGGAACCTCACCATCAAATAGTTTAACGTCATACCCAGGACACTAAGACTCTCAGCCACCGCCTTTTGGCACATATATGATAAAAAGTTTGGGTTTTCCCATTGAAGCAATGGGATATTAATATAAGGTGATTGATACATACTTACATACATAATAATAAATAATAATAGCATAATCTTTACAGATCATTGCCGTCCCTCACAATCCTATAACTCCACCACCAGAACCCTTCCTTGCATGAGCCCTCAAATGACTCATCAAACCTGCTGCAGATCCACAAAATCTGATGCAAATATGACATTGAGAGGACTTCCTTCCCGATGAATAAGATGATTCAGATGATAAAATGTGATGCTTATGCACCACCATATGTCTCTTAAGACCAGAAGCCGACTTACAGACCTTACCACAGATAGCACAAGACACATTGTTGCTGGAATTTGCATGGATTGACCCTGGTGAGATTTCCTATGATTGACATATCCAGCCTTAGAAAGCAAAGTTCGACCACATTTCTGACATTTCCAACCCTCCATGTTCTCTCCAATATGACAGGTGTAACCCTTTCTAAGTTGACGCTTTAGGTTTTCATGCGCGATTCTTTCACTTTCAAAACTGGTACAACCATCATCCACATGAACTCTCCAGTTAGTTCTCTCCAGTGCCAGCTTTTCCCAGTTGTCAGGATCTTTTTTATTTTTACATACATACATACATACATACATACATACATAATTTGCATAACATTTTATCATTAGACCAGTAATTCTTTATCACATAATTAGTAGATCAAAAATTACTTAAACACTAGCATTTTCTCTCTCTATATATAGCGCGTGGTGTAATGGTTAAAGTCATGGGAAAAGGACTCGTTGTCCCGAGTTCAAATCCTGGATATGATAATTGCATTTCATTTAGCGCTAATACTCATGGGAAAGGTATGAATCCTACTCTCCCTTCAGTTATGAATAAATAGTAGGACAGACTGGGCTCTTTAACCTTGGTTAGGCAACCGGTCTATGAGAAAGAAAACTCTGAATTCAAACCTGTTAAACTCTGCTTAAAAATGACACATCCTACACGTGTGGAGGGCTTGGTATATATATATATATATATATATATATATATATATATAGAGAGAGAGAGAGAGAGAGAGAGAGAGAAAGAGAGAGAGAGATGTATAAATAAATGGTTTAGCTTTTTTTATTGCTATTGGAACAATTATTACAACCGTTCGGTTTCTTGCTATGGCATTCGTCAGGTAAAACAAAATTGCTTGTGAAAATGATACAAATGGTTGAATGTGTGCGTTTTTTAAACTGTATTCTCGTGTTGTATGTTTACTTGATTGCGTGTGTCTTTTTGTTTTTACGTGTGCGTATGTTGGCATACGTACCATTTTCAAAAGCAATTTCGTTTTACCTGACGAATGCCATTGCAAGAAACAGAACGGTTGTAATAATTGTTCCAATGACAATAAAAACAGCTAAACCTTTAATTTATTCATTTATTTATCTATTAAATAAATAAATGAATAAATAATCGGTTTAGCATTTTTCATTATTATTGGAATAATAATAATAATAATAATAATAATAATAATAATAATAATAATAATAAAAGATAAACCTTTTATTTATTCATTTATTTATCTATTAATGCTCTATCAAAGATATTGAACACTCTTCTGATAACATTGTATGTTGGATTACTACCGCTTCTTCAAGTATAATAGTGCCAACCATACACATTGACAATATATATATATATATATATATATATATATATATTATATATATATATATATATATAGAGAGAGAGAGAGAGAGAGAGAGAGAGAGAGAGAGATGGGAGAAATATGAGGTGGTTAATCCGACAATATGTGGAGAAAAGTAGACAAACACCATGCAGTTTCCATAACATCCCGTGTTTGTCTAATTTTCTCCATATATATATATATATATATATATATATATATGAAACCACTAACATAGATAGAAGAGATGAGATAGAATACGAGGTAGATGAGTCTTCATCCTCATGACAATGGTTGTCTCCATGTTTTTCACCTGACATAACATCACTAGCTGATTGGTTTTCATCGACAAAATTTGATATCTGCTTTATTTTCAGACAAGCAATCATGGCTGTTTCTTTGAACAGCTCCTCCAGATATCCGAGGCAAAATAAGACCAATTCTCATAACGTTCGCTCAAATGAATTTTTCTCCATTCCACTGTGTTCAAATTCAAAGTGAACCAAGCCGACAACATGGGAAATGGCGTCCCGCTTTAGATGTGCAATTCCCGAAAAAGAGGCAAAGCCGAGACCGATATCAATTACCCGGGAAACGGTTGGTTGGTAAGTTAAGTGAATTCGTGTTGGTAATTATCCTGTGAGTAAATTTGTTTCACCGCTACGAAGATTGATACCATGTTACTTTTGCTTGGCTCCAGCATTGCTTTCCTTTTCACAAGACAAACAGATTTTTGTTATATACATAAGAAGTATATTCCAATATTATTCCAACTAGCAAATATATGCACCCTCCGGGTGCAAGTATTTTAGTTAAATTTTATAATAAAATATCATATTAAATTAGAAAGGCTAACGAAACTGAATAAGAATGTAGATAAAAAGATTTTGAACAGAGGGGGTATGATTGAAAAATAGAACAACTTTGAAACTAACTCTTCCATCATTTTCCCTTACTCCCGTCTTTCATTGGTAAATTTTCCTAATCAAACTGTTTAGTTAAAATAGGAAGTAAAGAATAATATTACAGTTATTTCTTCTTGTTAATGGATTTCTTTTAAGATTTATTGAAGAGATTTTTGCTCATATTCAATAAGATAAAACCAAACAATTAGAAATCAATAATACTAAGCACATATTTATTAAAATCAAATTTCTAAGATCAATATGCAAATTAGCCTCCCCATTTATACTGTAAACCTCTATTTTGTTGTATATATAAATACAATTGCATGTGATTAGTATGTAGATATGGTCAACAGTGTAAGTAATCTAAAAAAAATTATTAATAATTGAGGTTTAAATATAAATAAAATCATGGAGAAGGTGATGTAAATAACAAAGGGAATTGTGACTTGAATAGTAATATAGTTTCGGTTACAGACAGACAAACACACAATCTCCATTATAATAAGATATTATTCGATATTCGTTCATATTGATATATTATTATATAATATCATTTGTGCCAGTTTAAAAGCAAAAGAAATCTGGGTGTGAAAACATGTACTAAGTAACAATTCACATTTCTCAAATATTTAACTTTCTACTCAACTAATCACTGAAAAGGGGCCAACAATATTGAAAAAAAAATCTTAAAAATTCATATATACTTTACTTGATCTTGAATGAAGAAAAATAGATTTTAATATTTTGCAACCCAGATCATATAAGGTGGCCATGAAAACAGAACTGAGTCATACAAATCCCTGTAAAAACCTATTGGATTAGCGTGGAATTTATAGGGCTGTATATTAGCAAACAAATGTAACCAGTGGCATTCTTTGTTGCAGGAAAAAAAATTAAGGTTCCAATTTGGCTTGGTAGAAACCACTTGTGTACAAAATACTTTGACATGTTACATGTGATATTAAATAGAACATAAAGATAATTTAACATAATGATTTACTTTCTAACAAATCTGAGAATAATCATGTTTTATGATTTTCTGTTTGTTTGTGAGTTGTCTGTCATTTCAATTTTCTGAATTTTTTTGGCTGCTTCTGTAGAATATAGATATTATTAGCTATTATAGGGACTGGCAAACTGAGCCTAAAATGCGTTTTTGACCAAATGACTTTAGCCTCCCTACAGAAAATAATTTACCAAAAATCAGGGAATTATCGGATTTTAATGAAATTTTCAGTGTTTATTTATCAATGAATGATCTTTATAATGCATTATTTATTTTATTTCAAAACTTTCTTATTTTTTCAGGCCTCTTAATTTTGACCCCCCCCCCCCTTATGTTGGGGGCGTAACATGTTTTTCAAGTTGGTCATATACTGTACTAATTACAGTATAAATAATGAGATAAAAGACCGAAGTTATGAATAGAAACAAAAAAATTTTTTTACGGTTGCGCTTCTATGAGAAAATAAGTACCGAAAATCGAAAAATAAAGTGTAAAAGTATAATAAATAATTTATTTTTTGGAGATTTCTTTTCTAGTCATTTCGATAATTATTTAATTGGCTATTATTTTATAAAAGAAAAAATTATGCATCGATGTTTTTTCTGCTTAAAAAGAGGAGGGGGTACATTTTCAATCGAGTTTTTCTTCAAAACGTATACTTTTTCGAAAAAATAAGGTTAGCATTCAGTAGATATTTATTTTTAGAATCTAAAAATATAAATTTTAAACTTAAAGTCCGAAAAATTTTATTTTAAATTAATTTTATATATTAATTTTTCATAGCAAAAATACTTGATTAAAGTTTTGAAATAAAATAACTGATGCATTATAAATTCATTAATTTTAAATCAATACTGAAAGTTTCATTAAAATCGGATAATTACCTGATTTTTGGTAATTTTTTTCCATTCCAAATGTTACATTAAAATTGTAAACAAGCGCCTAAAACCAGTGAAAAACAACCACTATGGCGGATCGCGTCGAAATTGACCAAAACAAATAGTTTTAAATCTTTTTAAAATAAACTGCATATGTAATTATATTTTTCTTTTTTTAATGATGCTTATTATGTTACTACTTATCGATTTAGACAAAGTTTGACCTTAAATAATAGATTTAATTATTCTTAATTCGCTTTTAAAACTCGTAGTATCCGATTTTTGCCAGTCGCTAAGCTATTATCTATTACCATAGTATGCAGCGTTGAAACTCTGTAACCAAATATAAGATTGTAGCTTACTATTCAACGTACTATTTCCTCTGCCTGGAATAAGCTTTTAAGATAAAGTATAAAAACTTACCTTTCCAACCAATTTATTTAAAATATTTTTTAAAATCTAGTATTATTAGGAGTATTCGGACTATTGTCCACATCTTCATTGTTATCTGTACAACGTTTCGGCCGATATGCTCTCCGGCCTTCTTCAGGTATTTCCTGTCGGACTCGGGAACCTTTTCGAACTCGAGAAACTTTTTGTCGTAATCTGGAGTCATGACGGAACTTTGAACCACACCTTTATTCAATCCAAGGGGGTATCCTGCTATCATTCCGCTAACAATAACCGGTTTCCAAAAGGTTCCCGAGTCCTAAAAGAAAGAAGTAAATCGGAGGGCACATTGGCTAAAATGTTGTATTGATAACAATAAAGATGAGGACAATAGTACGAATAATCCTAATAATACTAATTATCAAGCCTCATCTAAAAAATTCAGAGAAATATAAAAAAATCTGTCAAATGATTTCCGTCTGTGTGTCCTCTTTAAAAGCTTTTCGTAGTAATAGTTACTACTACCATCACTGGGTCATTTTTTAACGAAGATTACCAATTAATACCTACTTACAAGACATTTCATATAGTTATTTACTAAGCTTTGCTAAGATGTGGCACAAGGCCAGATGTATGGGGCGCTTAATGAGAATCAAACTCCCTAACAATGGTTTGCAAATCGTCCAAATAATCCAAATCTTATTATAATGGAGATTGTGTGTTTTTCTGTCTGTAACCGAAACTATATTCCTACTCAAATCACAATTCTCTTAGTTATTGACATCACATTCTCAATGATTTTATTTTTATCTAAACCTCAATTATTAATAAAATTGTCTTACATTATTAATACTGTTAACTATGTCTACATACTAACAACATGCAATTATATTTATATATACAACAAAATAGCGCTTTACAATGTGAACGGGAAGGCATATTAATATTAAAAAATCGAATTTAATAAATATGTGCTTAGTATTATTGATTTCTAACTGTTTGGTTTTATTTTAATGAATATAAGCAAAAATCTCTTCAATGAATCTTAAATGAAATCCATTAACAAGATAAAATAACTGTCATTTTATTCTTTACTGCCTCTTATAACTAAATACTTAAATTAGAAAAAATAACAATGAAAGACGAGAGTGATGGAAGAGTAAGTTTCAGTTGTTCCATTTTTTATCATACTCCCTCTGTTTCAGATCTTTTATTATACTCCCTCTGTTTCAAATCTTTTTATCTGTATTTTATTTAGTTTCATTAGCCTTTCTAATTTAATATATTTTATTACATTAAAACTTAAATACTTGCACCCGGAGGGTGCATATATTTGCTAGTAATACTAATGAATAAATCTCTTTCTCTACACCTGTCTTTTTAATGTCTAGTTTTATGGTGTGGGTTGAATCAATGGGTAATTTTGGGATTTCAGGTTTCTGTAGCCAGAACAAAAAAACAAGACTAGACTCCGGCGTCAAACTGAACAACAGTAGGTGCATTGAAATATTAATCTGAAATTCTTGGATACAACAACATCTTCTTAGAAATAATTGTGTATCGGTGATATCTGATTTTTTATAAAGTATTGTTATGGCTCAATCGGTATTTCAGACGAATATGTTCATCTTTCACGTTTTCAATTTTGTCGACGTTCTCCGTCTTATCTTGTATACTCCTGAGGTTTAGGATTAGGTTTTATCATGAGTCCATGAATTATTTCTAAGCTTAAGCTCGTTTTTATGGTTCATCACAATTTTCTATTGGAACTGTCGCGTTCTTGGCGGTTATTTTGCAATCGCTAATCTTCCAGAGATATCCAACCATACTCACAATTGACACTCCTCTTCGAAATTGACTTTTCCCAGGCTCCTTACGATCTTCAATATCTACAAGGATACACTTACAATGGTGTGCAAATCTAGCTTATTAGGTATTATACACTTGAGTTGACATTTCGTATACTAGGGACTGTCAAAAAAATCAACTTCTATGAGTTTTAAAAGCGAATTAAAAATAATTAAATCTATTATTTAAGGTCAAACCTTGTCTAAATAGATAAGTAGTAACATAATGACCATCATTAAAAAAAGAAAAATATCATTACATATGCAGTTTATTTTTGATACATTTGAAGGGATTTGTTTTAGTCAATTTCGACGCGATCTACCATTCAGTCTTTTTTTCGGAGATAGAGAGATATTAGAGAGAGACAGATAGAGAGTTGAGACTTACTTGTTCTTCATTTCTTCCTGCTACGTATAGTGTAGCTGTTTCCTTTTCTTTTTTTGCTTGTCATGTTGTCTAGTCTCTTCTAACTGTTTCTTCTAAGGACTAGTTTCTTGTCATGCAAATTAACAAACTCACAAGACTTTTATTTTCTTGATCAATATTTATTTTTCTTGCCCATATTCTTATTCTCCGAGCAGGAGTATCAACCTCGCAGTGATACGTCTACCCTGCGTCATTTCTGGTTGAAACTGATTTCTAAAACTAGTCATGTGTTTCTCGTGACGTGTTCTCTAGGGGTCACATGGGGGTTACCACAGTCCTTGTATTTTTCCAACGGAAATCTACCTGCCTACGCTTTCCACTCAAACGAACAGATTTCATACTAACTACAGGGTCTTGTCAACAACCCATGGCATCACATAATATATAACACTAATAGAAAATCGATTATTTTCAAAAAATTCGGGGATTAAGCATTTTTACGATTCCATAATGTTTCCAGTGTCTTCACTGTTACTCACATTTGCACATATTGGAGGCAGGAGGGAAGATCACACTGTACTAATCAAGTGTTTGTATATATATGGAGGCGCGTGGGCTAATGGTTAGAGTCGTAGGAAATGGACTCGTCAACGCGAGTTCAATTCTTGGACGAAGCTGTTGGCATTTCACATGGCGCTAATACCCTTGGGAAAGGTAGGAATCCAATTCTCCCTCCCGCTATGGGTAAATAGCAGGGCAGACTGGACTCTTTAACCATGGCTAGGTAACCAGTCTAGGAGAAGGACAACTCTGAATTCAAACCTGTTAAGCTCCACTTAAGAAATTGACCTTGTGTCGCATCCTGCTCGTGCAGAGGAGTTGGTCAAGAAAAAAAGTGTTTGTATAGTGGTGTACTTTATTTTATGGAGTAATTGGATTGACTATAAGTTAAATAAGTAGTGGGCGTGGCCTAAAGTCGGTATCAGCCTATCAGCGAGGGAGTGTATTCCCTTTTCACTAGCGCTAGACCAAGGAGATTGTTTCTGCGTCTGAGGTGGAGCGCCAAACCTACCATCTGCTCCTTACTCATAAGCTAAATTGGCGAGGGCCGGTATCGAACTAGGAATCTTGTGGTTTCTAGCCGAACGCTCTATCGACAGAGCTAACCCGGCCCTGCCTGAGCTAACCCGGTCCTACTATACTCATTTTATAAACTTTCTTAATTCCCGAGATTATTGTGACGTAACTACAATTGGTATCACTTTAACCTTCATATTCCACAGTTTTTCACCCTGTGATCTGCTGGAACTACAAAATCTACCAGTTGGCAAGTCTTCTTTTTCTTGTTAATCAATGCTATGTCTGGTCTTCTGGCTGGGATAAGGCGATCCGTCTTTATCTCAATGTCCCAGCGAATTTTCTGTGTTTCTATCTCAAGAACATATTCTGGTTTATGCATATACGCATTTGATATATGGTCAATTTTTTTTTTTTTTGCATGATTCCCAGTAGATCACCTTTCCAGCCCAGTCGTATCTAGCTTTGTATTTCGTTGTGCTAGTTTCCTGCATTCGCTTAATGTATAGGTTATGGTCTCTGTCACCACACACTCTAAATTTGTTGTTTAGTTATGTCTTATCAATTTTTGTTTTGATATAATTTCTTTTTAGGGCATGGTTTTGAGCAGCAATTATGAATAACTCGGTTTCTCTCTAGACGTGTCCTATTATTAATATTTTTATTATTATTACTAGTACAAAATAAACCCCCCCCCGGGCGATGTAAAAATAGATTTTTGAAACATATTGCCTGAGGGGTGGGAGTAAAAAATTCAATGTCCGCGAGTTTTTACCATCAGTAAATAAGATCATCAAATTCATTAAAGGATTCAAAAAATAAAACAATTTGAAATGTAAACTTTAAATATGTATTAAAATAAAACAGACTATATATAGATATATAATACCAGTCATGTATTTATTAAAACTTGTTTTAAAAAATAATGAGGACTGTCTAATGCTGCATGTTCAAATTTTGAGTGTATTTATTCTATGTTATGACGATTTTGGGTAATGTGACGTAAACAGTGACGTAATTTTTGTTACAGTCAAAAACCGGAAGCGAATTTCCATTATTAATAGATTATTATTATTATTATTATTATTATTAGTAGTAGTAGTAGTAGTAGTAGTAGTAGTAGTATGTTGTTTGTTTTTATTTAATGGCATATCAAGCATCGTGGGCTGCAGTTTGGTTTGGTTTCTGTTGTTTAATGCCATGTCAACATTTCTGGGTTATTTAATGTCAAAGGCATAATTGTATAACTGTCAGGATATAAGTTCTCAATGATACGAAAGCTGTTCTTGTAGACGAACAGTAGTGATACTATTCATTCCATAGCTTGAGAATGAGGTGCTTCGTATCTTTCCTCGGGGTATTAGTCCAAAACAAGAAGAAGAAGAAGAAGAAGAAGAGAAGAAGAATTAATGTTTACAAAGACATCAGATGGGCAAAGTCAATCGATCGATTAATTAATCAACCTGTTCGAATCCCAAATCGATAATCAATGATTCGATTGTAATAACTATCAACGTGATTAGTTTTAACATCGATTTCTAATTAATTCTGAAGAATCTGATTCACTTCGGTATTGCGGGAGTTTCTGAATAAGTACCACCATCTAGAATCTGTGTTCTTGAATTTGTTTGCTTTTTCTTTTGTTTGTTTGTTTGGTTGGTTGGTTGGTTTGGTGTTGGTTGGTTGGATGGTTGGTTTATTGGCTGGAGTTGGTTGATTGGTTGTTGAGCAGTTGGTTTTTTGGGTCGTTGGGTGGTGGTGGTTGGCTGGTTTGTTGGGTGTTGGAGTTGGTTGGTGGTTAGTTGGTTGGTTGGTTGGTTGGTTGGGGGTTGGTTGGTTGGTGGGGGTGGTTTGGTGGTTGATTGGTTAGGTGCGTGGTTGGTTGGTGATTGGTTGGTTGTTGACTGGTAGGTTCGGAGGCTGGTTGGTTGGTTAGTTGGTTGGATTTCACGTTATGTCAACCCTTCGGAGTTTTTTTATGCCGACGAAGTTTGTTTTATTCATTCTTGTTGAGTATTCTTTTATATCTATTATGCTCATCTCAGTACTGACCACATTCTACACTGCTTAACTTTGGGTATTGGACGAGACAGTATATTAATGATAATTTTATTATTCATATTGAAGTATTTTTATTGTTGTTGACTAAGTTGCCAGAGTTATCATAGTTCGGCAGATACTTTCTGTTGGAATTTTGTGATATAAGGCATAAGGCAATAGAATCCTATTGAGTCAATTGCTATTTGGATTATCTTGGACGTCGGACTTACGGCAGATACTCAACACTTTCGTACCTAAACTTTTACTCCCGGGATACATAGTTATTATTATACTATTTATTGTATTTTATCTTATTCTTTCATAACTTATTTTCATCCTATCGATTTGTTTTAGTATTTGCATCTACAAATTGGACTGGAAGATGTGTTGCTTTAACTCTTAACATTCTGTTGAGAACTTTCTAAGTTCAGATCTCTTCTCCTTTAAGGATTTATCAAAAACTGGCCAAAAATGGTCTTTTCATTTAAAGTTACCTGAGTTATTTCCCTTAAATCAAAGACTTCTAAATATTTTTACTATTACATTTAAACAAAGGCTATCGTTTGGGGTGAATTAGGAAAACAAATGTGACTTCCGGCTGATTGGAATGAGGCAGTATAGGACGTAAAGAGTTAAGTATTCAAGTAAACCCTCCGCACGAGCAACATGCGAGACAAGGTCATTGTTTTCAGAGTTTTCTTTGTTGTAAACCGGTTGCAATTCTATTTATTTATTTATTTTCAATTGAAATATATCACCGAGTAGGATAGAGCTTAGTAGGGACCACCCCAAGCGGAGATTTTAGAGGTTTGAATCGAGAGTTTTCCTTCTGCTAGACTGGTTGCCTACCCAAGGTTAAAGAGCTCAGTCCGTCCTACTATTTACCCATAGCTGGAGGGAGGATAGTTGGATTCATACCTTCCCCAAGGGTATTAGCGCTATGTGAACTGTGGTTTCGTCCATATTTATACATAGGTGGTGTTGGAATAATTGGATTCATAACTTTCGCTAGGATATTGCAGTATGTAGTGACAAATATAACAACGGAATATTAAAGAAAGCATTATGCTGCTTAGAATAATTGTTATACGTATCCTTTGAATAGATTAGTATTTACTAAAGAGTTCTCCGAAAGGGCAGGTAACCATATATAGGGGAGATAACTCTCAATTACTTATTACACAGTAATTACAAATCTCGCTATGATATTTCCTAGGTTACGCTTTCATATATACAAACATAATGAAAACCGCCATCTCGGCTTTGCTGTAGAATACGCCGACTGCACCTCTGCAGAGGGAAAATACATCCCCGAATTTGTCCACCTGTTGACCGTTAGTGGCAACTCGGGAACACGGGAAGGCTCCCGATTAGGATATGATGGTTTCCGAGTTTCACTGGAAAGTTCGCGAGTTTGACAAGAAACACCTGAAGAAGACCGGAGAGTACAGCTTCCAAAACTTTGTTTATATAACAATAAAGATGCGGACAACAGTCCGTAAAATATAAATGATACAAATTTATAAGAATCGTCTGAAAAAAAAACACACAAATAAAAATGAATAAAACAAAAACGTATTTGGCATAAAATAACCCAACAAAGGTTGACATGCCATAAAATTTAACCAATCAACGAACCATCCATAATGTAAAAATTTAATGATTTGATGTAGACAATGATATACATAAAAACAAATTTGAGTAAAAGATCTCCTGTACATTTTGGTATTATCTACTTTAAAACAAATAAATAACGCTTAAATCAGTTTAAATTTCAGTCTTTTTCAGTTTTTAATTGAAGGTCGTTCACTGTAGTCTGAGTGATAATAAGTCTCCTCAGCTCTCCGAGAAGATTCCGAGTTTTCTTGCTGATCTTTATAATGCTGCTATCTGGATATTCCTCCGATTTCTAATTCCTCCAATCTGTTTTCTAAATTTTTAGGTACCATTCCAAGTGCACCAATTATAATTGGTATCGCTTCCACCCTCATATCCACTTTTTTCAGTTCTCCGGCGTGGTCTAAGTATTTGTCTAGTTTTTCGTTTACTTTCATTTTTCCTCTGTGATCTTTGGCATGAAATAATCCAACAAGGGTTGGCATGCCATAAAATTAAACCAACCAACTAACCAACCATAATGTAAAAATCTAGTAATGTTTTAATTAGTATTATTTATATTATTCGGACTACTGTCCTCATCTTCCTTGTTATCTGTACAAAGTTTCGGTTGATGTGTCCTACGGCCTTCTTCAGGTATTTCTTGTCCGACTCGGGATCCTTCTCGGACTCGGGAACCATCTCGGACTCGGGAACCTTCTTGTAATCGAGAGCCTTCAGGGAACTTTGTACCTAACCCATTATTCAGACCACGGTTGTATCCTGTTCTCATTCCGCTAACCATAGCTGGGGCAGAGGCGGTAAGCTGTGTTAATTCTATGTTACTGCTGCTCCTGACCATAATTGAACCTAAGCCTAGAGATAACTGTCACCAAGAACTGTCTTAAGCTAACTCCTTTATTCACTGGGGACAACCCAGTGTGAATTTTGGGAACTTATAAACCTAATGTCTTGTTTTGCCAAGAATATTTGCCTATTCACTTAAGTATGATTTTTTACCTAGACTCATATTGTTTTTTGTTTTTCTTAATGTTTTAATGTTTTACTCAAAAACAAAAATGAATAAAAGATCCCCTATGCAATTTGACATGACCTACTTTTATAACAAATAAATGCCGCTTAAATCAATATAAATAATCAAAAAGTCGAACAGTTTAGATGTTTCCTTCATTCAGATAAAAAAAAGCCAATCGAAATATATCGAAACAATAAGACAGTTGTTTATATATATATATATATATATATATATTATATATTATATATATATATATATTATATTATAGCTCATTTATTTATCAGTTTTTAAGGAGTACAATCAAATCATTTTATCAAACTCACGAAATGATCTACTACAATAATTTATTTTCACTAGATTGTCAAGTATAAGTCAGGCATTTTAATCATTTCAGCCGACAGTGTTTAGTAATCATAGGAAGAAACACAACGCGTATTTTAGGCAAAGAAAAACGATTTACTTGATAAGATAAAAGTTGGAACGAACAATCATCAATTGACAGGTAACTACAAAACTTATTCAGATGATATATTTATGAATGAAAAGTATAACATCTGAATATTTGTTTTTTCATATTTTTATACTTACATTCTGTAAGATTTATTAGGCGTCCCATCGTGGTGTATGGTTAGCAAACTAGTCTCTCAGATCCATCAATACGGAATAGCAAGTTTGATCCTCGCTGGATTCCCTTTACTTGCGATCTTGTGTATATATTAATTTTGAATTTTTAGTTTTCTTTCAACTCTTATTCTGCTAATATAAAAAAAACACCTTTTAAAGCAAATGAAAAAGAAAATCAGCAAAACTTGGAGAAAATAAACACACGTCCGTAATATCTTGTTCGTTCTTTCAGCTGATGTTTCACCATTTATCGAAAGCAGATGATTCTATTTTCCTCTTTTAGGTACTATATAATAAAGTAATGATATTTAGACCATTATTTTCACTTAAAAACCAAGTCTTAGTGATATTTAATGTGTATATATATTTACTTTGTCGTTAATTGTTTTAATTTCAAAGTTTCCTCCGGACATACAGATACACACAAACTGGCCTTTATATATAGACTAAAAGTGGTTACCCGGCGTCCCCTGCGTACAGGGGGGAGGTTTAGAAAGTTAGTCTTTCAGATCCATTATTACTTATCTCAAGTTAGATCCTCACTGGATGGCCCATTAAAATCCCCACGTAAATATATAACATTATAGTCAAAAAATTTAATTCAATAATTTACAATAAAAAAACAACAATATAAATGAGGCGATTAATTCAATCAATCAACATCAGATTTCAATTACCTTCTGTTAATATACAAATATTAATCTTTAAATATATTCACAAATATATATATAAAATCTTCATTAGTTTTGCTCAAAAACCAAGCCCTGGTGATATCTAATGTGTATATATATTTACTTTGTCGTTAATTGTTTATTTTTGAAGTTTCCTCCGCACATACAGATACACAGAACTGACCTTTATATATGTATAGAAAACCATGCCCTGGTGATATTTAATGTGTATATATATTTTGTTAATTGTTTTATTTTTGAAGTTTCCTCCGGACATACAGATACACAACTGCCTTTATATATGTATACAAAACCATGCCCTGGTGATATTAATGTGTATATATATTTACTTTGTCGTTAATTGTTTTCTTTTCGAAGTTTCCTCCGGACATACAGATACACACAACTGCCCTTTATATATGTATACAAAACCATGCCCTGGTGATATTTAATGTGTATATATATTTACTTTGTCGTTCATTATTTTATTTTTGAAGTTTCCTCCGGACATACAGATACACACAACTGCCCTTTATATATGTATACAAAACCATGCCCTGGTGATATTTAATGTGTATATATATTTACTTTGTCGTTCATTATTTTATTTTGAAGTTTCCTCCGACATACAGATACACACAACTGCCCTATATGTATACAAAACCATGCCCTGGTGATATTTAATGTGTATATATATTTACTTTGTTGTTAATTGTTTTATTTTTGAAGTTTCCTCCGGACATACAGATACACACAACTGCCATGCCCTGGTGATATTTAATGTGTATATATATTTACTTTGTCGTTCATTATTTATTTTTGAAGTTTCCTCCGGACATACAGATACACACAACTGCCCTTTATATATGTATACAAAACCATGCCCTGGTGATATTTAATGTGTAATATATTTACTTTGTCGTTCATTATTTTTTTTTGAAGTTTCCTCCGGACATACAGATACACACAACTGCCCTTATATATGTATACAAAACCATGCCCTGGTGATATTTAATGTGTATATATTTACTTTGTTGTTAATTGTTTTATTTTTGAAGTTTCCTCCGGACATACAGATACACACAACTGCCCTTTATATATGTATACAAAACCATGCCCTGGTGATATTTAATGTGTATATATATTTACTTTGTCGTTAATTGTTTTCTTTTCGAAGTTTCCTCCGGACATACAGATACACACAAACTGCCCTTTATATATGTATACAAAACCATGCCCTGGTGATATTTAATGTGTATATATATTTACTTTGTCGTTTATTTTTTTTTGAAGTTTCCTCCGGACATACAGATACACACAACTGCCCTTTATATATGTATACAAAACCATGCCCTGGTGATATTTAATGTGTATATATATTTACTTTGTCGTTCATTATTTTATTTTTGAAGTTTCCTCCGGACATACAGATACACACAACTGCCCTTTATATATGTATACAAAACCATGCCCTGGTGATATTTAATGTGTATATATATTTACTTTGTCTTTAATTGTTTATTTTTGAAGTTTCCTCCGGACATACAGATACACACAACTGCCCTTTATATATGTATAGAAAACCATGCCCTGGTGTGTGTATATATATTTACTTTGTCGTTAATTGTTTTATTTTTGAAGTTTCCTCCGGACATTACACACAATGGTGATATTTAATGTGTATATATTTATTGAAATTTCCTCCGGACATACAGATACACACAACTGCCCTTTATATTTGTATAGATTATGTATAGATAGAAAACCAAACCCTGGTGATATTTAAGGTGTATATATATTTACTTTTAATTGTTTTATTTTTGAAGTTCCTCCGGACATACAGATGCACACAACTGCCCTTTATATATGTATAGAAAACCATGCCCTGGTGATATTTAATGTGTATATATATTTACTTTTAATTGTTTTATTTTGACGTTTCCTCCGGACATACAGATACACACAACTGCCCTTTATATATGTATAGATAGATTATTTGGCGAAACAGCCAAAACAGATTTCCGTATTAGAAAACAAAAGAAATAAAGTATAATAAAATAAGATGAATAATTTCGTTTTCAGTCCTGACAGAATGAATCAAGCCAAACGCTAATAAAAAGCAACGAATGTAAATTATGTTGAGCAAAAGAAAACAAAAAAAACAAATTCTTGTTTCCGATTAAGCCTTGTTAAGATAACACGTTTTTACAACACAACTCATCCGCTTAATGAACGTTTCTTCCACCCAGATCGACGTCTAACGCCTATACAATTATAAACCAGTCTTTGATAAGATGCCAGAATTAACCAACTGAATTTTTGACAAATTCGAAATTCATTGTCGCCTGCACTTCGCTAGCAATGTATTTTATACGTGCATCATTATTTTCTAATTTAGTTTTTGCTTTTGTTTAATTCACGTTTTGTTAAATTACTCTTTGTTTTATTAGTTATTTTTGAAAAATAAGTTTCAAACAGGATTTTATAATTATTACGAATGCATTGTTGTCGAATTGGCTTAAGAAAATTGCACTTTGTAAATTTCGTCAAACTTTGTTTCTGCGTTCCTATAATTCTTCTTTTCCATCTCCTAATTACTTCTCGAAGAATTTATTATTATTATTATTATTATTATTATTATTATTATTATTATTATTGGTTTTCCCACCCGCCTAAGCTGGTGGCTCATTGGTAGATGTGTGACAGCAAGTCACCTCGGGACTCCAGGACTCTGCTGAGTGTTCTAGCTGATTTTAACAGTGTCCTTGTTTGGATGGTCTCGATTCGTCTTCAGATTTCCAATTCTTCCAGACTCTATTCTACACCCATGGGAACCGTTCCAAAGGCCACAATTAAAATGGACACAAACCTTTCCTTCATATTAAAGAGGTTTTTTTAGCTCTCTTGCCAGGCAAGTATTATTATTATTATTATTATTATTATTATTATTATTTATTATTATTATTATTATTATTATTATTATTTTCACTCCTTTTGAGTTTTTCACATCAGCGTTAGCTGATGGTATTTCACTGGAGTCTGAGTGACAACAAGTCTCCTCGGGTCTCCATGACTCTTCTGATTATTCTAGCCGATTGCAGTGGTGCAGCAGTCTGGATGGTTTCAATTCTTCCTCGGATTTCTAGAGCCCCCAGTCTTTTTTTCCAAGTTTATTGGTACCGTTCCAAATGAGCCAACTACGATTGGTATCACTTTCACTCTCATATTCCACATCTTTTTAAATTCTCTGGCAAGATCCATGTATTTAACCATTTTTTAATTTTCCTTCATCTTCACCCAGTGATGTGCTGGGACCACAAAGTCCACCAGTTGACTCGTTCTCTTTTTTTCTTTTTTTTTAATCAATACTAGGTCTGGTCTCTTGGCTGGGATAGGGTGATTATTATTATTATTATTATTATTATTATTATTGGTTTTCATACCCGCCTAAGCTGGGGTTCACTGGTGACTGTGTGACAGCAAGTCTCCTCAGGAATCCAGGATTCTCCTGAGTATTATGAAAGATTGCAGCAGAGCAGTATTCCGGATGGTCTCAATTCTTCCTCTAATTTTCAGATTTTCCAATCTTTTTTCCATGTTTTGGGGACCGTACCAAGTGCACCAACAACGATTGGTATCACTTTCACTTTCATATTCCATAGCTTTTTCAGTTCTCTGGCAAGGTCCAGATATTTGTCAATCTTTTCGTTTTCCTTCAGCTTCACCCTGTGATCTGCTGGAACCGCAAAATCCACCAGTTGATAAGTTCTTTCTTTTTTGTTAATTAACAGTAGGTCTGGTCTTCTTGTTGGGATAAAGTGATCCGTTTTTATCTCAAAGTCCCAGATAATTTTATGCGTTTCATTCTCAAGAACAGATTCTGTTTTATGCATATAACATTTTGTTGTATGGTCAAAATTAATTTTTTTGCATAATTCCCAGTGGATCACCTTCCTAACCCAGTCATGCCTAGTTTTGTATTTCCGTTGTGCTAGTTTGCTACATTCACTTAATACATGGTTTACAGTCTCATCTCTGTCACCGCATAGTCTACATTTACTATTTTATTGGGTCTTATCAATTTTTGCTTTGATATAGTTTGTCCTTATGGCATTATTTTGTGCAGCATTAATTAGGGATTCAGTTTCTCTTTTGAGGTTTCCTTTTCTTAAACATGTCCACGTCTTTTCATGTGCAACCCCTCCGATTTGACGTTTGAAGTGTCCATATAATTATGTTTTCCCATTTTTTCTAGTTTTTGTTGTTTTTCTGTTTATCCATATATTACATCTTTATTATTTTGTCCATCTTTATTATTATTATTATTATTATTATTATTATTATTATTATTATTGGTTTTCACACCCGCCTAAACTGGTGGTTCACTGGTTTCTGTCTGACAGCAAGTCTCCTTAGGACTCCTGGACTCTTCAGAGTATTCTAGCTGATCTTAACAGTGCCGTTTTTTAGATGGTCTTTATTCTTCTTCGGATTTCCAATTCTTCCAAGCTCTATTATATACCCCATGGGAACCATTCCAACGGCCACAATTAAAATGGACGAACTTTATCTTCATGTTCCAGAGGTTTTTTTCAGCTATCTGGCCAGGCAATTATTATAATTATTATTATTCAAAACTACTACTACTACTACTACTACTATCTTTTTCATTTCACATTCCTTTTCGTCTTCACCTCATACACTTTTCTTTTTTCTTTTTGTTCGTGTCGTCGTCTTCGTTGTTGTTGTTGTTGTTCTTCTTCTTCTTCTTCTTCTTCTTCTTCTTCTTCTTCTTCTTCTTCTTCTTCTTCTTCATTTCAAAATCATCATTTACGACCTTGAATCAATCCCTATTATGACAGCTATTAAATTTCTGCTTAAAAAAAGAAATATTATTCTAATATTCAATCTACGTGATTGATATGCGCCATTGAATGTGATTTTTTAAAAGGATTTGGATTACGATAAAAATTAAACATTTGCTGCGTAAATTAAAATTTCTTTCATATCCTTAAGTTTTGGATACATTGATTTACCCACCTATGTCTTCAATAAACTTCATCTCATATTTCTCACTCTTATTTATTCAATTATTTTCTTTTTCTTTTCAAAATCCGTCGCAGACGATGATGGGTCACTCCTTATGGTGGCTTATTAGTCCAATTCTGACTTGCAGACACTTTCCCATCTACATTTGGTTGTTCCTGATGACGAAGACGTCGTCGCTCTGCAGTCCTGTTTGTCTCAATATTGAGCTGCTTAGCTCATGTGCGGCAGGCCTCTCGCCAACCCTGTCTGTTGGAGGGCAGATCTTTCACGCTTGAAGATGTGATGTTGCATTTCTTCAGCATTGAGTTAATATGGTCTTTGAACCGCTTTGGGGGGGGGGTGCCTGTTCCCCGCGTGCCATCTGTGAATTTACTGTAAAGTTGTTTACGGGGGAGTCTGTCTGCAGGCAAGCGGATGGTGTAACCCAACCGTCGCAGTTAGCGTTGCGATAGGATGGTATCAACCCAACTGCGATTGATTCAATATATCCTGAATGCCCCCCACACCCAGAATTTTAATAAAATTTTCATTGTATTTTTTTTTATTATTGATTTATATACTTATTTGGTCTCCTTATCATTCTCTCTTTCATTTTCCTTCCTCCCTTCCTTCCTTTGATTTATTCATTCATTCATTAATTTACTAGCAGGACCTGTGAAATTTCCACGAAACGAAATAAAAATCAAGATGAGCTATTTAAGCCAGAAACTATGATATGCAAACCCATCGAATAAATGTCCTACTAAAGTTATATAAACTAGCAAAATAAAAAGCGCAAACCGGGCGATGTAAAAATTGATTTTTGAAACATATTGCCTGAGGGGTGGGAGTTAAAAATTCAATGTCAGCAAGTTTGTACCCTAAGTAAGTAAAATTCATTAAAGGATTAAAAAATAAAACAATTTGAAATGTAAACTTTAAATATGTATTAAAATAAAACAAACTATATATAGATATATATAATACCAGCCATGTATTTATTAAAACTTGTTTTAAAAAGCAATGAGGACTGTCTAATGTTGCATGTTCAAATTTTGAGTGTATTTATTCTATGTTATGACGATTTCGGGTAATGTGACAGACAAAAACCGGAAGCGAATCTCCATTATTAATAGAGATATTCCGTAATTCATCATTTCAATATTACAAATAAAACGAACATGTAACTTTTTATTCTAATTTATTCTAATTTTACATTGGGAGTTTGTGCGACGCCCGCTATTTGGAATGTTTCATTTTTAACATTGGGTGAAATTAAATGGGACAAATAAGAAATCTGCGATTAAGCGACACCATTAATCTGCATTCAAATGTGTTGTTAAAGAACAAGCGTATTAATATATCGACTCTTTCTATTGTTTGATTTATATACTTATTACGCCTTTATATATTTCTCTCTGTCGTATTCCTTTCTTCCTTCTTCTTTTAATTTATTCATTCATTCATTATTTCATTCTCTCTTTCTTTTCATTTTTCATTTATATTCTTATCGGACATTCTTATCATTCTCTCTTTTGTTTTTCTTCATTTTCTCCTTCCTTTCTTCCTTTCATTCATTTATTCATTCTCTCTTTCTTTTCATTTTGTTTATTTCATTTTCCTTCCTTCTTTCCTTTCTTCCTTTCATTTATTCTTTCATTCATTGTTTCCTTCTCTCTTCACTTATGATTGTTTAATTCATATACTTATTACGCCTTTTTATATTTCTCTCTTTCGTTTACCTTTCTTCCTTTCTTCTTTTAATTTATTCATTCATTCATTATTTCATTCTCTCTCTTTTTTTTCATTTTTCATTCATATTCTTCTCAGACCTTCTCATCATTCTCTCTTTTTCTTTACTTTCTTCTTTCCTTCCATTAATTAATTAATTTATTCATTCATTAATTCATTCATTAATTATTCATTCATTCATTCTCTCTCAACATTGTCAGATCTATATACTTATTAGCCCTTCTTATTTTTTCTCTTTCGTTTTCTTTCCTTCTTTCCTTCTTTCCTTCCTTCCTTCTTTCCATCCATTCATTAAATTATTCATTCATTAATTCATTCATTCATTCGTTTTCTCTTAACATTGTTTGATTTATATACTTATTAGTCATCTTTCTATATTTCGTTTTTCTTCCTTCCTCCCTTCCTTCTCTTCATTAATCTATTCTCTCTTTCTTTCCTTTCTTTCTTTTTTCATTTGCTTATTAGTTCTTAGTGAACATGCCCACGCATTTAGCTGTCAGCGTTTCGCCGTTTTCACTTCAACTACAACTTTATAAACATGCTTCAATCGCCTTGTGTTGCCTTTAAGATATCGAAAAATATGGGCAGCGGGGAATATGACATCTCTTACCCCCTCCACCCCACCGCCAGGATTATTATTTTGTTATTCATGTTTTCAAGATTTTTATTCTTTTTAGATAATGCATTTTCCTTTCAACAAGTTTTTACCCACAAATTATATATATAAATATATATATATATGTGTGTGTGTGTGTGTGTGGTGTGTGTGGTGTGTGTGTGTTTAGTGTTACATATATATTATGTACATATTATAATTATATATATATCATTTTGAGTAAAAACTTATATATATGTATATATATATCTATTTACATATTATATATATATATATATGTGTGTGTGTGTGTGTGTGACAACTGGAGAGGGATATTATATATATATATATATATATATATTATATATATATAATGTGCCGCCGGTATATATATATATATATTATATATATATATATATATATATTATATACATATATGTATGTAGTACATATATATATATGTTGGATATATATATATATATATATATATATAATCGATATATACATATATATGTATATATGTACATATATATATTGTGTGATATATATATATATATATATATATATATCGATATATAATATATATGAATTATGTACATATATATATATGTGTGGATATATATATATATATATATATATATATATATATATATACATGTGGTTATACATATATATGTATATATATATATACATGTGGATATATATATATATTATATATAATGTGCCTATATATATATATATATATATATATATATATATATTATATAAATGTGCGTGTGTAGGGGAAGTGTGTGTGTGTGAGAGAGATGGGGACGGAGTGGCTGTTTTACCCTTTTTCCACTAGCTGTCGGCACTTTTCTTCGTCAGTTCGGAATTCGGTTTTTTCTTTCAAAATGTTACGTTTCATTCAATTGGAGATTTTTCTCCCATTTCGTCCATTTTGCTCCCCCCCAAAAAGTTTTTTTTCTCGTTGCTTTAAGTCCAATCCTCCTCTTCCTCCTCCCCCTCCCTACTTCTTCTTCTTCATCCACATCTTTAATCTAATTATCTTTCTCCCCTCTTCTTACACTTCCTTTCCTATTCACTGCTCATTCTTTTCTTTCCTTTTCTTGCGCCTCCTTTGTTTTCATCAATTCTCCTGACCATCCCAATTTTCTTCTTCTTCTTCTTCTTCTTCTTCTTCTTCTTCTTCTTCTTCTTTCTTCTTCTTCTTCTTCTTTTCTATCCTACTCTATCCTAATTTTTCTCTTCTTTTTGTGCTTCTCCATCCTTCTTCTTTCCTCATCTGTCTTCCTCTAGTCCCTCTTCTTATATACCACCCCTTGTTCTCGCATCTTCTCCTTACTCATCTCATTTTAACTTCTTCCTCCTCTTCTTCCCTGTCTTCATCATTATTTTCTTCTTCTTCCTTTTCTTCTTCTTCTTCTTCTCATTATTATTATTATTATTATTATTATTATTATTATTATTTGCTGGAGTCTGAGTGACAGCAAGTCTCCTCAGGTCCAGGACTCTTCTGAGTATTCTGGCAGATTATTATTATTATTATATTATTATTATTATTATTATATTATTTTGAACATGCAGTTTTCTTCTTCTTCTTCTTCTCTTCTTTTCTCA
>CM042161.1:68451332-68486332 GCA_023376005.1 Doryteuthis pealeii | reverse complement strand
TCGGAACTGTTGGAATCATTTTGATATAAGATGTGTTCAAATTCCCCACCAAGATGTATAGGCTTGCCAAGGTTACGTGAGTTGGTCCTGCAGCCAATCACTAAACATACTGCGTGGAAGACACACTATTTACCCCCCCCCCCACACACACACACTGGTCATAATTACAATTGCGCTCACTGAAGACGGACATAGGATTACCGAATCATTAGGATCTTTACCAATACTCAGGAAGGACTTATACGATTACCAGAGTAACCAAAAGATGCATTATCGAAGGACTCTTTAACAGGAACTGAGAACTGTTTACCAGAGGAATTAAAGGACTCATTATCGGGGGACTCTTTACCAGGGATCCAATTCAACGACAAGCGCTCCTGCTTTAAGGCCAAAGAATGGCCCATAAAAACTTAACAGGGACTATTCTTAAAATGGAGAAGTAGGAAACTACAACTTTTCGGGTGAAAGGTCAAAGAAATTTATAAGAATACCCCAGAGATGACATAGACAGACTCTTTGTGTCAAAGAAAAAGAAGATATTCACCAATGTTGAGGAATGCGGAGATGCAACACTATAAGGACATTTTAAGGAAAATATTTTAAAGAATTCAATATCAATCGAAGTAAGAAGTAAAAAAGAAACTAAAAATTGCTAAATTAAAAGTAGAACGTTTAAGTAAAAAAAAAATAATGTCCTAAATTATTCGCTGGAAGCACAGACCAATATTAGAAAACTCTCTACTCTCTACAGGATAAAACTCTGATGATTATACAACTCTCTAATTCAAGAAATGGTAAACTCTGATGATTATACAACTCTCTATTTGATGAATTGAACTCGGGTCGACGAGTCCATTTCCTACGACTCTAAACATTAGACCACGTTTTTCTATAATATATCTCAATATAGGTATCTTAAAATCCTTGACGCCATTGTAGGGGTTCAGTTGTTCTGTTGTTCACATAATCCAGTTGTAGGTTTCCTCTTTGATACATAGTTCTAATTCTGTAGTGAGTCTGTAATCCTAGTCTGCTAGTTTCCACGGTAATATTTAAGTCCAATGTGTAGTGAAGTGGTAATCCTAGTCTGTAGTGTTCCTTGTAACATGTCCAAGTCTATAGTAATCCTATGGTGTTAATACAAAAGATAGGTCTTGCTGGCAGAAAGTTCAACAAGCAATTGATTTAAGGACAGTTGTAAAAGATCTTAAAAATATCTTCTGTCCTCGTCTATCATTGGCCATTTTTTAAACTGAAATGCTGCCGTTGTTGAGAAATTTCATAAATAGAAGTGACGATTCTGCATACTTCTTATACTCGATAAGTTCTCAGAATGCCGCATCATAAACAAGTAAAAAGAAGAATAAAGAAAAACTGGGGAGAACTTTTTCTAAAAGATTAATGTAAAATAAAATAAAATCATTTTGACTAATATTTTTTTTTAATCTTAAAAAAAAAGGTTCTCCACAGTTTTCCTTGTGTTTCCCTCGTCTATACGTATGTAAGGGACCGGGTTATCTCAGTCGGTAGAGTTTTCGGCAAGAAACCTCAAGGTTCCTAGTACGATACCGGCTCCTCGCCAACTCAGCGTATGAGTAGCACGATAATCTGCGCGTTAAAGTAAGTTAAAGTAAGTAGCTGCGCGTTAAAGTAAGTAGCTGGTGGTAGGTGTGGCGCTTCACCTCAGATGCAAAAACAATCTCCTTGGTCAAAAGGCTAGTGAAAAGGGGATATACCCCCTCGCTGATTGGCTGATATCGACTTTATGCCACTCCGACGACTTTTACTTTACTTTTATACGTGTGTATCATACGGTCTTCTGAGACGTTGAAAGGTATCTGGGTATAAGAGGTACGCAAAATCGTTTTCACCTTGCTTTGTGTTAGTATTTGTATGTGCAGCCATACAGCAGTACTGATAAAACCATAATGAGTGAGTGTGTATGTGTGTGTGTGTGTGTGAGTGAGTGAGAGAGAGAGAGAGAGAGAGAGAGTGAGAGAGAGAGAGATGGATAAATTGATAGGTATATATATATAGAGTGAGTGCACCACTTGGACCCTAACGAAACGCATTGAAAATAAGCTAGATGGGAGCTGCACAAGAATGCTGCGTGCAGTCTTGAACGAGAAGTGGAAACAGCACCCCAAAAGGAAACAGCTGTATGGCCACTTGCCTCACATCTCATAATCCACCCGAGTGAGACGGACTAGGCAAGCAGGACACTGTTTGAGAAGCAAGGACGAGCTCATAAGCGACCTTCTCCAGCGGAAGCCAACACATGGACATGCTAATGTGGGTCGCCCAGCAAGAATCTACATTGACCAAAGTGTGTGTGTGTGTGTGTGTGTGTGTGTGTGTGTGTGTCTGTGTGTGTGTCTGTCTGTCTGTCGGTGTGAGTCTGTGTAGTACTACTTTTTTGTGAATACTTTTTTCGATACAAACACTTACACATTCTAATACTCACACCGCAAAAAAGAATATTTTACGTCATATTTCAAACCGTTCATTTTTTCAACGTTCTTTTTTCTCAGACTTCAAATTTTATCAGACCATAAACAAGGACTATTACTCGCCTTTCTCCTTATTCTGAGATAAATTCTTTTTTATCACCTTCCACATACCAACAAAAAAGTCCTGAAGATGATCTAATTAATAGATCGAAACACTGCAGTGTCGGCCAACAAACTCACCACTTAATTCATTTAAACCTGTGTTTTTTCAATTGTTTTTATTATACACAGAGGAGTATGTATTAATTTATAATGACATACAAAACACACAGACACGCACTCATAGATAAACGCGCACATGCATATATGTGTGCTTTGGTGTATATCACTATGTCTCGCCGATTTTTATCTTTCTAGTCACGCACGTGCTTACAGTCACGTGACTACTACCGAGATGAGCAGATTTTCTTGACATACACGCACTGGCACACGCAAAGAGAAAGAGATAGATAGATAGATAGATAGAAAGAGATTTAGAAAGAGAGAAACTAAGAGAGAGAGAAAGGGAGAGAGAGATAATAAGAGAGAGAGAGAGAGAGAAATTGAAAGAAACACATCGAGAGACAGAGAGACAGAGACAGTGAAAGAAAGTTAGAAAAAAAACAGAAATAGAGAGAGAGAAAGAGAGAGAGAGGGTGGGAGAGGAGAGATAGAGAAGGAGAGAGACAATATGATAATGAGGAACAGAGATAGATAGATAGTTATATATATAATATATATATATATATATATATATAGAGAGAGAGAGAGAGAGAGAGAGAGAGAGAGGAGGGAGAGAGAACGAGTGGACGAGAGAGAAAGAGAAAGAAGGAGAGACGGTATTATGATGAGGAACAAGATATATTGATTGATAGATATATATATAGAGAGAGAGAAAGAGAAAGAGAAAGAGAAAGAGAAAGACAGACGGATAGACGGTATGATAATGAGGAACAAAGGCGGGTAGATAGACAGAGAGAGTGAGATAAAAGAAACCCGATTGAGAGAAAGAGAGACAGAGCGAGCGAGAGAGAGAGAGAGGAGAGAGAGAGAGGGAGAGAGAGAGAGAGAACGAGTGAACGAGTGAACGAGAGAGAAAAGAAAGAAGGAGAGAACTGTATTATAATGAGGAACAAAGATATATTGATAGATAGATAGATAGATAGATAGATAGATAGAGAGAAAGACAGACAGATAGACGGTATGATAATGAGGAACAAAGGTGGGTAGATAGACAGAGAGAGTAAGATAAAGAAACATATTGAGAGAGAGGAGAGAGAGAGAGAGAGAGAGAGAGAGAGAGAGAGAGAGAGAGAGACGGTATGATAATGAGGAATAGAGCATAGATAAGTGCTGTTTTTCTTAAACATATAAATAGTAAGTTAATTGTCTCTGTATTATTTTCTATTTAATTTCCTTTTATCTTTATTTTTATTATTTTTATTTTGGCTAGTTTGTTTTTGTTGCTTATTCCCCTCGCTTCATCCTTTTTACAATTTCTTTCTATATTTACATTCTTTATTTATTTAATTCTCTTTTGTGTTTTGTTTTTAATTTCCTGTCGTTCCTATCATTTCTTTTTTTTTTCTTTTTCTTTTTTCTCTTTCATTTTCTTTCAACATTTTGGTTTTTTAGGTGTGGTTTTTTCATTTCTTTTCTCCTTCACATTGTCGTTCGTCATGGACTTAATAGTATTTTCATTTATAGTTTTTTTTCCTTCCTTTTTCCATTATTTCCTTCTCTTTATTTTAATTCGCATGCATACTAGTGTAGCATTACGGTTATCGTCTAAGAAATTAGACTCAACGTATCAAGTTCAAACCCTACTTGTGTTTCACTTCTCTATGATTATGGGGAAGGGAAACAAAAAAAACATAAATAGCGTCAAAAGTCAGGACCTCCACATTTTTACTCTCTCCAATAAGGCCAATGCCTAATTGCGATGCTTAATGACGGAATCCAGGTTGACATGCAAAACTCCACTTTGGTCCTTATTCGTGCAAGATGTAAAGTCGGATAGGCTCACGTCATTTTTGCGTCCTGGATATGACGTTAAACTAGAACTATTGATGTGGTTTCAATTCTGGAGATCTGGACAATTTGGAGTACCCCTTCATTGCCATTAAACCCAGGACCACTTTAATAGGGGGTGGTAGTACCTGTTAGGGTTGTTAAATAGCAAAATGATTTTTTTTTAAATCTGTTAAAAATTGAGTTTTAAAAAAATCGTATACCATCAAAACCATTAATTGAAAATGTTTTCGGCAAAAAATAACCCCATCACCGGTTAAATGCCGTAAATTCAATAAACCAAACCAAGTTCAAACCGTACTTGCGTTTCACTACTTGCTGTAATTATGGTTTGGTTTGTTTTGTTTTGTTTTACGGCATAACAACCTCAGTGGGTCATTTAATGCCGATAAAGTTTTGAAATAAACCAATTCTTAATGGATAATACAATTCTTTTATAAATACATTTTTCTATTTAACCCAGAGATGGTACCCTAACAGGTACTACCACTCCGGGTCAGAGTGGACCAGGGAGCAATGGTGATGAATGGGGTGCTCCACATTCCCCAAACCTCCAAAACTGGAACCTCACCATCAGATAGAGTTTAACGTCATTCCCAGGACATGTAGACCTGCAGCCACCGCCTCCTAGCACCCATATGATAAAAAGGGGTTGGGGCTTGCCATAAGGGCAATAGGGTTGGAAAAATCATATAGGTGCTAGGCTGTAATTATGGGAGAGGAGAAAACATAACTAGCATAAAATGTAAGGACCTCCGCTCTCCAATGGGGCTACATGTTTGCCGTGGCTGGTGACCTGTGATACGCCCCGTGATGCTTAAGGATGGAATTCTGGTGGCTGAGTAGTCCATGCTATGTAACACTCCACTTTGCCCCTTACTCGGGTGAGACGGAAGGTTGGAGAGGTCCCCTCTGATCAATCGGCTGCTCACGTCAAACCCTAGCACCTATATGATTGTCCTGACCCTATTCCTCTTGTGACTCTGGGGAATGTAGAATATCCCTTCATTGCCATTACTCCCATGTTCGATATGACCAGGAGTTGTTGTAACTATTAGGGTCCCTTGTATGGATTAAACATATATGATTACCCCTGCTCAAATAGCAATCATATTCAGCAAATAATGAAAAATAACAAAAATGAATTAACCACGACCGGGTAAAAATGTTAATCTGTGTAAAGTATCTTATGTGATTATCACCCTTGGTCAGGATTGAACCTGCACCCTATTGATGGTTGACACTTAGAACTGTATTAATTTAACCTTTATATCCGTTGAACATATGGTGAAACAAGAAGGTTTCCAAGCCACAAGAAACTCCTGAAGAAGACCGGAGAGCACATCGGTCGAAACATTGTGTAGATAAGAAGAAAGATGAGGAAAAAGTCCGAATAATCCCAATAACAAAAATTATCAATCCTCGTCTAAAAAATTCAGAGAAACAGTAAATAAAATAAGTTTTATAATGTGTTGTGGCCTAGTTAAGAGCCAGAATAAAGAGAAGAAATGAGTTAAATAAATATATTAACAAAGAACAGTAGTAGAAACATATGCAAATGACACGGTTACACGCGAGGCTGTCTTTTCGGCTATCCGCTGAAATATTCAACTCTCGTTTAAGTGCAGAACTTGCTGCTATTTATAGTTGGAAAAGTTCATGTGTGCGTAGTAAATTACTATAACATAAAGATACTATAAAATACTTCTTAGTGCTGTACATCGTAGTAAGTGAGTAAACATAAATCATTTTATTTATCTGTTTATTTAAATATATTTCCCCATGTTTTTGTTTAACTAGAAACAATTCATCGATTAGATCCACTGATTGCGAACTTAATTAACATCGATTGATGACTTAATGGAATCAAAATCGATACTATTTGGTTTCCAGACGAGTAAGTCGTTTACTTTCCTCCTGAGTATTTCTTCTTTTTACTTTGCACAGAAACCCCTCCCCCAGCCCCGACATGTACCTGTGTAGGTGGAGATGAATCAATATCTAAATCTATATGTGTATATATGAATACAGGTATATCAATCAACCTATCTACCTATTAATTGTATATCTATATAGCTCTTTTTCAGATCTGTCTATAATAGTCTCTTCATTTTTATCTATCTATCTATCTATCTATCTATCTATCCATCTTTATCTACATATGTTTGTCCATATTGATATATACCAGTCTCTTCATATCTATCGATCTATCTATCAATCTATTTATCTATCAATCTATCAATCTTTATCTACATATCTGTTTATCCATATTGATCTATACCAGTCTCTTCATATCTATCTATCTATCTGTCAATCTATTTATCTATCCATCTTATCTACATATCTGTTTGTCCATATTGATATATACCAGTCTCTTCATATCTATCTATCTATCTAAATCTATTTTATCAATCTATCCATCTTTATCTACATATCTGTTTGTCCATATTGATCTATACCAGTCTCTTCATATCTATCGATCTATCTATCAATCTATTTATCTATCAATCTATCCATCTTTATCTACATATCTGTTTGTCCATATTGATCTATACCAGTCTCTTCATATCTATCGATCTATCTATCAATCCATTTATCTATCAATCTATCCATCTTTATCTACATATCTGTTTGTCCATATTGGTCTATACAGTCTCTTTCATATCTATCGATCTATCTATCAATCTATTATCTATCAATCTATCCATCTTTATCTACATATCTGTTTGTCCATATTGATCTATACCAGTCTCTTCATATCTATCGATCTATCTATCAATCTATTCTATCTATCAATCTATCCATCTTTATCTACATATCTGTTTGTCCATATTGATCTATACCAGTCTCTTCATATCTATCGATCTATCTATCAATCTATTTATCTATCTATATCCATCTTTATCTACATATCTGTTTGTCCATATTGATCTATATCTCTATCTATCAATCTATCTATCTATCTATCTATTCTCTCTATCATATCTGTTTGTCCATATTGATCTATACCAGTCTCATCATATATATCTATCTATCTATCTATCTATCTATTGTCGTTATCAATATATCTGTTTGTTCATATGTGTCTATACCAATCTCTTCAAACTGCTCTCTCTCTCTCTCTCTCTCTCTCTCTATATATATATATATATATATATTATATATAATATATATATATATATATGTTTGTTAATATCTATCCATACAGTCGCTTCACTTCTATCTATTTTCTTTATATATATTTTTGTTCATATATGTCTATATTAGTCTCTTCAAATTTCTCTCTCTCTCTCTCTCTCTCTCTCTCTCTCTCTCCCTCTCTCTATCTATCAATCTATCTATCTTTCTACCTGTTTGTTAATATTTATCCATACGTCTCCTCATATCTATCTATCTATCTGTCTATCAATCTATCTATTCATAGATATGTAGATTTATAGACATATTATCTATCTACGATAAAATGTATTGAAAGATAAGGTGTATTAGAAATAAACGAACAGTAAATAAAAATCAGTCTATTTATCCATCTATTTTCTTTATCTGTATATATATTTATTCTATCTATATCATTCACTTCCCATCTACCTACCTACCTATCTAATTTATTTATCTATATATTAGCTATACCCAAAATGGGCCTAAAATGCGTTTTTGATAAAAAGACTTTAGCCCCCCATAAGGAAAATAATCAACCAAAAATCAGGGAATTATCGGATTTTAATGAAATTTTCAGTGTTTATGTATCAATAAATGATCTTTATAATGCATTATTTATTTTATTTCAAGACTTTCTCATTTTTTTCAGGTCACTTAATTTTGACCCCCCCCCCCACCTTATGTTAAGTGCGTAACATTTTACGAAAAATGTATTTATAAAAAAATTGTATTATCCATTAAGAATGTATTTATAAAAATTTTTTATCGGCATTAAATGTCCCACTGAGGTTGATATGCCGTAAAACAAAATGAAACCAAAATCATTTACTTCTTTTTCCTACTTGACCTTTTTCGGGGTAAGTCAGGTTAGTAATTGTTTTATTTCATGAATTAAAAAAAAAATTTCTTTTTTTATTTATTCATTTACTTTTTTTGCCTACTTGACTTTTTTGGTGGTAAGTCAGGTGAGTAATTGTTTTATTTAATTTATTTCAAAATATAGTTTGTGTTGCAAATCGTCGTCAAAATGTTCCGTTGTAATTGTGACGACGTTTTGGAAGTTTAGCCTAAGTGCCTTATTTTGTCACCACATCAAGTATCGGATTTGTTCACAGTCAGATCTCTAGAACAGGCATAGATCTCTTTCTTTACGCCCGTCTTTTAATATACATATATACATATATATATATGTTATATATATATATATATATATATATATATATACATATGTATATATATATATATATATATATATATATATATATAATATAGGTTTTTATGATGTAATAAATTACTGGATAATTTGTTGGGTCAATCCGAGCAACAGTGTGTGCCATGACATATTAATCTGAAATTCTTCGATAGACCCACATCGCCGTCCCTACCGACAATCTAGCGAGACTACAGCCAAGGGAACGGGATTAGAATGATCGGCGGAGAAAGAAGATAGTTAAATTTGATTTTTTTACAGTCAGGATTCTAAAATATGAACCAATATATTTCTCCGATTTTTTTAGATGAGGCTTGATAATTAGTATTATTTGGTTTATTCGGACTATTGCCCCTAATCTTTATTGTTATCTGTACAACGTTTCGGCCGATGTACTCTCTGGCCTTCTTCGGGTATTACAGCTTAACACCTATACCCCAGCTATGGTTAACGGAATGTGAAAAGGATAATTCCGTGGATTGAACAAAGTGTTGGGTTAAAATTTCCGTGATGGCTCCCAATTTCGACAAGAAGGTTCCCGATTAGTACAAGCAGGTTGCCGAGTTCGAAAAGAAGGTTCCCGAGTTGGAGAAGACTCCCGAATCCAACAGGAAATACCTGAAAAAGACGAGAGGCCACATCGGCCGAAACGTTTAACAGATAACATTAAAGATGAGGAAACTAGTCCGAATAATCCAAATCTTATTATAATGGAGATTGTGTGTTTTTCTGTCTGTAACCGAAACTATATTACTACTCAAGTTACAATTTCCTTAGTTATTGACATCACATTCTCCATGATATTAATTTCATTTAAATCTCAATTATTAATAAAACTGTTTTACATTATAAATTCTGTTAACCATATCTACATATTAATAAGTTGCAATTATATTTATATATACAACAAAATAGTGGTTTATAGTGTGAACGGGAAGGCTAATTTGCATATTGATATTAAAAATGTAATTTTATTAAATATGTGCTTAGTATTATTGATTTTTAACTGTTTGGATTTATTTTAATATAATATAAGCAAAAATCTCTTCAATAAATCTAAATTAAATCCATTAACAAGAAAAATAACTGTCATTTTATCTCTTTAACTTCCTCTTATAACTAAATACTTAAATTAGAAAAAATAAACAATGAAAGATGGGAGTGATTGAAGAGTTAGTTTCAGTTGTTCTACTTTTCGATCATACACCCTCTGTTTCAAATCTTTTTATCTGCATTCTTATTTAGTTTCATTAGCCTTTCTAATTTAATACAATATTTTATTACTTTAAAACTTAAATACTTGCACCCGGAGGGTGCATATATTTGCTAGTAATACTAATGAATAAATCTTTCTCTACACCCATATTTTAATGTCTAGTTTTATGGTGTGGGAATGAATTACTGGGTACTGTATTTGATGGTACATAGGACTCACTTTTTTCCAAATTTTTGGAAAAAAAAAATTGTCCTGCGTCTTATACATCGTAGGTGAAGTTTGAGACCTCCTGTAGGCCTATGCTAATCTTCTCTATGATGCTCACTAACCCAACTTATGCTCAGTACTTTTTACCTACCCTAAACTCCTGCATCCTTATTTTATTGCTGGATTGTTACACACCAAGGTTAACTAGGAGCATTGGTGGTGAATGAAAATCAACAAGTTGTTTGAATTTCATGATAATTTTTATTATGATTATTAATAATCTTTATTATTATTATTATTATTTCTACTATTAGTTGTCCCTTTATGTAATGCGTATTGCTTGCCTGTACTGGCAAAATTGCAAGCTAAATAAAATATCCAGCTAGTGTCTTTGTTGTGTAATTCACAGCTAGACTGTTTATCGCTTAATAAACTAAAAGATTTTTCCTGAATCTCACCTTTTGAAATGGTGTTTTCCTTTTATATGCACGTGCGTTATATACGCCGTCAAATCGGTATTTTGGGGTCCTTCTGGTATCCTGCATTCAGAAAAAGAGAAAAAAAACAAGATTCTGGCGTCAGAAACTGAAACAACAGTAGTTCGCATTGAAATTATTAATCTGAAATCTTGATACAACAAACATCTTCTTAGAAATAATTGTGTATCGGTGATATCTGATTTTTTTTATAAAGTATTGTTATGGCTCATATCGGTATTTCAGACGAATATGTTCATCTTTCAGTTTTCAATTTTGTCGACGTTCTCGCGTCTTATCTTGTATACTCCTGAGGTTTTAGGATAGGTTTATCATGAGTCCATGAATTATTTCTAAGCTTAAGCATCGTTTTATGGTTTATCACAATTTTCTATTGGCGGGAACTGTCGCGTTCTGGCGGTTATTTTGCAATCGCTAATCTTCCAGAGATATCAAACCATACTCCACAATTGACACTCTCCTCTTCGAAAATTGACTTTTCCAGGACCTTACGATCTTCAATATCACAGGATACACTTATGTCACCAATAATATAAACAGCCTCAGAATAATTTGCCGATTGAAGACTCTATCTTTCTGGCAATCCTACTTCTATGTTTTGCCCTTATTAGGCTAGAGAGGCAGTCGAGACCCTCTCCGACAACGTGGTCAGGTCAGCATAGCACTATATGATTGTCCCACACTATTGCCCTTAAGGAAAAACTCCCTTTTATTACTTATATATTTACCAACCCTCCCGCACGAGCAGGATGTGGCACGAGGCAATTTCTCTTCTCAAGCGGTGTTTAACAGGTTTGAATTCAGAAGTTTTCCTTCGCATTGGTAACCTAACTAAGTTTAAAGAGACCGGTCTGCGCTAATATTTAACACGCTAGCTGGAGGGAGAGTAGGATCCATACCTTTCCAAAGGGTATTAGCGCTAAATGAAATCCAAATTACCACATCCAGATTTGGAACCCGAGGCGCGAGGTCCATCTTCCATGACTTAACCATTACCCACGCCGCTTTTATCGTATATGTTCTGAAATGCGGTGGCTGAAGTCTTAACATCCTGGATAAGACGTTAACTACTGCATCTGGATAGTGAAGTTGCAATTCCGGAACGCTGAGGAAATTGGAGTATCCCCTTCATTACCAATTACTCATAGGTCTACTCTCTGGAATAAGAGTACCTATTAGGGACATATCTATTGGTTAAATAGATAAAAAATGTGTATTGAAATGTTTTAATAATTGAGTCAGGAAAATAATCTAATGCCAAACAAGAATGAATAAAACAACATGTCTTCCGCATAAAATAACTGAAAGAAGTCATGCCATAAAATCTAATCAACCAGCTAACGTATTGAACTAAACGCAATAGTTCTTAGGTAAACATATCCAACGTTGTAATAATTAAATTATCATACTGTGGTATATCCACAGGTCCTGCTAGTAGAGAGAGTTTTATCAACACTATTATACATTTTACGTATTGCATTATTGCAATAGTTCTTAAGTAAACATATCAAACGATGTGATAATCAAATTATCATACTGTGACATATACACAGGCCCTGCTAGTAGAGAGAGTTTTATCAAGATTATTATACATTTTACGTATTGAATTATTGCCATCGTTCTTAAGTAAACATATCAAACGTTGTAATAATTAAATTATCACACTTTAGTATATCCACAGGTTTTGCTAGTAGAGAGAGTGTTAATCAAAATCTAATCAACGGATCCTTGTGATATGTAGCCAGATATTTCAGTCAATATGATACCCCATGCTTAAAAAATCTTGTGTCACATCTTTACCTGTAGTGAATGGGTTGGAATAAATACCTAATGCATATACCATTTAAACAATTAAAATTTCATTTAAAAAGCGGTAGTAGGGTAACCCCAAACCAATTTTTTTAGAACTTATTTTTCCCTTGTGCAAATATTCATTGATGAACAAGAAAGTTTAGTAAAATGGGCCAACTAAAACTTTTTCTCACAACCTACAAACCTTTACTAAATAGTGGGTCTCAGCTAACTTGGGGTTAATTAATTAGAAAGTTAAAATCTGATTTTAACTTCAAAAATTCATGGTCAAATTCAAACGTGAGCTTAAAAAAAGTCACGTGTTACTATGTCATGAAATAAGACCACTGATAATATTTCCCATTAAAGACACCTGGAAAATTTTTATTCGTTGTATTTTCAGTTGTTTGTTTTGTTTTATATTCATTTTTCTGATTTATTTCAATCGTTCCACTTTTCTTTTTAGGAATGTTTTTTTAATAATCCTGACTCAAACGTGGAGTACTTACATAATGTAATTAGCTTGCATAACTAATATTAAAGAGCCCAGTCTGCTCTATTGTTTTTAACCCATTGCTGGAGGGAGAGTATGTGGATTAATACCTTTCCCAAGGGCATTAGCACTATGTGAAAATGCAAACAGTCTCGTCCATTTTTTACGACTCTAAACCATTTCACCTCCACAATGCTGAAAAGAATATATATATATATATAAAATATATATTATATATATATATATATATATATAATATATATATATTATATATATATATATATATATTATTTAATGTGTATGGTTGGCACTAGTATACTAGAAAAAGTAATAGTATCCAACGTACAGTGTTTAGAAGAGTGTTCAAATATCTGTGATAGAGCGTTTTACACAATTTTCTATTTCTGTCATTTTTAAAAGGAACTTTTCGTATTACCCGATGAATGCTTTCAGCAAGAAACCGCTGGTCGTAATACCGTTCCCGTAATTAAATAAATAAAAGCAAAAAACTTTTATTTGTTTTGATTTCTCATTGAAACTATACATATATATAATATATATATATATATAATATATATATATATATATACGCAATAATACTATCCTCTAAGAATTACACAAATTAGAACTGTACTATTCAAGGCACTTTACAGCCCCACCATTTTTTTATCGACAAGTAAATGAAATATTTAACCCCCACTTTTTAAAATATTTTTTTCGATATTTTTTCGATATTTTTATTTATTTCTTTCAATTCAAATAAAGTTCATAGTTTTCTAATATAATAAAAATAACCAATATGACAATATATATACGACCGAGTTTCGAAAATAAAACAATCAATACATTAAACAAACACAAATAAATATCTTTCTTTTTTTTCTTTCTTTTCTTCTTGTCATCTTTTCATCATATTCAATTGAAACAGATTAGCTTCATCGCTCTCGCATGCTCAGCCCCTCTCTTTATCTATCTACTACTCTCTTTCTTTCTTTCTTAGGTTATCTGAAAATATTTCACCTGACGATCATAAAGCATCAATTGTGATTCTAATCTATATCTAGAAAATTCAACATGATCTCTAAAATAAGTCACGTGTTATTATGTCAAGGTCATGAAATGAGATCACTGATAATATTTCTCTGAAAAGACACCTGGCAAATTTTATTCGTTACATTTTCGGTTCTTTTGTTTTCTTTTGTTTTGCTTTATTTTCTTTTATTTTTTTTTTCTCCTGTCTTTATTAATTTAAATTCTATTCATCAATCATTCCACTTTTCTTTGAAGGTAATTTTTCTAATAATCCTGCCCGAAACGTGAAGTATCTATATACATAATGGCCGCTTTAAAAAGACAATATTTTGATACAAAAAAAAAAAATTAAAGAAATCTAACTCAAAATGTCTGCTTTCTTTCATTTCAAAAACGCATTGTCTGAAATTAATCAAAGGAATTTCCCATAATCAAACATGGCGGCAGTAATCGTCTGATCACACACAGACGCACACACACAGACGCACACACACACACAGACGCACACACACAGTTCAATTGATCCAACTCGACATGGCCTTTTTATTTTTCGACGTAATGGCATCACTAGTCTTCCGTCATTGGGAATTTGAAGATTAATGATTAAATAATTATTGTTTTTCTATATTTTATTACTGATATTATGTTTCAAATTTTACCATCATTAATCCTTTAAGTTTATTGAAAACGATCAGGAAGAGAAAAATTACAGCAAAAAAGACAAACAGGAAATAATAAGACAATTGCAAAGCAATTAACTTAATTATAATATCGAAGAGAATATATATATATAATATATATATATATATATATATATATATATATATATATATATATATATATATATATATATTCGTACACGCACGCATATGCACTTCCCCAGTCCTAGGCACCCACTCGCACAAATGAACTCGCACACACGCACACTCTCACACTCAAACATACATACACGCATATATATATATATATATATATATATATATATATATATATATATATATATATATATATAATATTTTTGGATGAAACAAAAGAAATCACAATGCTCACCACAAATTTGTAGGAGCTTTATTTATTTATTTGCTGAATTTTTTAAAAGTATAATTGTTTTCCATAAGCAACTACCCAGGTTTCAGGTTATTTCACCATCATCAGGTTGCTAATAATTCTTCTGGTGTTTATGCGAAAACATTTCTTGCTGTTATCAAAAATTATGTTAACAGCAAGAAATGTCTTCGCATAAATACCAGAAGAATTATTAGCAACCTGATGATGGTGAAATAACCTGAACCTGGGTAGTTGCTTATGGAAAAAAATTATATCTAAAAATTCAACCAAATATATATATATATATATATATATATATATATATATATATATATATAATTAACATATGCATGTAGACAGGCAGAAAGACTATATTTGAATTTACAATTGGACTTGTCGACCAGAGTTCAAATCCTAGACGAAACTGTGTTTGCATTGCAAATCGCTAATACCCTGGGGAAAGGCATGAATCCAACTATACTCCCTCCAGCTATGGGTAAATAGTAGGGTAGACTGGGCTCTTCATCCTTGGTAAGGCAACCTGTCTAGGAGAAGGAAAACTCTGAATTCAAACCTGTTAAACTCCGCTTAAGAAATTGACATTGTGTCGCCTCCTGCTCGTGCGGAGGGGTTGGTAAATATATATATATATTTGAATTTACATTATTTTTTGTGTTGATTAGATGATTTTGGGAAAAATGTTACGTCAATTGAATTGGGATCGTTGCCAAGTTTAATCCCCTTTTTTTATTGTGTTTTTTTATTCCTTTTTTCTACCAAAATGCGTAACTTGATTTATTGTTTTTAATTCTTTTGAAAAAGTATGAATCAGAACTGTTTGTCTTTACGGACAAAAGAAGAACTCAGACAGATTGACCCAAAGACAAGACAATTAATGCTGATGTATATTGGTTAATAAGAAACGGAAGTACCGTTTCGGCTATTGTTTTGATATTAAACGGAAGTACTGTTTCGGCTATCTTTGGAGTTGTTTGGTTTGGTTTGGTTTTGTTTTACGGCATATCAACCCCAGTAGGTCACTTAATGCCGATAAAGTTTTGAAAGAAATTCATTCTCAATGGATAATACAATTTTTTTATAAATACATTTTTCTATTTAACCCATAGATGGAACCATAACAGGTACTACCACTCCGGGTCAGAGTGGACCAGGGAGCAATGGTGATGAAGGGGTGCTCCACATTCCCCAAACCTCCAGAACTGGAACCTCACCATCAGAGAGTTTAACGTCATTCCCAAGACATGTAGACACTCAGCCACCGCCTTCTAGTACCCATATGATAAAAAGGGGTTGGGGCTTGCCATAAGGGCAATAGGGTTGTGAAAATCATATAGGTGCTAGGGCTTGACGTGACCAGCCGATTGATCGGAGGAGGCCACTCCGACCGCCCGTCTAGCCAAAGACTTTGGAGTTGTAATAATAAAAAGGCGAAAGTGATTACTTCTCGCAGTTAACGTCAGCTGAACTATTTGTTGTGTTCTTTATTTCTATAAGCAAGCTGCAAAAAATACACAAGGCTCTACACCCTAAAGACGATAGAGATAGACTATATGTATCAAGAAAGGAAGGTGGAAGAGGTCTTTCCAACATAGAGGACTGCGAATAGGCCACACTCCAAAGACTCGAAGAATACACAAAGAAGAGCAAAGACAGATTACTTATGGCAGCCAACAATAGTAGATGTAATATATGGACAAACAGAAAAACAATAAAAACTAGAAAACACAAATGGGAAGAAAAACAATTATATGGACACTTGACGAAACTAAGTTAGGAAGAATATAATATTAAACTTATTTTAATGTTATTTCAATTGATTTCTATATAAAATTATATATAGGATTGCTTTTAATATGTTTAAGAATAACAGGATAGTATTAGAAATCAGTAACAGCAAATAATCTCTTATTACACACAGTTTTGTTATAATCATTATGTATATTATTCTTATCATATACTATGTAAATCTTTATTTCTCAGATATATATAACATATATTTCAGGATTCTAAATGCATTAATTATATGGGTAGTTTTGAGCCAAATCTAACTCAACTAGACTTTAATAAAGACCTCGTTAATGAATAATATGATAATCAAAATTAAATAATGATTATTTCATAATCTTTGAGAATATAACATAAATAACTAAGGAAATTGTGAGTGTCAATCGTGACGAAGTTTCAGTTACAGTCAGACAGTTACATTTGTTACGTAATTCGTGTACCACCAACGAGTTGTTTGTAAATGTAGTAAGATGCAAATAACGGTATGGTAAATGGAAAGATACCATTAACCGTTATAGGAAGATTGACAAGCTGTTCACTTTTCGCTAACTTGGGTACCGGTTTCTGATTGGCTGAAGGAAAATCGTGGGAAAGGTAATTGACAGTTAGATTTTGGCTGTTAGTAGAAAGGAGCAGACGCGAGGGTCGATTGCTCCCAAGATGCCAGCTTCTTACCTCGTAGTTATAAAACCCTTTTGGATTTCAGGTTTTTATTAAAGAATAAAAATGTTTTGTAAAACAATCTTGTCTTGTTTAATTATTACCAACATTATCACCAACAAGAACTTAGCACAGACAACCCAGCTCAGCAGAAGAAGAAAATGGCCAGCGACGAAAGACAACCAAGAGAGAAACCCTCTCCTCTCTCCTCTCGCCATTTATATACTCGAGTCAAACTAGTATATATATTGAAACAGTGATTTCCAATTATATTCATTTTGGGGCCAGGTGAAGTTTGGAAATACATATCTAATATATATTTATTTTAAATATGTGTTCGATACTGTAAATTGTGTCAACATTTTTTTTTCAAATGTCAATAAATTATGTTAAGTTATGTACCTTTACTCGGGTGTATATGTATATATATTATATATATATATATATATATATATATATATAATATATATTTTACAAACCCCTCCGAACGAGCAGGATGCGACACAAGGTCAAATTCTTAAGCGGAGTTTAACAGGTTTGAATTCAGCGTTTTCCTTCTCCTAGACCGGTTGCCTAACCAATGTTAATGAACCCAGTCTGCCCTACTATTTATCCATAGCTAGAAGGAGAGTAGGATCCATACCGTTCCCAAGGATATTAGCACTAAGTGAAATGCAATTAACACATCCAGGACTTGAACTCGGGGCGACGAGTCCATTTCCCATGACTTTAACCATTACACCACGAGCTTCCATAAACCAGCATATAACACATAATCTCCATTATAATAAGATGGGAAGTAATAGACCATAATATTACTTTTATAAGGAGTACGATTAAATCCTGTAAGCAACGTGTCGTTTCAATTTTTGAAAACCGTTGCCATAAGACCTCTCCTCCTCTCTCTCTCTCTCTCTCTCTCTCTTCTCTCTCTCTCTCTCTCTCTCTCTCTCTCTCTCTCTCTCAACCCTCACAACTGTCGACTAAAAGTTCGACATTTTACAATTTGAAGCAACAGAAAATCTAAACGAATCGTATATTTGGCACTAGGCCGCAAATGACATTTACTAAAAATCTCAAAACTAATTGCTAGCACTTGGACCCCAACGAGGTCCTCAAGTGCCACAAATCAGTCGTTTTTGGTGCGAGGCTTTTAAACATTTCAACATTTGTGACAGCGTCAAAACAAACCATTTGAAATTGGGAACAGCGGTGGCACTAACAAGGTCCTGAGTCCAACCGAAAGACAGAACGGTAGACTACTTGATGACGAAAGGAAATAACATCGACAGGACAGACGGCATTTATATTGCTGACGTCATGACGAGAAACGATATAAAAGCCAATCATATTCTATGGGACGAACGATGGAATGGTGATGGAAGGATTGAAGGATGAAATCATATTCAGAAGACACGTTTCCAAGCAACACACGATGAAGACCAAAGATTCCAAACAAGTTGTGTAAAAGAGTTTTCTTCATTTCTTACTTCTTTTATAAGATTCTTTCATGCTAATAATGCCAATATGATAACCATTATTATTTGTACTAGCAAAATAAAAATAAAAACGCCCTCTGGGCGATATAAAAATAAATGTATGAAATATGTTGCCTGAGGTGGGAGTTGAAAATTTTATGTCAGAGAGTTCGCACCATAAGTAATTAAAATCAAATTTATTAAATGAGTAAGAAATAAAACAATTTGAAATTGAAATTTAGTTCTAACTTTAAATAAGTATTAAAATAAAACAAACACTGTATAAGCATGTATTTATTAAAACATGTTTTAAAAGAATAATGAGGACTGTCTTATGCTGCATTCTCAAATTTTGAGTGTACTTAATCTGTGTTATGACGATTTTGAGTAATGTGACGTAAGCAGTGACGTAATTTTTGTTACAGACAAAAACCGGAAGCGAATCTCCATTATTAATAAATTATTCGGACTATTGTCCGAATCTTCATTGTTATCTGTACAACGTTTCGGTCGACGTGCCCACCGGCCTCCTTCAGGTATTTCTTGTCGGACTCGGGAACCTTCTTGGACTCTATTATCCTTCAGAAAGGTATGCATACAACTATTTGACCTCCAGGCAAGAGTAAATAGTACGGTAGTTTGGGGTCTTTAACATTGGTAACCAGTCTAGGAGAAGGCAAACTGAGTTCAAACTCCGCTTAACAAATTGACCTTATGTCGTATCCTGCACGGGCTGGTAAATATATACATATATATTTTTTACCACCCCTTCCACACGAGCAGGATGTGACACAAGGTCAGTTTCTTAAGCGGAGTTCAACAGTTTTGAATTCTGTTTCCCTTCTTCTAGACCATTTGCCTAGTCTGTCCTACTATTTACCCATAGCTTGAGGGGGAGTATTATTCATACCTTTCCCAAGGGTATTAGCTCTCAGTGAAATCCAATTACCACGTCCAGAATTTGAACTCGGTATGACGAGTACATATCCTATGACTTTAACCATTGCACCAGACGCTTCCTTGAATGAAAGACAAAATGGTATCAGTACGCTGATACATATATAACACGCATCCCCCACACATATATGTATATATATATATATATATATATATATATAGTAAATGAAGAAAAAACTCTAAACTTGCTTCATTACAATAATTTATTTAAATCGTATTAATACGGCATTTTCAGGTAATCACAAGAACAAGACTCTTACTGAGAATTTACTAAATATCTTGCTCTGTCCTTTTACTCACTGGTATTAGGCACATTGAGCTCTCCTTATGGTCTACCTGCATCAGCTTGGTTAAACCACACATGGAAAGACCCTAACTACGGAAAAAAACTATATATATATATATATATATATATATGTGTGTATGTGTGTGTGTGTGTGTGTGTGTGTGTGTGTGTGTGTTATATAACATCAGCGTACTGGTACCATTTTGTCTTTCCTTTATTCATTTATTTATTTATTCTCTCAGTCCGCCCTACTTCCCGCCTTTCTTACTCTCTATTCTTCCAAAGTCAACCATTACATCAGTGTGTGTGTTTTCCTCAAAGTGTTTATATAAAGTAACAGATGTTATATAACAGCCGCCTCATTGGGCCAATGAATCTATCGCATTGCAGGTAGAGACTGTTTGATAGAGACGGAATTAATCGGTGAGCTGTAAGAGAAATGGCGGAAGATGACGTGCATTTATAATTAAATTGTACCTTTTATTTTGGAAGAAAGTCAAATAATTGATTGTTCTTTAATGATGTTGAAGTTTTCCTATAAAAAAAATTATGCTGCTATCAAGACTTCATTAAAATTAAAACAAAGAAGATTCATTGTCTATATTGAATTCTCTCAATCGTTTCTTTCTTATCTTTACTAAAAATAGCAACTAAGTCACCAGGGAGTGGAATATATAATATATATTAGAGCGAGAAGAAAATAATTGAGAGAGAAAGAGAGAGAGAGAGAGAGAGAGAGAGGGAGAGAGAGAGAGAGAGAGAGAAAGAGAGAGAGGAGAGGGGAGGGACTGGAAAGAAAGGAAAATAAAAGTGAGGAAAAGTAGTGTTAGAGAGTGAGAGGAAAGATGGCAATATAGAAGAGGAGAATTGAGAAAAGGAAAGAAAAGTGAGTAAAGAGAGGGACTGGTGAGTTAGAGAGGGAAAAGAAAGATTGGAAGTAAAAAAAAGGGATAAAACGAAGAAAGGAAAAGAAGAAAAAATGATGAGGGAGAAAATAAAAATAAAAATAAAAATAATAATAATAATAATAATAATAATAATAATAATAATAATAATAATAATAATAATCCCAGCAAGAAGACCAGACCTAGTGTTGATAAACAAAAAAGAAAGAATTTGTCAATTTTGTGGATTTTGTGGATTTTGCAGTTCCAGCAGATCACAGGGTGAAGCTAAAGGAAAATGAAAAAAATGGAAAAATACTTCGACCTTGCCAGAGAACTGAAAAAGTTATGGAATATGAAAGTCAAAGTTATACCAATTGTAGTTCCAAGAAGGGTCCCAAAAGGATTGGAAAAGGGTTTGGAAAGTTTGGAAATCAGAAGAAAAATTGATACCATCCAGAACACTGCACTGCTGTAATCTGCCAGAATACTCAGAAGAGTCCTGGAGACCTGAGAAAACTTGCTGTCATCAGACTCCAGTGAAAGACCATCAGCTAACACTGGACCTTGTCGGATAACCAGAAAAGCTGTGGACTATGAGAGTGAAAGTGTTATCTATTGTAGATGGTGCACTTGAAACAGTCCCAATAAATTTGGGAAAAAGACTGCAGGATTTGATGTTATCTAGACTCTAGATGACTTCAAATCCTGAAAGATACAATTAGCATTTCCCCAAAGCGCTAATACACATGGAAAGATATATGAATCCAACTTTTCTCCCTCCATCTATGGGTAAATAGCAGGACAGACTAGGCTATTCAAACTTGGTTAGGCAACAAGTGTTGAAGGAAAACTCTTAATTTAAACGTGTTTAACGCCGCTTTGAAAAAATTGACCTTGTGTAACATCCTGCTCATGTGGAGTCATTGGTAAATATATATGTACGCTGTGTTTTCTAGGTCTTTATATACAAAAGAACTATAACTCTACGAGTGTGAGTAAAAAGGTAATGTCCTTTTCTTTATCTAATGTTAATTTTAAAAAAATAAAACTAAGGTCTAAATTGAGACGTAAACGAGGCTCAGAGCCAAAATCCGATAAGACACAAATTGCCAATAGCAATGTCCTCCTTCTGCATGACAATGCTCGACCACAAATAAACATCAGGGCAAGGGAAAAATGGCCTCATTCGAGTGGACAACTTTACCGCTTCCTCCATTCTCACCAGATTTTGCACCTTCCGAATATCATCTCTTCGATCCCAGGAAAGAGTGTTTGAGGGACAAATATTATTCCAGTGACGAGGAAGTGAGATCTATAGTGAGGAAGTGGCTCAAAGAACAGTCAAGCGAATTTTACGGAACAGGGATACATGCTCTCATTCGAAGTGGAACATTGCTAACTTCTCACATGGATTGTGTTTTGGAGGCATGTGGTGTTATGGTTATCGTCGTAGGAAATACATACGTCTACATGATTTCACATCCTGAACGAGTCAATTAGCATTTTCCCATTTACCCATGGACAGATTTATGAATCCAATTAACTCCATGAAATCCATTTTCATCCATGGGTAAATAGCAGGACAGACTAGGCTATTTAACTTTAGTTAGACAACAAGTCTACGAGAAGGAAAACTCTGAATTCAAACTTGTTAAACTCCGCTTTAAAATATTGACCTTGTGTCACATCCTGCTCGTGTGGAGTAGTTGGTAAACGAAAATCCAACTTTTCCCCCTTCATCTGTGAGTAAATAACAGAACAGACTAGGCTCTTTAACGTTGGTTAGACAACTGGTCCAGGAGAAGGAAAACACTGAATTCAAAACTGTTAAACTCGGCTTTGAAAAAATTGACCGTGTGTTACATCCTGCTCCTGTGGTGTCGTTGGTAAGTAGTGTACGTTGTGTTTTCTGTTTCTTTATATACAAAAGAAATAAATATACGATATAATATCTGTTATCTGCTAAATTCCTATATATTATTTAAGTGTTTTCTATGTCAATAGGGGAAAATAACTAAAATGCACTCGTAGGTATCTATTCATTTCGCATATAAGCTTTTAGAATGAGGTTTGTCACTATATACATCTAATTACATTAGTGAACGGTACTTTGGACTAATCTTCATAGATGCTTCGAGTAATGCTTAAGGTTTTATAAATAATTAATATCATAAATACACTTATTCGTTCCCATTGGTACCAATGGGTTGCCTTTTATAGTCAAAAGTGTTCGACTGTAACGCCCTCCGGCCTTCTTCAGTTTACTGCAAAATTTGGTAACTTGGGAATTGTAAACTGAAACACTTACTCTGTAGATGATTCTCATTCTGTTGTTTTTAACCAGAGGAAATATTGGATTTAATTCACATTTTGGTTCAACCTACTTCTGTATCATCTCAGTTCATTTATTCATTTGTTTGTTTGTCTTAGATTGTGCCAACTAGGTCCCCTCTACACTTAACGAACTTTTATATACATCACCCTATAAAACAACAAGTCTAGTTTTCCTTCTCCTAGACTGGTTATCTAACCAAGCTTAAAGGGCCTATTATTTACCCATCGTATTATTTACAGCCCCGTCCAGGATTTGAACTCGTGTCACTGTGTCTATTTCCTACGACAATAACCACTACACCATGCGCCTCCAATACCACTACACCATGCCCTCCAATACCACTACACCATGCGCCTCCAATAACCACTACACCATGCACCTCAATAACCGCTACACCATGCGCCTCCAATAACCACTACACATGCACCTCCAATAACCACTACACCATGCGCCTCCAATAACCACTACACCACCTCCAATAACCACTACACCATGCGCCTCAATAACCACTACACCATGCACCTCCAATAACCACTACACCATGCACCTCCAATAACCACTACACCATGCGCCTCCAATAACCACTACACCATGCACCTCCAATAACCACTACACCATGCGCCTCCAATAACCACTACACCATGCACCTCCAATAACCACTACACCATGCGCCTCCAATAACCACTACACCATGCACCTCCAATAACCACTACACCATGCGCCTCCAATAACCACTACACCATGCACCTCCAATAACCACTAATAACCACTACACCATGCGCCTCCAATATATGTATTTATCGTATTTGACGGAATATAGGACACACTTTTTTCCAAACTTTTGGCTAAGAAATTGCCCTGTGTCGATATATATATCATAGGTGAAGTTTGAGACCTCCCGTAGGCCTAGGCTAATCTTATCAATGATGCTCACTAACCCAGCTTACGCATAGTACTTTTACCTACCCTAAACTCCATGCATTCTTATTTTATTTGCTGGTATTGTTATAATCAATGTTAACAGGAGCGTATGGTAGACTGTTTTCAACAATATATGCTTAAATTATAAACTTTTTTCCTGAATCTGACCTGCTGAAATTGGGGTGAGTCTTATATGCTTTTGCGTCTTATAAGTCATGTAAACTCATTTCGAAGGCTCAGCAATGTTTTAAATTGACGTTTATAGAAATGGTAAGTTGAACTCTTTTCAAAAGATTGTATCTTAACTTTGTAAAACCAAACAAAAATATGGCAATTTTTTTGCTATTCACCCTTAGATGGAGGGAGAAAAGCTGTTGTCCGTAGGTGGTTATCCATGATGCTGAAAAACGGAATATTGATGGCTGAGCAGTCCATGATATCCAACACTTCACTTTGGCTCGTAAACCGGACCATATTACCCTTTTTGATCTCGATTAACAGAGGACATGTTTTTCATTTACACCGTCAATATCCAGTTGTTTGTTAGGGGTTAGGGTTAGGGTTAGGGGTTAGGGTTAGGGGTTAGTTTTTTAATTTTAAAAAATCAATATTTCATCTGTTCAAACAACCGGATATTGACGGTGTAAATGAAAAACTTTCTTAATCGAGATCAAAAAGGGGTGCCTAAAGGTCATATGGTCCCTTAAACCTAACATCTGCGCATGCGCGGAAGCTTCATTAGCATTATACACCAAGGAAGAAAAACTAACAGTGGCCTCATTTCTCTAGTTGGAAAGAGTGTCAAGGTTTATGTTCATGTGAGGCTTTTAACACGGGGATTGAAGGACCAGTTTAGCTCAGTCGATAGGGCGTTCGGCTAGGAATCTCAAGGTTTCCTGGTTCGATACCGGCCCGCGCTAACTCAGCATATGAGTAGCACAGGGATATGTGTGGTAAACTGAGGAGCTGATTGTGGGTGTGGTGTTCCACCTCAAACGCTAAAATAATCTCCTCGGTCTAGCGCTAGGGAGAAGGGGATAGACTCCCTCGCTGTCTGGCTGATATCGATATTAGGCCGCCCGGACAAGTTTACATTACTTTTTACTTATTGTTATAAACACAACCTTCCGGACGATATGCTCTCCGGCCATTTCAAGGTGTTTCATATCGAACGGGAACCTTCTCGTCGAATTCGGAAACCTTTTTGTCGAACTCGGGAGCGTTCATGTCGTAATCAAGAACCTTCACGGAACTTTGAACCAAACCCTTTATTCAATCAATTAGGGAAGAGTGTTCTCATTCTGCAAACCATAACCGGATACAAATATAAAACTACTAGAAGCGGCTACCCGGCGTCGCCTGAGTAGAGGGGATGCAAGAAAGGTTAGTCCCGTAGATCCATCATTTCTAAATCGTGAGTTGAATCCTCGTGGGATGCCCCATTTAAATCCCTATGTAAAAAAATAGACCTTGCATTGATCCAGCTACTCTGAAAAAAAATGTTAATGTCTCCTATCTAAAATATTAAATGAAAAAAGAATCCAAGCTCTTATCATTTAAATATTATGTTTTAATTATCTTCACAAATATAAATCAAATCTCCATTATTTTTGCTCAAATTCCAAGCCTGGTGATATTTAATGTGTATATATATATTTACTTTGTCGTAATTGTTTTATTTTCGATGTTTCTTCCGGACATACAGATTTACACAACTGCCCTTTATATATGCATAGAAGATAGATAGATAGATGTTAAGTATTCTATGTTATTATCGACAAGAAACAACTGAAGAAGCTCGGAGTGCACATCAGCCGAAACAATACAGATGAGGAGAACTGTCCGAAAAATCCAAATAATACAAAATGCATTTTCTATGTTGAAAAAGCATCGTTACATTTACACACTTATTCTAAAATAATCTGAATGTTCAAATTATTAGGCTGTTACAAAAATAATGGCCGATTGAAATGCTCTGTTTTGAAATGTCATTTTAACATAGAATTTGTTGTTTATTTCAGGTTAATTTTTGCATATACAACCTTCGTAAAGGATCCACTTTTTGTCACAAGTGACTATTCGGTCAAAAAAGGGGTCATTGGTGTTACGCAATCTGAGCATCGAGCACACTTCAAACCGCCTAAGTTTTTGGTGCTCATTGAGCTCATGAGGAACCCATTTATCGAGCTTTTCACCTTTCCAATACTCTGTAAATGGCAGGGAACCGTTTCAATACTGACACCAAGTGTCTGAGACATTTCTCTGACACTTTGTCGTGGATTTTGCTGAACAACTGCCAGCAATTGTTCATTGTCAAGACTGCAATGTCCGCCCTCTACCTTCTTCATTTTCAAGACTCTCATCTCCACTGCGAAATTTCTGGAACCACCTTCGTACAGTCCGATCACTTGTGGATTCATCTCCCCATGCTTTCTTGATATTGGCAGCAGTTTCGGAGGCATTGTGCTCAAGCTTGAAATCATGCAACATAAAAAGGCGAAGGTCATGTTTAGGCATGTTCATCTTTGAAGGCCCCTATTTTTCAAAAATACTTTCTATCTGAAAATAAATTAAATTTTATTTTTGAGCACACATTAATTATTATATATGCAAAAATTCACCTGAAATAAACAACACATTCTATGGTAAAATGACATTTCAAAACCCAGCACTTCAATCGGCCATTATTTTTGTAACAACCTAATACAAATAATGGTGGTTCATTAAGAAAAAAAAAGAAAAGAATAAAGGTGAGTGGTAAAAGTTATATTACAAATTCTACGTAAACTTTAGCAATCTACTGTATCGTTATTGAATTTTGGATAGAATGATTACTTGTTCAGTTTGTACAATTGGTTCGCTGAATGGCAAGTAACGAGTCGAGATTATTTCTCACTCTGTCCTAATCTTTTGCAAGTGATGACAACACAATGAGGGATTAATATGACGGAAACCATACTTATATGTAAATGTAATCTTTATATGTACATTAAAATAAATCAAATACATTGGGTATTCCATTGAAAACCATATATATGAAGATATAAATACATATGTATATATATGTAAAAAGTAAAGTCGTTGAGATGGCCTAAAGTCGGTATCAGCTAGACAGCGAGGAAGTCTATCCCCTTTTCCTTTTCCCTAGCGCTAGACCGAGGAGATTGTTTTTAGCGTCTGAGGCGGTGCGCCACACCTACCATCAGCTCCTCACTTTACCTGTGCAACTCATACGTTGAGTTGGCGAGGGCCGGTATGGAGAGACAGAGATAGATGTAGAGACAGAGATAGATGGAGAGAGAGAGAGAGAGAGAGAGAGAGAGAGAGAGAGAGAGAGCGTGTGTGTGTGTTTGTGTGTGTGTGTGTTGTGTGTGTGTGTGATTTAATAAGAAAAGGGAATTTTTTGCCAAAAGTCAAAATCTATTTTTGTCCTGGTTTTTCAAAATTATTTTCAATAAATTTAAACCTTGAATTGTTTGGAATTGGTTTAGAGACTATTCAAAATGGTGGCAAATCAAACCGAGCGTTCCAGGTGTGAACAGAGGTCTGTCATCATTTTTTTTTGCGGGGTGGGGCGATAAATAAATCTTTAAAAATGAACTGAAAATGAGTCGTAGCACACGATACATGCTGAATTAACCTGTCAAAGATAAACATGCCACTACTATACATAGTACAGTGACCATTGACGGAATCGCAAATTAAGCCTATGCCTAGGCTGTACGGTATTCCACGTCGCGCACGTTATTCGCTGGGTTTGCTTGTCATGATTATGTTCAATAATTATCGAATTGTATACGATATACGCATTGTAATTGCCTTCAAAAATATAAATAATAATATACTTAACATAAAAATACTTCAAAAGCAAATTACGAAATTCCATTATTTCTTACGCCTGTAAAAACAAACACCTCAGTCAAACAATATATAGGAGCAACAGAAGGAACCCTAAAACAAAGAATTTACAACCATAAACTTTCATTTTCAAACAGGAATTATTCAACAAATACATCCCTATGCACACATACCTGGAACTTAAAAGATATGTACATCTTACCGAACATAAACTGGGAATCCTGAAAGTCGCATTCGCCTACAGTAAAACATCAAAAAGATGCCTTCTTTGCCTCCACGAAAAACTCTCACTTATCACTCATCCACCACAACACACCCTACTAAACAAAAAAATGAGTTAGCCATCAGTCGAAAAGGCAGTGCATTGAGAAAAGAGACACTAAACACCGGTAAAGAAAAGTTTCTGGTCGCAGGATATGAAAGGTTGGTAGGTTGGTTCATTGGTCGTTTGGATTTTAAGGCATGTCAACTCTTAGGTTATTTTGGTTGGTTGGTTGGGTTTTACGGCATGTCAACCCCTTGGGTTATTTTATACCGAATACTTCTATTGGTAAAAAAAAAATGTTTAATGCTAACAAAGTTTTGAAATAATTTCATTTTTAATGGAAAATACATTTTTGTTTATAAACTCATGTTTTCTATTTAACCCATAGATGGGACCCTAACAGGTACTACCACTCCGAGTCAGAGTGGACCAAGGAGCAATGGTGATGAAGGGGTGCTCCAAATTCCTCAAACCTCCAAAACTGGAACCTCACCATCAGATAGAGTTTAACGTCATTCCCAGGACATATAGACCCTCAGTCACTGCCTTCTGGAACCCATATGATAAAAACGGGTTGGGGCTTGCCATAAGAGAAATTAGGTTGGGACAATCATATAGGTGCTAGGACTTGACGTGACCAGCCGATTGATCGGAGGGGGGCTCTCCGACCGCCCGTCTAGCCCAAGATAGGGCCATGGCAAACCCATGGCAAACAGGTGGCCCCATTGGGGGCGTCTTACCCCTCTGCAGAGGTGCAGTCGGTGCATTCTAACGCCCCAGCCGACAGGGCGGTTAGGTTATTTTATACCGAAGATCTTTGTTTTATTCATTCTTTTTAGGTATTAAACACCTTTTAAAAATCTTTCTTTTAAACTATTTAACCCATAGACGGGACCCTAATATGTACTACCACTCCAGGTCAGAGTGGAACTGGAAGTAATCGTGATAAAGGTGTACTTCATTTACCCCAGAGCTCCAGAACTGGAACTTCACCACTAAATGTAGTTTAACATCACACCATAGACTTTCAGCTCCCAACTTCTAGGACATATATGATAAAATGGGAAATATGCACAAAGTTTCGGCCGACTTGCACTCCAAGCTTCGGTTGTTTCTTGTCGATAATAACATAGAATATTTAACATCTATCTATCTATCTTCTATACATATATAAAGGGCAGTTGTGTAAATCTGTATGTCCGGAAGTAGGAAGCGCGTGGTGTAATGGTTAAAGTCATGGGATATGGGCTCGTCACCCCGAGTTCAAATCCTGGATGTGGTAATTGCTCTTCACTTAGCGCTAATACCCTTGGGAAAGGTATGAATCTTACTCTCCCTCCAGCTATGGATACATAGTAGGACAGACTGGGCTCTTTAACCTTGGTTAGGCCACCGGTCTATGAGAAGGAAAACTCTGAATTCAAACCTGTTGAACTCCGCTTAAGAAATTGACCTTGTGTCACATACTGCTGGTGCGGAGGGGTTGATAAATATATATATGATAAAATGGGTTGGAATTCCCATAAGGGCAATAGCATCAAGACAATTTTAAAAGTGCTAGGGATTGACGTGACCAGTCGATTGATCGAAGAGGGCTCTCCGATCACCTGTCTAGCCTAAGTACGGGACTACTCAGCCACCAGGATTCTGTCAAGTATCATGGGTTGATAGCCACAACCAACCGGTGGCTCTATTTTACCCCTCTGCTGAGGTACAGTCAGTGTATTATATTCTACTAACCCAGTAGACCGTGCCAGGACCTGAAAGGACCAATCACTATTGCTTTGCTTGTAAAAGGTGTATCTTTTCTTTTGAAAACAAATTAGCAGAAAATGATAGAGCAGAAAAATAAAATAAAGAGCTGAAATTCCATGAGCTTCTTAGTTTTGTTTATCTTGCAAAAGTTTTCACTGCTAGTTTTTCGGAAATCACATTATAATTTTCTAATAGCTGCAGTTACTGGTGTTTGTTCCTGTTTCATATGCAATATGATCTAATTTAAATTCTTGAAAGTAACAAATTCCTATAATCGGCGGAGAGGCAGGTGTGCAATTCCGTCCTAAATTTCTATTCAAGAAGCCAATAACAGATATATATATATATATATATATATATATATATATATATATATATATATATATATATATATATAACACATAGATAGATAGATAGACACTATCAGACTTATATATATATATATATATATATATATATGGGAGTAAATATGGAAATTAAATTAAATATATATATATATATATAATGTTGTTCTGGTTCCAACGGGAGAAAATTCAATATTTTATAAAAAGAAGGTCCGCAAAATGTATTATGTTTTTAGAAAAAAAAATCTTTTTATCTTGCATATGCAACACGTGTTTCAGATCTTCTGTTTATTCCGTAATTCGCCGGGTTTGCTTAAAAAGAATCACCAAAAATCAGGAAATTATCCGACTTTAATGACATTTTCAGTGTTGATTTATCAATGAATGTATTTTATAATTCATCAGTTATTCTATTTCAAAACTTTCTAATTTTGTTCAGGTCATTTAACTTTGCTGCCCCCCCCCCTTATTTTGGGGGCACAAAATATCGGTGGTGTATTATATTTTTCAAACTAATAACACTATAAAGAAAAAGACAAAAGACCGAAGCTGTGAATAGAAGAAAAATATTAATAATCCTGGTAGAAAATAAATAGCAAAATTCGGAAAATTAAAGGTAAAATAAAAAAAAATAAAAAAAATTTGTGAGGTCTTTTTTTTTTACTCTATTAAATAATTATTCAATTGGCTATTATCTTGTAAAATAAAAAATATACATTGATATTTGTTCTGTTTAAAGGGGGTGCTTAACTCTTCAATAGTGTTTTCTACAAAAATGATTAAATAATCTTTGGAGGAAACTCACTTGAAGAGTTACGCCCCCGCACATCTAGACAGAACAAATATCGATGTATAATCTTTTCACTGATATTCTAGAAGTTAATTATATACAAAACCAAGATAGTAAAAAAATCTCGAAATAATTTGTTTTTACATTTAAATTTCCGATTTCCAGTACTTAATTTCTATCAGAATCGCTCCCTTAATTTTTTTTCTTCTATTCATACCTTCGGTGATTTGTCTTTTTATTTATACTGTAATTAGTTTCACCTTTATATAACTCCACCGATATTTTGCGCCCTAAAATAAGTGAGGAGTCAAAATTCAGGGACCTGAAAAAAATCAGAAAGTTTTGAAAAAAAATACTGATGCATTATAAAATTCATTCATTGATAAATGAACACTGTAAAGTTCATTTTTGGTATTATTTCAATGGGAGGGGGGCATAAATTTATTCTGTAAAATACGGATTTGACGTCGCTTTGGCAATACCTACCTAATCCCAATTATTACCAAGAGCTCAATGGATGACCCAACGGGTCATGTTTTGTCTTGTGTATATATATAAATACACACACACATGTATATATATATATATATATATATATATATATATATATATATATTCATGAGAATAAGCTAGATGGGAGCTGCACAAGAATGCTGCGAGCGGTCCTGAATAAGTCGTGGAAACAGCACCCCACAAAGAATAACTGTATGGCCACCTGCCTCCCATATCACAAACCATACGAGTAAGGAGGGTTAGGCATGCAGGACACTGCTGGAGAAGCAAGGATGAGCTCGTAAGCGACGTACTACTGTGGAGGCCAACACATGGACATGCTAATGTGGGCCGCCCAACCAGGACCTACATCGACCAACTATGTAGGGATGCTGACTGCTGCGCGGAGAATGAGTCGATGAATGATAGGGAAGGTTGGCGAGAGATCGTCATGGATATCCGCGCAAATTGCGCGATATGATGATGATGATATATTCATAGAATGTGATAGATATTCTATCGCATTGAATACTTCAGTCCGTCTTTTGGAAAAACATGTTTTTGCATTTTTAAGATAAGGAAATTATGACACCTACAATGTGTTTTTGGGGGTGGTTTGTTTTTAGTTTTTTTAATAGATTGTGTTCTTTCGTGGTGAAACAATATTCCAAGGTTATTTGCCTGCAACGGAGATTCTCAAGATGAACTGAAATGTGTGTTATTATGAACAATTTGTTTTGTGACGAATATATGCTATTTTGACCTAATTTGGCAATTTTCCCGATGTTTCTTGTTTTGACATAGACCTTTCGGTAAATACATTCTCCTGATTTCAAAACGATTTCTCAACCTCTATTCTTTTAATTCTTTGAACCTATTGTTGGTCCCACAATCCTCTTTTCTCTTTCTGAATCGAAGAGATTTTCTTATTGTTATGGGAACTGGAACAAGAATCCGAATACTGATTATCCTTTAACGAAAACGAACTTTAATAATCTATTGAATGTTGCTCAAAAATCAATACGAATGTTAGATGGGAATCCATCAGGATAATTGAAAAGGATTAGTTTTAGAGAATAATCCATAATCTAAATAATCATGATATATCGGGCTGTTATCCTCATCTTATTGTGTATAAACACAACTTTCTTGCCACTGTAACCTCGGGTCTGTTTAGGTGGGTTTTTTAAATTTATTATTTTAATTACCTTAAAATAAGTCATCTTCAATAATTTCGGACCTCAATCGTTACTGCCCACTCAAAGATTAGAACAGCGGTCCGATATATCATAGTTATTCATTTTAAGCCACACATAATAATAAATATTTAATCTATACATATATAAAGGGCAGTTCGTGTGTATGTTTGTATGTGTGTATGTATGTTCGCATTAAACTACGAAATAAAACAATTAACGAGAAAGTAAAGCTGGGTAGCTGCTTCTAGTACCCTATAAGTATAAATTATTTGTATTAAGAATACTTACTTGAAGCAATTATTGTTACTATTAGTTACTTGATTGGTTTTTATGTAGGAGAGAAAAGTATATATATATATATATATATATATATATATATATTATATATATTTATATTTTGTGAAGTAAATTTTTCAGTTATGCAATTCAAATTATCTTGCTCTATCATCTGATGAGACGAAATTTTTGGGGAGCTATATTAAATCAACTTAGATTTATAAAGGCCCCAATTTTGGTCGAAATAAATTTATCATGGAATTACGGTTTTGAGTTTTTCCTTCCCTTCTAAAATAAATATTGCTCTGTATATAATCTAAAAAGTTTATTATACATTGAGCTCTCTGTAGTGATTTAAAGATTCACTGTATTTATAGATACTGGATCATACAATAATAATACAGTGTGTCTTAGAAATCACATAGAGAATCATCCCTTACTACCAAGTTTCGGATACCTCTCATCTTCTCTCTCTCTCTCTCTCTCTCTCTCTCTCTATATATATATATATATATATATATATTATAATATATATATATATATATATGAGAGTATCCAAACTTGGTAGTAAGGATGATTCTATATGTGATTTCTAAGATACACTGTATATACACTGTATATTTAGATTTCCCTATACTAACGATTTCCCTCCGACAGAAATCGAAACCGGTAGTTCAGCCGGCAAAGACCGCATCGTACAATACCTGCGAAATTAACCTGTCAATGATAATAGCACGCGTCTACCATATGAGGTACGCGGACATTGAGTAAATAACAACAAACCAGACCCATGCCCCGGGGCATGGGTCTGGTTTGTTGTTATTTACTATGACATGCATTATTTACTATGACATATTTTCCTATGGAAAAACATGAGTTTATAAAAATTGAGTATCCATTAAGAATGAATTTGCCGGTATTAAATTACCCACTGAGATTGATATGCCGTAAAAAAAATAAAACAAACCAAACCAAATCTCAATTTAGATACTGATGAGGCTGTGTATTCATGGTTTCATTTGATTTGTCGTAGTTTCTTTTTTGTTTAAGATCATTTCAACCTTTGTGGGTTTTTTTAGGCCTTCCTTTTAGGAGAACAGTAATCGTACTATTTAACCCCTATCTGGGGGATGAGGTTCTCATAACTTTCCCAAGTGCATTAGACCGATAGTGAACGTAGCGCGGCCTTGAGTTCGAACTCGCTTACGACGATGTCACTGTCAAACATGTTTGCCACAGCACTACAGTAGTGCACTTGTCTGTAGAGGACTGTTCATGTCAGAAGTCACCCTAGGGGCAGCCTTCACATGTGACATCTGTGGTCGAGAATATTTTTCAAACATTGGACTTCACAGTCACAGGAGGCACTGTAACTTCAGGGGCACAACAACTTTATTATAGTCTTCCGAATCTGAAATGCCAATAATAATAATAATAATAATAATAATAATAATAATAATAAACGAGGACTTTTTCTTCACGTTCTACATCGAACCATAGTTTATACTCGTAGATACCT
>CM042161.1:68433832-68446332 GCA_023376005.1 Doryteuthis pealeii | reverse complement strand
ACAGTTTAAAAAAATACCCGATACTATAATTCTTAATTACAAAATACAAATCTATGATCGAAGAAAAAAAATCATAAAAAAAGAAAGGACCATAACATATGCGCCTCCTGAAAATAATCAGCCGGCACTACGGTAATAGCCAAAAGAAATTGTTTGCTCTACTTTGTGTATTGGGCACTTTAGCATATTTAACTTAGGCATCTTTTTTGGTATTCTTTCTTTGGGCCATTACGGTAGTCCCGGCTGATTATTTTCAGGTGGTGCATTTGTTTCGGTCCATTCTTTTTTATGAATTTCTACTCCAGACATAGGGTTGTATTTTGTAATTACAAATCATAGTGTCGTATGTTTTTTCTTTTACACCATCAGATTTAAAGAATCAAAAACCTCCATGCGAGTAGAGTGTGAAACAAAGTCAGTATCTTAGGTGGAGTTTAACAGGTTTGAATTCAGAGTTTTCCTTCTCCTATAATGGTTGCCTAACCAAAATTAAAGAGCGCATTCTGTCCTACTATTTACTCTTAACTGGAGAGAGACTACTTGGATGCATATATTTCTCAAAAGCATTAGCGCTGTAGGAAATAAAAACAGCTTCGTCCCAGGATTTGAACTCATGTCACCGAGTCCATTTCTTACGATAACCTTTACACCAAGTGACTAACTTCCCCTCTGGGTCTGTTCCCAAGAAAATCCAGCCAATCAACACGTTCGAGATATGCGTCTCGTGTTCGTTTACATTCCGATCTCCTCCGATCCCAATTTTCACTTAATCATCTGCCGCCATTATTGTATTTGTGTAAAATCCACTCCCTTTCTTGTTACTTCCCCGACCTCCTAACCCAGCTGACTCCTTGACTGAATCGACTGGGTTAAATTATAATGATTTCTAGTGAAAGGCGTCATATGTCACAGATTTCGGCCCGAGTGAAACAAATGAAATTATTTCGCTCGGTCAAGTCTCATTTAAAGTCTTCACATTGCGAATTGTTAGTCTTTCCAACAGTCAGTCTTGTTTACACAAGGCGCCATTTTCGAAGACCAATTAGAGGTTCCTGTTTATTTACATATGGCAAATAGGTTCACTTATAAAAAGGCGGACTGAAGCGCGTGGTGTAATGGTTAAAATCATGGGAAATGGACTCGTCGCCCCGAGTTCAAATTCTGAACTTGGTAATTGCATTTCACTTAGCGCTAAAAACATTGGGAAGGGTATGAGTCCTACTCTCCCCTCTAGCCATGGATAAATAGTAGGACAGACTGGGCTCTTTAACCTTGGTAAGGCAACCGGTCTAGGAGAAGGAAAACTCTGAATTCAAACCTGTTGAACTCCGCTTAAGAAATTGACTTTGTGTCACATCCTGCTCATGCGGAGGGTTGGTATTATATATATATATATATATATATATATATATATATATATATATAGACAGGCGGACGGGTATCTCGAAGAGCCACCATTTGATTGGGATTCAGAAACTCGAGTGGAAATTTGTTTCAAATTTCTTTCGAGTACTGCTGGTTGGTGAGCATCTCTTCAGTAAATGCCACACTGGGACTGTAGAAACACCACTGCACCTCTTCTGAAGGGGAAGAACCCCCCTCCACACACACACACACACGACAACACTACAATAGGGCCACCTGTTATGCTAGGCGGAAATGTCTGGTGGCTGAGCAGTCAGTTAAAAATGGCAGCCAACTCAATTTTGCCTCTACTAGACTAGAACGCGCCGATCAGAAGACCGCGATCATTTGGCTGGCCTGCCAAGCCTTAGCATGATATATTATATACCGTCGGCCATGAGCCTAAAGGCTTCACTTGAATATCCTAAATTGCCGTCAAGATCTGATTCTTCGCCTCCACCATGGTTACAGTGTTTTCTACAATTACTGAAATGTAACAAGCCTCCTCAATGAGTTGAAATCGTTCCATCGTGTGTCAATGTCCTACGACGGTAACCCATTATATGACACTCCTTCACACGATAATGATCATATTATTGCCTCATTGCTGATTAAATCACTTCAGACGAATATACCGCTCATGCTTATCATCGACTCAAAGTTAAGAAAAAATGGCTTCGCATACGTGTAATAAGAGAGAAGGATAGAACCAGATTGATAATTTATCTTGTTGTCTCATTCTAGTCGCCAATGGTTTTCGCTTTCTTCTTTTATTCTTGACGCATTTGTAATGTTCCTCTTTTTGTGCGCTCTTTCTGTTCTAATGTAGGTCAATGCTGTTAATCAACAAGGCTTGTGGTATTTGATGCAAATCTTATTTGCCCGTTTCTACTCATCGGGTGAGTGACAACCGAGTGGGAACGTCTCTTCACCGCGGGGTCTGGCTGCCAAACTGACTAAGTCAAGATCACATGACAGTCGATTTCAACTGTCGAGTGATTCTCAATCTACGGTGATATGAAAATCACTTGCCCCTTGATTCCTCTATACGTTGTATCAATAATCTATGCTACCGTCATAGATTAATGCAACAAACGAAATCAAACTCAATTGTCCAGTGGTTTGACATTGGCGAAAAAAAGCGATCATGCTGAAATGCTGAAAGTTTGTTATATGAATCACATTTTCGGTTAGCTAGAAGGCGGTGGCTGAGGGTCTAGATGTCTTGTGGGAATGACGTTAAACCTATGCTGATGGTGAGTCCAGTTCTTGGAGTTCTGGGGAATTGTGGAGCACCCTTCAGTGCACCATTGTCCTGTCACTCTGACCCGGAGTGGTAGAACCTGTCTAGGGTCAATCTATGGGTTTAAAAGAAAAGGCATGAGTTTATGAAAACATTCTATTATCCATTAAAAATGAAATTTATTTCAAAACTTTAGCGATTAAACTTTTTTTTTAGCCAATTAGAAAGTATTCGGCATAAAATAACCCAAGGGGTTGAATGCCGTAAGTAACCACAACCAATCCACATTTCGTACTATTCTGGTTTCATAACTGACATGAAAAAAAGGCACAAACAACTGAGACTCAGCGAAATGAATATTTTGATTCAGACAATACAGGAAGAGATGAAATCTGAAAGAATGCTTCTGGTAATGTCCGTAATTACACTGGAGACAGATAAGATCTCCACTCAGACACAAATTCGAAGGCAGATGAGAGCGTAATTTCAATCACTTTCTAGAAATTTCCTACTGTTTTCAATAGTACATTCTTAATTTTTTTTTATTTCCTCTGTTCCCATTGAACTATATTCAAAATCTACTCGAAGTTTAATTGATATTCTAATTACGAAACGCAAAAAACCTTTGATGGATTTATCTAAATAAATGATATTTTAAAGGCATTATATCTAGTTATTATTGGCCAATTAATCGAGATTGTATTTGATGTACGGTAGTATTCCAAATGTAAACTCCTGGTTAATCTTAAGTTATACACAACAATGGCTGGTATCCTTTTGATCTTGGTTTTCTTTTAATTCCACTGGTAGAATGATTTCTTAAATTTAACTTGGCTAATTACAATTTCATAGCTGACAGGTTCTGGCTTTTTCATATTTTGTTTCTAAGCGGAAACAGTCGTCTTCTCATCTGTCTAAGGGAACTTCAGAAATGAAATGCTGTTACAGTAAGAGAGATTGGAAGAAGTTGACGAGTCATTTGCTGAGATGTTCTGTGTGTCGCTTGGTATTAAATTCCGTAATCACACATTCCTGTCAACAATCTCTCTTCGTTTTCTAGCGAAAATGTCTTACTTTATGCTACCCATCCTCCGTAGGGTTGATCACTTGGAGGAGGGGTCGTGACGACCGGCCACTAAAGCGTATCGTAACACTCCTGTAAAGGGAGTGGAAAACTAGTGGCGGGCTTTACATACAAGTCGATGTATATATTAACCAGTAAAATCCCCTTCACATTCTGTCAGGGGTGATGAAGACCCGCGGGTAAGCGTCTACTGCACACTGAACTGGATCGGATTTCAAGTCCCGGCTAGGTACATTACAGATGTCTAGTTCCACATCTGACAGAGATTTGATAAGTGAACGTCACGTTCGACGGATGATATATTATACGTGATAATATATATAGATATATTAATAGTGTGTTGATAGCTTTTAATGGTTAGTGCGTCCTTGGGACGCACGGATTGATTTGAGATAGTCCCCGAGAAAGTTGTGAGTGGACTTCCCCAAAAAGGTTCTTGATAAATGTGTTCTATCTATGCGACAACTAACGCATCTACCCCCTAACTTAGTACCCCATACCGGATAATTCGTTCCAAGAAATATTGAACTGTGATTTAGTGTTAGCTGAAATGGTGAGGGAGGAAAAAAACTGGGATGTTGGACTAGTGATTTATCTGGCATCCTTTTTAGTCAGTGACGCAGGCACGCAACCTATCAGCATCTCGTGTCTATATATATACTATATATATATAATATATATATATATATATTATAATATTATATATATATAATAGTAGGGAGTAAATGTAGAAACAAATCTTCTATTTGAAAACCTTATAATTATTTTCCGATCATTATGTTTTACAAAAGGAAAAGAACACACATGTAAAATTCCACACGGGCACCAGCCTCTCAAACTGCTCGGGAATCGCATCAACTGATATTCTCAGGAACTCTTATGGAATGACAGAAATGAATTCTCGTAATCGTCGTTCAAGTTCTTCCAACGTCGTTGGTTTCGTAAGTAGACTTGCTCCTTCAACAAACCCCAAAGAAAAAAGTCACAGTTTTAAATCAGGGCTTCTGTCCGGCCAATTATGAGGAAAACGTCTATCCATCCCATACTTAGACTTAGTTATAATTAGCAGATAAATATAATTCGTCATCATTTTTGACGCTCCATAGATTAAAAAAACCCGCAAAGATAGACAAATACGTAGATCTTGTCAGAGAGTTGAGAAAGCTGCGGAAAATGAGGTGATAGTGACACCATTACCAGTGGTGCGCTTGGAACTGTCCTTAAGAGCTTAGAAAAAAACAGGATGAATTGAAGATCTGAGAAAGAAGAGAGAACGTCTAAAACACATCCCTGTTAAGACCAACTAAAATACTTTGAGTGCGCCTTCAGCTGAGGCAGAAGAATAAAAAAAAAAACCTTTGATTCTTAATCAATCTATACATATATAAAGGGCAGTTGTGTGCATATGTATGTCCGGAGGAAACTTCAAAAAATAAAACAATTAACGACAAAGTAAATATATATACACATTGAATATCACCAGGGCTTGGTTTTTTAGCAAAAATAATAAAGATTTGATTTATATTTGTGAAAATAATTAAAAAATAAGATTTAAATGATAACAGCGTGGATTTTTTTTTTCATTTAATATTTTAGATAGTAGACATTAACATTTATTTTCAGAGTAGCTGGATCAATGCAAGGTCTATTTTTTGTTTTTACCTATGGATTTAAATGGGGCATCCCATGAGGATTCAACTCACAATTCAGTAATAATGCGGGACTAACATAAAAAAATCCCTCTACCCAGGCGACGCTGGGTAGCCGCTGCTAGTAACATATAAGACACAATGCAGGATTTTAAATGCAGTTATAATATGGGAGGTTTTGCGGCAAATCTAACTCAGATTTTCATTGAGGCTTCGTTAATAAATAAAACTTATTCTACGTATTAATGATTGTGACTAAGAATTAAATACTCTTCGATAAACTTACACAATTCTTGGGGGTATTTTGACGTAAACAGTGATTTAGTTTGGTTACAGACAGGGACACACCGAATTCCCATTTATAAATATATATATATATATATATATATATATATATATATATATATAAAATTAAATTTTCATGAACTATTGAGACATTTAAAACGTAAATCCCTAATTAAATGATAAGAAACGGGCATACTGATTTATAGTCGAAAACTAACCTCCAAAAAAGGATAAAAGTCAAGTAATAAAATAATCGATAAGAACTCAAAATAAAATCTACTAATCTTTGACAATTATGTGAAATCATGAACATGCAGCAAAAACCTCAAATAAAATATTCCCTACCTTCACAACTTCGCAAACTTAGAAAAAAAAATATCAAGAATCAAATTGCAGACCCAAAAATGTAATTCATTACACCAAATATCAGAAACGAAAGGGCAAATTATGGACCTAAACCTACCCAAATAACATAAAAGCGCAACTAGACTACATCTTAATAAATAAAAAATGGATAAACAGCGCTATCAACTGCGAGGCATACACCTCCTTCGAAGGATGTCAAACGTAACACACACACACACACACACACACACACACACATATATATATATATATATATATATATATTCGTGTTCCTTAATCTTACGACTGTTATAATCTGGCAATACCCTCTGGATAAAAATGAGATCGTCAAATCGTCCAAGATGGAATGCAAGAATGTAAATCGTTATTATCTGGTTTTGCTTATCCACCGAATTCTTATTTATTATGAGTGTCATCACCTCAGCTAAATAATGGAAATAAAGTAAAAGAAGAAAAAGGACACGGAAACGATAACGCTAATCTGTTTCAATGGAACATAAGGAAAAGGTGAAGGGGAGGAAAGAAAAAGCAAAAAAAAAGAGTGAGAGAGAGAGTTAGATCAAGATTATTATACGTTTTTAAACAATGAACCATATTGCAATAGTTCGTAAATAAGCATATCAAATTTTGTAATCATACTTTGGTATATTCACTGTTCCTGTTAGTTATTATTATTATTATTATTATTATTATTATTATTATTATTATTATTACACTCTCCTAATGCTAGTCCTGTTGGCTGAGGCTTCAGAATAACCCGACTGCACTTCGGCAACCCATGATGCTTATGGACGGAATCCTGGTGACTGAGTAGTCCCTGACATGCAACACTTCACTTTAGCCCTTACTTAGGCTAGATGGGCGGTCGGAGAGACCCCCTCCAATTAATTGGCTGGCCATATCAAGCTCTAGCACCTATATGATTATTCCAACCCTATTGCCCTTATGACAACCCCCAACGTTTTTTTTTATTATATATGTGCTAGAAGGTGGTGGCTGAGAGTCTTCATGTCTTGGGAATGACATTAAAATCTATCTGATGTTGAGGTCTGGGGAATATGGAGCCCCCCTTTATCATCATTATTACCTGGTTCACACTGAACCGGATTAGTAGTAAATGTTAAGTCAATGGGTTAAATAGAAAATTAACTTTGAATAAGTTTCTATGATGATGAGGTCTGGGGAATGTCGAGCACCCCTTCATCATCCTGACTGGTTCACACTGAACCGGAGTAGTAGTAAATGTTAAGTCAATGGGTTAAATAGAAAAATTAAGTTCGAATAATTCTATATGATGATGAGGTCTGGGGAATGTCGAGCACCCCTTCATCATCATGACTGGTTCACACTGAACCGGAGTAGTAGTAAATGTTAAGTCAATGGGTTAAATAGAAAAATTAAGTTCGAATAATTCTATATGATGATGAGGTCTGGGGAATGTAGAGCACCCCTTCATCATCATGACTGGTTCACACTGAACCGGAGTAGTAGTAAATGTTAAGTCAATGGGTTAAATAGAAAAATTAAGTTCGAATAATTCTATATGATGATGAGGTCTGGGGAATGTAGAGCACCCCTTCATCATCATGACTGGTTCACACTGAACCGGAGTAGTAGTAAATGTTAAGTCAATGGGTTAAATAGAAAAATTAAGTTCGAATAATTCTATATGATGATGAGGTCTGGGGAATGTAGAGCACCCCTTCATCATCATGACTGGTTCACACTGAACCGGAGTAGTAGTAAATGTTAAGTCAATGGGTTAAATAGAAAAATTAAGTTCGAATAATTCTATATGATGATGAGGTCTGGGGAATGTAGAGCACCCCTTCATCATCATGACTGGTTCACACTGAACCGGAGTAGTAGTAAATGTTAAGTCAATGGGTTAAATAGAAAAATTAAGTTCGAATAATTCTATATGATGATGAGGTCTGGGGAATGTAGAGCACCCCTTCATCATCATGACTGGTTCACACTGAACCGGAGTAGTAGTAAATGTTAAGTCAATGGGTTAAATAGAAAAATTAAGTTCGAATAATTCTATATGATGATGAGGTCTGGGGAATGTAGAGCACCCCTTCATCATCATGACTGGTTCACACTGAACCGGAGTAGTAGTAAATGTTAAGTCAATGGGTTAAATAGAAAAATTAAGTTCGAATAATTCTATATGATGATGAGGTCTGGGGAATGTAGAGCACCCCTTCATCATCATGACTGGTTCACACTGAACCGGAGTAGTAGTAAATGTTAAGTCAATGGGTTAAATAGAAAAATTAAGTTCGAATAATTCTATATGATGATGAGGTCTGGGGAATGTAGAGCACCCCTTCATCATCATGACTGGTTCACACTGAACCGGAGTAGTAGTAAATGTTAAGTCAATGGGTTAAATAGAAAAATTAAGTTCGAATAATTCTATATGATGATGAGGTCTGGGGAATGTAGAGCACCCCTTCATCATCATGACTGGTTCACACTGAACCGGAGTAGTAGTAAATGTTAAGTCAATGGGTTAAATAGAAAAATTAAGTTCGAATAATTCTATATGATGATGAGGTCTGGGGAATGTAGAGCACCCCTTCATCATCATGACTGGTTCACACTGAACCGGAGTAGTAGTAAATGTTAAGTCAATGGGTTAAATAGAAAAATTAAGTTCGAATAATTCTATATGATGATGAGGTCTGGGGAATGTAGAGCACCCCTTCATCATCATGACTGGTTCACACTGAACCGGAGTAGTAGTAAATGTTAAGTCAATGGGTTAAATAGAAAAATTAAGTTCGAATAATTCTATATGATGATGAGGTCTGGGGAATGTAGAGCACCCCTTCATCATCATGACTGGTTCACACTGAACCGGAGTAGTAGTAAATGTTAAGTCAATGGGTTAAATAGAAAAATTAAGTTCGAATAATTCTATATGATGATGAGGTCTGGGGAATGTAGAGCACCCCTTCATCATCATGACTGGTTCACACTGAACCGGAGTAGTAGTAAATGTTAAGTCAATGGGTTAAATAGAAAAATTAAGTTCGAATAATTCTATATGATGATGAGGTCTGGGGAATGTAGAGCACCCCTTCATCATCATGACTGGTTCACACTGAACCGGAGTAGTAGTAAATGTTAAGTCAATGGGTTAAATAGAAAAATTAAGTTCGAATAATTCTATATGATGATGAGGTCTGGGGAATGTAGAGCACCCCTTCATCATCATGACTGGTTCACACTGAACCGGAGTAGTAGTAAATGTTAAGTCAATGGGTTAAATAGAAAAATTAAGTTCGAATAATTCTATATGATGATGAGGTCTGGGGAATGTAGAGCACCCCTTCATCATCATGACTGGTTCACACTGAACCGGAGTAGTAGTAAATGTTAAGTCAATGGGTTAAATAGAAAAATTAAGTTCGAATAATTCTATATGATGATGAGGTCTGGGAATGTAGAGCACCCTTCATCATCATGACTGGTTCACACTGAACCGGAGTAGTAGTAAATGTTAAGTCAATGGTTAAATAGAAAAATTAAGTTCGAATAATTCTATATGATGATGAGGTCTGGGGAATGTAGAGCACCCCTTCATCATCATGACTGGTTCACACTGAACCGGAGTAGTAGTAAATGTTAAGTCAATGGGTTAAATAGAAAAATTAAGTTCGAATAATTCTATATGATGATGAGGTCTGGGGAATGTAGAGCACCCCTTCATCATCATGACTGGTTCACACTGAACCGGAGTAGTAGTAAATGTTAAGTCAATGGGTTAAATAGAAAAATTAAGTTCGAATAATTCTATATGATGATGAGGTCTGGGGAATGTAGAGCACCCCTTCATCATCATGACTGGTTCACACTGAACCGGAGTAGTAGTAAATGTTAAGTCAATGGGTTAAATAGAAAAATTAAGTTCGAATAATTCTATATGATGATGAGGTCTGGGGAATGTAGAGCACCCCTTCATCATCATGACTGGTTCACACTGAACCGGAGTAGTAGTAAATGTTAAGTCAATGGGTTAAATAGAAAAATTAAGTTCGAATAATTCTATATGATGATGAGGTCTGGGAATGTAGAGCACCCCTTCATCATCATGACTGGTTCACACTGAACCGGAGTAGTAGTAAATGTTAAGTCAATGGGTTAAATAGAAAAATTAAGTTCGAATAATTCTATATGATGATGAGGTCTGGGGAATGTAGAGCACCCCTTCATCATCATGACTGGTTCACACTGAACCGGAGTAGTAGTAAATGTTAAGTCAATGGGTTAAATAGAAAAATTAAGTTCGAATAATTCTATATGATGATGATCTGGGGAATGTAGAGCACCCCTTCATCATCATGACTGGTTCACACTGAACCGGAGTAGTAGTAAATGTTAAGTCAATGGGTTAAATAGAAAAATTAAGTTCGAATAATTCTATATGATGATGAGGTCTGGGAATGTAGAGCACCCCTTCATCATCATGATTAAATAGAAAATTTATGTATATAAAATTAAGTTTAAATAATTTTCTACCAAACTATCGCAACGAATCTTTTAAAATTAGCTGGTAGTAAATGACCCACAAAGGTTTGATATACCGTAAAAACATCTTATAATGCTGACTTTTCTTTTATGTAAGTTGTAATTAGTACCTGTGACGTATACTTTTTTTCTCATAAATATTACATTTCAAAGAATTGGAATTGTTTAGATAAACCCTATAAATAAATCAACAAATCAATAAATAGTTAGTTTCACATCAATAGGTTAAATAGAAAAATTGTTTATAAAAAATTAAGTCTAAATAATTTTCTACCAAACTATCGCTACGAATCTTTTATAACACCAAACTTTGTTGGTTTTCTGTTACATTATGGAAATGCCTCCTCATATAATCCTTTGTTGTATTCAAAACTTTTCAGCAACAAAGGCATGGTTTTGGAACTAAAGCACCATTACTACTATTCCAGAGCGGATCCCAGCAATATCTTACAATACCACCAAACTTTGTTGGTTTTCTGTTACATTATGGAAATGCCTCCTCATATAATCCTTTCTTGTATTCAAAACTTTTCAGGAACTGAGGGCTAATTCAATCATGTAAGATTTGAATTAACTGACTTAAAATTACTATTAACCCAATGAATCCCAGCAATATCTTACAATACCACCAAACTTTGTTGGTTTTCTGTTACATTGTGGAAATGCCTCCTCGTATAATCCTTTGTTGTATTCAAAACTTTCCAGCAACAAAGCGTTTATTCAATGATATAAGACCAACAGGACCTCTGGATATACCACAGTATGATGATTTAATTATTACGTTTGATATGTTTACTTAAGATCTATTAATATTTTCTGGTATTAAATAACCCACCAAGGTTTGATATGCCGTAAAAAATCTTTTATTGGTGACTTTCCTTTTTATGTAAGTTGTAATTAGTACCTGTGACGTATTCTTTTTTCTCTCTCTAAATGTTTCATTTCAAAGAATTGGAAGTGTCTAGATAAAGTCTATAAAACTCGAGGCAGACTAAAGAAAAGCGATAGGTAAATTTTGTTAGTAAATATGGCGCTCTTATTATTTCCTCCAGAAATTTACCTTGATGGCGACAATCAGATTTCACCTTTGCTTCCTTTACGTCTAATGATAATATTGTCGCGCCTGAGATTATGCCATCTTGAAAAAAAAATTGCCGTCCAGGGATAAGAAATTAATCCTTCTAGCAAAGAGATAATCCGATTTTACATCTTCATTGCCTTTGCTTACGTCATAGATATCATAGGGAATATGTTGGCACTGTGATAATATTGCTTCCCCCCCCTCTCTCTCTCTCTATATATATATATATATATATATATATATGTATATATATATATATATATTTCTTTACAAATATATATATATATGAACGTGTTTATATGACTAAGTGCTTGGGTGCGTGGTTATATAATAGTGTGTGTGCATATATATATATATATATATATATATATATATAGAGAGAGAGAGAGAGAGAGAGAGAGAGTGAGAGAGAGAGAGATAGATAGATATAGCTATAGATATATATGTAAGTAGGTATATTTGTATACACATATTCATATATGTATGCATATATATTATATATATATATATATATATATATATATATATATATAGTATTAGGGCATCATCATCTTCCCTATCAGGTTTATGACGTGAGAAAAAGCAATGAACATTAAAACCGGATTACGTCTAATATCCATATCTCCCATCAATTTATATATATATATATATATATATATAATATATATATATATATATATATATATATATATATATATATATATATATGTGTGTGTGTGTATATGTATTGTTATATATAACATCTGACGATTATGCATACAACCTAACGTAGAACCTAAACCCAATGCAAACCTACTTAGATGTAAAAGAATATCTTAAGATAGAAACATTTAACATTAAAATGCTAAA
>CM042161.1:68371332-68428832 GCA_023376005.1 Doryteuthis pealeii | reverse complement strand
TTATTAGCCTCAGTCTCCTGGCGGTTAGTATGTATATAAATATTTATATATATATATATATATATATATGCATATAAATGTTTTTTTTTCTTTTGGCCAAAATAGTGTACTAATAGATTTTTTTTGTTGTACGATATCTTGTCTTTTTTTTTTTACAAAATTTTTTTTCTTCCCGGTTGATGTTTGGTAGTATATTTTACAATCAAACTATTTGCTGATTTTTTCTCACCGCGAGGATTTACCAACAGTTTGCTATATTAAATTATATATTATATATATATATATATATATATATATATATATATATATGTGTGTGTGTGTGTGTGTGTGTGTGTGTGTGTGTGTAGAATCAAACAAAAGCACGTCTCCCGTTTAACAATTTTATTAATGATCTTTTCAAGCTTTCTGGACAAACTTTTTTTATTAGTCTACCAAAATTCTTATCCCAAGTACTTTCGGCACTTCGAAGTGCCATTATCAAGGGTTATGTGTTTATGTTCGTGTTTTTTTTTTGTGGGGGTGGGTTCAAGTTAATGGTATTGAGAGTAATTAGGAGGGGAACTCGTAGACATTATAGTAAGGGGTGTGGAGGCTGGAAGGAGGAGAATTGGTAGGAAAAGTGTTATAGGCCTTTTAAAATGTGAGTACTGCATTGAAAATTAATCTTATTTAAGGATGTATTGTATTGTTTAATGTATAAATCTTCTAGTATTTGGAGTTTTTGTTTGTTTTTGTTGTTTTTTCTCTGTGCAAAATGTCACGCCGTTTGACTCTTCATATGACAGATAATAGCTCCATTTCCCAACGGAGAGAGATTCCAAAAGTTGGAAAAGTTGTCCTAGAATATTCCGTCAAAACGAAATACATATATTGGAAGGCCAGTGTAGTGGTTATGTGAGCGCATGTGTAGGCTTATTGAGGCACATGGTGTAGTGGTTATTGGAGGCGCATGGTGTATGGTTTGGAGGCGCAATGGTAGGGTTATTGGAGGTGCATGGTGTAGTGGTTATTGGAGGCCATGTGTAGTGTTTGGAGTGCAATGGTGTAGTGGTATTAGGCGCATGGGTAAGTGTTAATTGGAGGTGCATGGTGTAGTGGTTATGAGGAGCATGGTGTAGCGGTATTGGAGAGTGAGTGTAGTGTTATTGGAGGCGCATGGTGTAGTGGTTATTGGAGGTTCATGGTGTGTGGTTATGGAGGCGCATGTGTAGTGGTTATTGGAGGCGCATGGTGTAGTGGTTATTGAATGGTAGTGATATTTAGTAGACACAGTGACACGGTTCAAAAAATCCTGGATCGGAAACTGTAAATATAGATGGGTAAAAATAGGCCGCTTTAAGCTTGGTTAGATAAACCATCAGGAGAAGAAATATCCTGTTGTTTTTATTAGGTGATGTATATAAAAGTTCGTAAGTGTAGAGGGGACCTAGTTTGGCACAATTGAAGACAACAAACAAATGAATAATGAACTAAGATGATACAGAAGTAGGATTGAAACCAAAATATGAATTAAATCCAATATCTCTGGTTAAAAACAACAGAATGAGAAATCATTCTAACAGAGTAAGTGTTTCAGTTTACAGATTCCCAAGTTACCCGAATTAAAGTAAACTGAAAGAAGGCCGGAGGGGTTACAGTCGAACACTTTTGACTTAAAAAGGCAACCCATTGGTACTAATGGGAACGAATAAGTGTATTTATGTATTAATTATGTTATAAACTTGAGCGTACTCGAAGCATCTCATGTAGATTGGTCCAAATACCGTCTCATAATGTAATTTAGATGTATCATAGTGACAAACCTAATCTCTAAAAGCTTAATTATGCGAATGAATAGATGCCTACGAGTGCATTTTAGTTATTTTCACACTATTGCAATATAAAACAGCTAAATAATATATAGGATTTAGCAGATAACAAATATTTATAGTAAATTTATTTCTTTTGTAATATAAAGAGAACAGAAAACACAACGTACACTACTTACCCGACACCACATGAGCAGGATGTAAACACATCGGTCAATTTTTTCACAAGCCGAGTTTAACAGTTTTGGAACTTCGTGTTTTCTCTCCTGGCACGCAGTTTGTCTAACCAACGTTCAAGAGCCTAGTCGTTTGTTATTTTAACTCCAGCAGAAATGAGGGGGAAAAGTTTGGATTTTCGTTTACACCATCTCACACGAGCAGGATGTGACACACAGGGTCAATATTTAAAGCGGAGTTTAACAGGTTTTGATTCAATGAGTTTTCTTCTCGTAGACTGTTGCTAACTAAGTTAAATAGCCTAGTCCTGCCCTGCTATTTTCCATGGATGAAATGGAATTTCATGATAAATTGGTTCTATATATCTTTCCATGGGTTAAATGGGAAATGCTAATTGACTCGTTCCGGATTTTGAAATTCATGATAGACGTACGTATTTCCTACACGATAACCAAACACCCACTCGTCCAAAAACACACATCCATGTGAGAAGTTGCCATGTTCCACTTCGAATGAGAGCATGTATCCCTTGTTCCGTAAAATTCCTCTTGACTGTTCTTTTGTTAGCCATTTCTCACTAATAGATTTCACTTCTCGTTAGGAATAATATTTGCTCCCTCAACCACCTTTCTGGGATCGAAGAGATGATAGTCGGAAGGCGCAAAATCTGGTGAGAATGGAGGAAGCGATAAAGTTATCCATCGAATTAGGTCCATTTTCGCTTGCCCCTGATGTTTATTTGTGGTACGGCATTGTCATGCGAGCAAGGAGGACATTGCTCATTGGCAAATGGGTCTTCGGATTTTGAGCCTTGTTACGTCTCAATTTAGGCTTCTTAGTTTATTTTTAAAAATTCACATCAGATAAAGATGCGATAGGCGATTTTGTCGTCTGCTAGGAATTTTTTTAAAGCGAATATAGAAATAATTAAATCTATTTATTTATGGTCAAACTTTGTCTAAATCGATAAGTAGTTAACAAATAACTATACTTAAAAAAAGAAAAAATATCATTACTATTGCATTTATTTTTAATAGAATTTAAAATATTTGTTTTGGTCACTTTCGAGGATATCAGCCCAGTCAGCCTGTTTTTCATGTTTTTAAGTGGGCTTGTTTACAATTTTACTGTAAATTCGCGTTTGCAAAAAAATACACCAAAAATCAAGTAATTATACCGATTTTAATGAAATTTACTCAGTATTGATTAATAATAATAGAATTTATAATGCATTAGTTATTTTATTTCAACTTAATTTAAGGTATTTTTGCTATGAAAATTATATAAAATTCAATTTAATATGAAAAGCCTGAACGTTCAGTCTAAAATCTTATATTTAGAATCTAAACATAATTTTGCCAGTCCTTAAATAAAGAAAAAGGGAATACTTGGCTTTTACTAGTAGATTTATAGTTCTTTTGTACATAAAGACATAGAAAACACAACGTACATATATAGTTTACAACGCTCCACACGAACAGGGATGTGAACAAGGTCATTTTTAGCAAAAGTGGCGTTAAACACGTTAAATTAAGAGTTTTCTTTCTATCACTTGTTGCTAAACCAAGTTTAAATAGCCTAGTCTGTCCTGCCTTTTACGCCGTATAGAATGGAGGGAGAAAAGTTGGATTCATATATCTTTTCCAATGTGCTTTGGGGAAATGCTGTCCTCTTTCAGGATTTGATAGTCATCTAGAGTCTATATGACATCCAATCCTGCAGTCTTTCCCAATTATTGGACTGTTCAAGTGCAACCAACTAGCAATTAGTATACTTTCCACTCTCATAGTCCACAGCTTTTTTAATTCTCTGGCAAGGTCCAGGTATTATTATTATTATTACTCCTTTTGAGTTTCACATCAGTGTTGCTGATGATCTTTCACTGGAGTCGAGTGACAGCAGTATTCTCAGGTCTCCAGCTCTCTGAGTATTCTGGCAAGATTACAGCAGTGCAGTGTTCTGGACTGGTATTCAAATTCTTTTCTCTGATTTCCAAACTTTCCCAAACCCTTTCCAATCCCTTTTGGACCCTCTTCTGGAACAAATTGTATAACTTTGACTTTCATATTCCATACTTTTTCATGTTCCGTGGCAAGGTCGAAGTATTTTTCCATTTTTTTTTCATTTCCTTAATAGCTTCACCCTGTGATCTCGCTGGAACTGCAAATCACCAGTTGACAAATTCTTTCTTTTTTGTTTATCAAACACTAGGTCTGGTCCTTCTTTGCTGGGATTATTATATTATTATTATTATTATTATTATTATTATTATTATTATATTTTATTATTTTTATTTTTTATTTTTATTTTCCGCTCATCATTTGTTCTTCTTTTCCTTCTTCTGTTTATCCCTTTTTTTTTACTTCCCATTTCTTTCCCTCCTAAACTCTCAATCCCTCTTTATACTTCTTTCTTTTCTCAATTCTCCTTTCTATTTGCATCTTTCTCTCACTCTCTAACACTACTTTTCCTCCTTTTATTTTCCTTTCTTTTCCGGTTCCCCCTCTCCTCTCATCTTTCTCTCTCAATTATTTTTTCTTCTCGCTCTAAATATATTATATATTCCACTCCCATGGTGACTTAGTTCTATTTTTTTAAGTAAAGATAGAAGAAAGATTGAGAGATTCAATATAGACACATGAAGCTTCTTGTTTAATTTTAATAGAGATCTTGAATAGCCAGCATTAATTTTTTTTTTATAGGAAAATGCAACCATCATTAAAAGAACAATCAATTATTTTGACTTTCTTCCAAAAATAAAAGGTACAATTTAATTATAAATGCCGTCATCTTCGCCATTTTCTTACAGCTCAACCGATTAAATTCACGTCTCTTTCAACAAGCTCTCTCCTGGCAATGCGATAGATTCATTGGCCCAATTGAGGCGGCGTTATATAACATCTATGTACTTTATATATATATTTGAGGAAACAGCACACACACTGGGTTAATTGGTTGACTTTGGAAGCAATAAGAGTAAGAAAGGCGGGAAGTGGCGGATTGAGAGAATACATAAATAAATGATAAAGGAACGAACAAATATGGACAGTACGTCTGATGCTATACTACAACACCACACCATCAGGCACACACACACACACCACACGCACCACCACAAACAAACACACACCACACACACACACAAATATATAAAATATATATAGTTTTTTTTTTTCGGTTTGGGGTCTTTCATGTGTGGTTAACCAAGGTGATCAGGTAGACAATAAGGAGAGCTCAATGTGCTAATACACAGTGAAGTAAAAGGACAAGCAAAGATATCTTAGTAAAATTCTCAGTAAGAGTCATGTTCTTGTGATTACCTTGAAGATGCGTATTAAATACGGTGAATAAATTATTGTAAATTAACGCAATTAGAGTTTTTTCTTCATTTATATATATATATATATATAATATATATATATATATACATATTATGTGTGGGGGGTGGCGTGTTATATATGTATCAGCGTACTGTACCATTTTGTCTTTCTTCAAGGAAGCGTTGGATGTAATGGTTAAGTCATAGGATATGTAGCTCATCATACCATGAGTTCAAATTCTGGACGTGGTAATCTTATTTCAACTGAGGGCTAATACCATTGGGAAAAGGTATGATGCTACTCTCCCTTAAGCTATGGGTAATAGTAGGACAGAACTAGGCAACTGTCTAGAAGAAGGAAACAGAATCAAAACTGTTGAACTCGCTTAAGAATTTGACTCTTGTGTCACATCCCTGCCGCGTGGAAGGGTGGTAAAATATATATATATATATATATATATGTATATATATTTACAGTCCGTGCAGGATGCGACATAAGGTCAATTGTTTAAGCAGAGTTTGAACTCAAGTTTGCCTTCTCCTAGACTGGTTACCTAGTCAATGTTAAAGACCCCAACTACCGTACTATTTACTATGCCAGGAGGTCAAATAGTGTGTATGTATACCTTTCTGAGGATAATAGTGTTAATGGGAAAGCAAACAGCCTCTTCAGGATTTGAACTCCGGGTTGGCGAGTCTATTTCATACGACTCTAACCATTAACCACACGCCTCACACAAACACACACACACCACACACACACCTAACACACACACACACACACACACACACACACATATAATATATATATATAATGGTCTACATGAAATATATTTAAAAATAGATTTATATTAAATTCGTGAATAATTAACTTCTAACAGATCTAGGAAAAACGCTCTGGGATTTTTTAACCTTTGATACTTTCTTTTACATTTTTATACACATTACATCAAACTCTTTGAGTTTTCTTTTGTGGACTATAATGCTTCTGATTTTAATAAAAAATTAATTTTATTTTATTTCAAAACAGAATACGCATTTTCTAAATTTAAAAAAAAAAAAAATTAAATTTAAAAAATTCCGGCTATAATATTGAACCGTTTCATCTGACCACTTTCGTCGCATAACGGTCCACTTTCACCTTCTCTCTTCATACACAACTCGCTCTTGAGGAAGACACTTCAATAAGGGTCGAAACAGAATTCTGTCAGCGAATTTTAAATCATGTGTTTGTTTTTTTCTAAATATTTATTTCCACTGTCGGATTCACTTCCATTCATTTTTCATATATTATATATATATATATATATTATATATATATAATATATATAATAATATAATATGATTTAATATATTTATAATTATAACTTGTAAAATAGATTGTAATCTAAATCAAGAAATACGTAACTACCAAACAGATCCAGGTAAATTTAGAAGATTCGCTCGCGTTTTGTCTGTAACAAAGAATTACGTCACTGCTTACGTCCCATTACCCAAATCGTCATAACACAGATTTAAGTACACTCAAAATTGAGGCATGACCTTAGACAGCCTCTTATTCTTTTAAAACATGTTTAATAAATACATTCTCGGTAATTATATACTTATACAGAGTTTGTTTATTTGAATACTTATTTAAAGTTAAAACAAAATTTCTATTTCAATTGTTTATTTCTTACTCATTTAATAAATTTGATTTTACTAAACTTATGGTGCGAACTCTCTGACATTAAATTTTCAACTCCACCTCAGGCAACATTTCATACATTTATTTTATATCGCCCAGAGGGCGTTTTATTTTTATTTTGGCTAGTACAAAATAATGGTTTATCATATTGGCATTATTAGCATAAAAGAATCTTATAAAGAGAAGTAAGAAATGAGAAATCTTTTTAACAACTTGTTTGGAATCTGGTGCTTCATCGTGTGTTGCTTGGAAACGTGTCTTCTGAATATGATTTCACCTTCAATCCTTCCATCACACATCCATCGTTCGTCCCATAGAAATATGATTGGCTTTTTATATCGTTCTCTCGATGACGTCAGCAATAATAACTGCCGTCTGTCCTGTCGATGTTATTCCCTTTCGTCATCAAGTATCTACCGTTCTGTCTTTCGGTTGGACTCAGGACCTTGTTAGTGCCACCGCTGTTCCCAATTTCAAATGGTTTGTTTTGGCCGCAGTCATGTTAATTTTAAAACTCGCACCAAAAACGACTGATTTGTGGCACTTGAGGACCTCGTTGGGGTCCAAGTGCGAGCAATTAGTTTTGAAGATTTTATGTAATGTCATTTGCGGCCTAGTGCCAAATATACGATTCGTTTAGATTTTCTGTTGCTTCAAATTGTAAAATGTCGAACTTTTAGTCGACAGTTGTGAGGGTTGAAAGAAAGAGAGAGAGAGAGAGAGAGAGAGAGAGAGAGAGAGAGAGAGAGAGAGAGAGAGAGGGTGATAATGCTAATCTGTTATGGGGTAAATAGTAGACTACTGTTCTTCTCCAAGAATGGAGTTTGCATTTAAATAACCCACGAATGTTGATATACTTTAAACGAAAGAGGAGGTCTTATGGCAACGGTTTCAAAAAATTGAAACGAACACGTTGCTTACAGGATTTAATCGTATCTCCTTAATAAAAGTAATAGTATGATCTATTACTTCCCATCTTATATAATCGAGATTATGTGTTATTATACTGGTTTATGGAAGCGCGTTGTGTAATGGTTATAGTCATGAGAAGTGGAATCGTCGCCCCTGGAAGTGTTAATTGAATTTCACTAGCGCTAATATCCTTTGGAAAGGTATGGATCCTACTCTCCTTCTAGCTAAGGATAAATAGTAGGGCACACTGGGCTCATTAACATTGGTAAGGCAACCGGTCTAGGAGAGGAAAACTCTGATTAAAAGCTGTAAACTTTGCTTAAGAAATTGTACATGTGTCGCATCCTGCTCGTTCTGAGGGGTTTGTAAATATATATATAATATATATATATATATAAATAATATTATATATATATATATAATATATATATATATCCGAGTAAAGGGGTACATAACTTAAGATAATTTATTGAATATTTGAAAAAAAATTTTTTTTCGACACTTAGTGTTTCGATTGTTAATTTACGTATCGAACACATTTTTAGATAAATCTATAACTAGATATGTATTTCCAATCTCACCGGGTCCCAAAATGAATATAATTGGAAATCACTGTTTCAATATATATACTGGTTTGATTCGAAGTATATAAATGGCGGGGGAGAGAGGAGAGGGTTTCTTCCTTGGTTGTCTTTCATCACTGACCATTTTTCTTCTTCTGTTGAGCTGGGTTGTCTGTGCTAATTTTTTGTTTGTGATAATGTTGGTAATAATTAAACAAGACAAGATTGATTTAAAGACATTTTTATTCTTTATTAAAAACTGAAATCCAAAGGGTTTTTATAACTACGAGCTAAGAAGCTGACGTATTGGGAGCAATCGACTCTCGCGTCTGCTCTTTCTACTAATGGCCAAATCTAAACTGTCAATACCTTTCCCACGCTTTCCCTTCAGCCAATCAGAAACCGGTACCCAAGTCAGCGAAAGGTGAACAGCTTGTCAATCTCCTATAATGGTTAATGGTATCTTTCCATTTACCATAACGTCTTATTTGCATTTCTTACTATACTTACAAACAACTCGTAGGTGGTACACGAATTACGTAACAGATGTAACTGTCTGACTGTAACTGAAACTAGTCACGATTGACACTCATAATTTCCTTAGTTATTTGTTATATTCTTAAAAATTATGAAATAATCATTATTTAATTTGATTATCATATTATTCATTAACGAGGTTTTATAAAGTCTAGTTAGGTTAGATTTGGCTCAAACTGCCATATTATTAATGCATTTAGAATCCTGAAATATATGTTATATATCTCTGAGAAATAAAGATTTTCATAGTATATGATAAGATAAATATACATAATGATTATAAAAGAAAACTGTCTTAATAGGAGATTATTTGCTGTTACTGATTTCTAAATACTATCCTGTTATTCTAAACGTATTAAAGCAATCATATATATAATTTTATATGAAATCAATTGAAATAACATTAAAATAAGTTTAATATTATATTCGTCTAACTTAGTTTGTCAAGTGTCCATATAATTGTTTTTTCTTCCCATTTCTGTTTTCTAGTTTTTTATTGTTTTTCTCTGTTTGTCCATATATTACATCTACATTGTTGGCGCCATAAGTAATGTCTTTGCTCTTTCTTTGTGTAATTCTTTGAGTCTTTTGTGTGTGCCTTTTGCAGTCCTCTATGTGGAAAGACCCTTCCACCTTCCTTTCTTGATACATATAGTCTATCTCTATCGTCTTTTAGGGTGTAGAGCCTTGTGTATTTTTTTGCAGCTTGCTTATTGAAATAAAGAACACAACAAAATAGTTCAGCTGACGTTAACTGCGAGAAGTAAATCACTTCGCCTTTTTTATTATTACAACTCAAAAGTCTTTGATAGACGGGCGGTCGAGTGGCCTCTTCCGATCAATCGGCTGGTCCAGTCAAGCCCTAGCACCTAATATGATTTTTCCCAACCTAATGCCCTTATGGCACCCAGCCCCTTTTTATCATATGGTACTAGAAGGCGGTGGCTGAGTGTCTACATGTCCTGGGAATGACGTAAACTCTCTGATGGTGAGTTCGAGTTCTGGAGGTTGGGGGATGTGGAGCACCCTTCATCACCATTGCTCCCTGGTCCACTCCGACCCGGAGTGGTAGTACCTGTTAGGTCCATCTATGGGTTAAATAGAAAATGTATTAAAAAAAAATTGTATTATCCATTGGAGAATGAATTTCTTTGCAAAACTTTATCGGCATTAAGGTGACTACTGGGTTTGATATGCCGTAAACAAAACCAAACCAACCAAACAACTCCAAGATAGCCGAAACAGTACTTCCGTTTAATATCAAAACAATAGCCGAAACGGTACTCCGTTTCTTATATACCAAATATAGATCATCGCATTAATTGTTTGTCTGGGTCAATCTCTCTGAGTTCTTCTTTTGTCGTAAAGACAAACAGTTCTGATTCATAATCTTTCAAAAGAATTAAAAAACAATAAATCAAGTACCGCATTTTGTAGAAAAAAGGAAAAAAAAAACAATAAAAGGGGATTAAACTTGGCAACGACCTCCAATTCAATTGAACGTAACATTTTTCCCAAATCATCTATCAACACAAAAAATAATGTAAATTCAATATATATATATTTACCCAAACCCCTCCGCATGAGCAGGAGGCGACACAATGTCATTTCTTAAGCGGAGTTTAACAGATTTGTTCAGAGCTTTCCTTCTCCTAGACAGATTGCCTTAACCAAGGATGAAGAGCCCAGTCTACCCTACTATTTACCCATAGCTGGAGGGAGTATAGTTGGATTCATGCCTTTCCCCAGGGTATTAGCGATTTGCATGCAAACACACGTTTCGTCTAGGATTTGAACTCTGGTCGACAAGTCCAATTGTAAATTCAAATATAGTCTTTCTGCCTGTCTACATGCATATGTTATATATATATATATATATTATATATAAATATTGTGAATTTTTTAGATATAATTTTTCCTTAAAGCAACTACCCAGGTTTCAGTTATTTCACCATCATCAGGTTGCATAATAATTCTTCTGGTATTTATGCGAGACATTTCTTGCTGTTAATAATTTTGATAACAGCAAGAAATGTTTTCGCATAACACCGGAAGAATTAATTAGCAACCTGATGATGGTGAAATAACCTGAAACTGGGTAGTTTCTTATGGAAAACAATTATATTAAAAAAAATCAACAAATAAATAAATAAAGCTCCTACAAATTTGTGGTTGAGCCTGTGATTCTTTGTTTCATCCCAAATATATATGTATATATAAATATATATATATATATATATAGTATTGTGTGTGGTGTGTGTGTGTGTGTGTGTGTGTGTGTGTGTGTGGTGTGAGTGTGCGTGTGTGTGAGTTCGTTTGTGCGAGTGGGTGCCCTAGAGCTGGGGAAGTGCATATGCGTCGTGTACGAATTATATATATATATATATATATTATATATATAGTATATATATATATATATATATATATATATATATATATAATATATATATTCTCTCGATATTATAATTTAAGTTAATTGCTTTGCAATTGTCTTATTATTTCCTTTGTCTTTTTTTTGCGTAATTTTTTCTCTCCTGATCGTTTCAATTAAACTTAAAGATATAATGATGGTAAAATTTGAAACATAATATCGGTAATAAATATAGAAAACAATAATTATTTATCATTAATTTCAAAATTCCCAATGACGGAGAACTAGTGATGCCATTACGTCGAAAAATAAAGCCCATGTCGGAGTGGATCAATTGAACTGTGTGTGTGTGCGTCTGTGTGTGTGCGTCTGTGTGTGTGTGTGTGTGTGCGTCTGTGTGTGATCAGACGATTACTGCCGCCATGTTTGATTATGGAAAATTCCTTTGATTAATTTCAGACAATGGCGTTTTTTGAAATGAAAGAAAGCAGACATTTAAGTTAGATTTCTTTAATTTTTTTTGTATCAAATATTGTCTTTTTAAAGCGGCCATTATGTATATAGAACTTCACGTTTCGGGCAGGATTATTAGAAAATTACCTTCAAAGAAAAGTGGATGATTGATGAATAGAATTTAAATTAATAAAGACAGGAGAAAAATATAAGAAAATAAAGCAAAACAAAAGCACAAAGAACCGAAAATGTAACGAATAAATTTGCCAGGTGCTTTCAAGAGAATATTTATCAGTGATCTCATTTCATGACCTTGACATATAAACACGTGACTTATTTTAGAGATCATGTTGAATTTTCTAGATATAGATTACAATCACAATTGATGTTTTATGACGCCAGGTGAAATATTTTCAGATAACCTAAGAAAGAAGAAAGAAAAGAGAGTAGTAGATAGATAAAGAGAGGGGCTGAGCATGCGAGAGCGATGAAGCTAAATCTGTTTCAATTGAATATGATGAAAAGATGACAAGAAGAAAGAAAGAAAAAGAAAAGAATTTAATTGTGTTTGTTTAATGTATTGAATTCTTTTTTATTTTCGAAACTCGTCGTATATATATGTCCATATTGGGTTATTTTTTATTTAGAAAACTATGAAATTTATTTTGAATTGAAATAAATAAATAAAAATATCGAAAAAATATTTTAAAGTGGGGGTTAAAATATTTTCATTAACTTGTCGTAAAAAAATGGTTGGGGCTGTAAAGTCCTTGAATAGTACAGTTCTATTTGCTGTAATTCTTAGAGGATAGTTATTTTTGCGTATATATATATATATATATATACTTATATATATAATATATATATATGTGTGTGTGTGTGTATGTTCAATGAGAAATCAAAACAATAAAAGTTTTTGCTCTTATTTCATTAATTACGGGAACGGTATTACGACCAGCGGTTTCTTGCTGAAAGCATTCATCGGGTAATACGAAAAGTTCCTTTAAAAATGACAAGAATTGTGTAAAACGCTCTATCCACAGATATTGAGCACTCTTCTAATAACACTGTACGTTGGATTACTATTACTTTTTCTAGTATACTAGTGCCAACCATACACATTAATATGATATATATATATATATATATTATATCATATATATATATAATATATATATATATATTCTTTTCAGCATTGTGGAGGTAAAATGGTTAGAGTCGTAAAAATGGACGAGAGTGTTGATTTCACATAGTGCTAATGCCCTTGGGAAAGGTATTAATCCCATACTCTCCCTCCAGCAATGGGTAAACAATAGAGCAGAATGGGCTCTTTAATATTAGTTATGCAAGCTAATTACATTATGCTAGATACTCCACGTTTGAGTCAGGATTATTAAAAACATTCCTAAAAAGAAAAGTGGAATGATTGATAAATAAATTCAGAAAAAATGAATAAACAAAACAACACAACTGAAAATGCAACGAATAAAAATTTGCCAGGTGTCTTTAATGGAAATATTATCAGTGATCTTATTTCATGACATAGTAAAGGTGACTTTTTTTAAGCTCACTTTGAATTTGACTATGAATTTTTGAAGCTAAAATCCAGATTTTACTTTCTAATTAATTACCCAATTAGCTGAGACCCACCTGATTAGTAAAAGTTGTGAGGTTGTGAGAAAAGTTTTAGTTTGGCCATTTTACTAAAAACTTTCTTGTTCATCAAATATTTTGCAACGGGAAAAATAAGTTCTAAAAATTTGTTTGGGTTACCCTTACCACGCTTTTAACTGAGACTTTAATTGTTATAAATGGTATAGCATTAGGTATTTTATCAACCCATTCACTAACAGGTAAGACTGTGACACAAGATTTTAAGCATGGGGTATCATATTGACTGAAATATCTGGCTACATCAATCACAAGGATCGTTGATTGGATTTTGATTAACATCTCTCTACTAGCAAGACCTGTAGATATACCACAGTGTGATAATTTAATTATTACAACACTTTGATATGTTTACTTAAGAACTATGCAATAGTTCAATGCGTAAATGTATAATAATCTTGATAAAACTCTCTCTACTAGCAGGACCTGTAGATTTTATTGCATGAATTTTTCAGTTATTTTATGCGGAAGACATGTTGTTTTATTTAATTCTTGTTTGGCATTTAATTATTTCCTGACTCAATTATTAAAAACATTTCAATACTTGTTTTTATCTATTTAACCAATAGATATGTCCCTAATAGGTACTCTTATTCCAGAGAGTAGACCCTAAGGAGTAATTGGTGATGAAGGGGATACTCCAAATTTCCAGAATTGCACTTTACCATCAGATGTAAGACGTTAAGACCTTCAGCCACCACATTCTAGCACATATACGATAAAAGCGCGTGGTGTAATGGTTAAAGTCATGGGAGATGGACTCGTCGCCTCGGGTTCAAATTCTGGATGTGGTAATTGCATTCATTCAGCGCTAAATACCCTTTGGAAAGGTATGGATCCTAACTCCTCCCCAGCTAGGGTTAAATATTAGCGCAGACCGGTCTCTTTAACCTTAGTTAGGTTACCAATGCGAAGGAAAACTCTGAATTCAAACCCTGTTAAACACCGCTTGAGAAATTGACCTCGTGCCAACATCCTGCTCGTGCGGAGGGGTTGGAAAATATATATATGAATAAAAAGGGTTGGAGTTTCCTTAAGGGCAATAGTGTTGGGACAATCATATAGGTGCTAATGCTTGACCTGACCTGCCGATTGATCGGAGAGGGTGTCTTCGACGATGTTGCCATAAAATCATTAGATGTCTTCATCGGCAAATTTATTTCTGGAGGCGTTTATATTATTGGGACATAATGTGTATCCTTGTTGATATTGAAGATCATAAGGTCCTGGGAAAAGTCAATTTCGAAGAGAGAGTTCAATTGTGAGTATGGTTGGTATCTCTGGAAGATTAGCGATTGCAAAATAACCGCCAAGAACGCGACAGTTCCGCCAATAGAAAATTGTGATAAACCTAAAACGAGCTTAAGCTTAGAAATAATTCATGGACTCATGATAAAACTAATCCTAAACCTCAGGAGTATACAAAAGATAAGACGGAGAACGTCGACAAAATTGAAAACGGGAAAAAGATGAACAAATTTCGTCTGAAATACCGATTGAGCAATAACAATACTTTATAAAAAATCAGATATCACCGATATACAATTATTTCTAAGAAGATGTTGTTGTATCGAAGCATTTCAGATTAATATTTCAATGCAACACTGTTGTTCCAGTTTGACGCCAGAATCTTGTTTTTTTTTTTCTCTTTTTCTGGATGCAGATACCAGAGACCCCAAATTACCGTATTTGACGGCGTATATAACGCACGGGCATATAAAAGGAAAACACTATTTCAAAAGGTGAGATTCAGGAAAAATCTTTAGTTTATTTAAGCATATATTGTTGAAAACAGTCTAGCTGTGCATTACACAAACAAAGACATAGCTGGATATTTTATTTAGCTGCAATTTTTGCAGTACAGGCAAGCATACGCATACATAAGACAACTCAATAGTAGGAAATAATAATAATAATAATAAATTATTAATAATCATAATAAAATTAATCATGAAATTCAAAACTTGTTTGATTTTTCTTCACCACCATACGCTCCTGTAACCTTGATTATAACATACAGCAATAAATAAGGATGCATGGAGTTTAGGGTAGGTAAAAGTACTGAGCGTAAGTCGGCTTAGTGAGCCTCATAGAGAAGATTAGCCTAGGCCTACGAGAGGTCTCAACTTCACCTAACGATGTATAAGAGCGCGAGAAATTTTTTAGCCAATACTTTGGAAAAAAGTGAGTCCTATGTACCGTCAATACAGTACCCAGTAATTCATTATCTTTCGATACTTTTTATCGTAGATAGATAATATGTCTATAATCTACATATCTATGAATACATAGATGATAGACAGATAGATAGATAGATATGAGGAGAACTGGTATGGATAAATATTAACAAACAGGTAGAAAGATAGATGATTGATAGATAGAAGAGGGAGAGAGAGAGAGAGAAATTTGAAGAGACTGATATAGACATATGAACAAAAATATATATAAGAAATAGATAGAAGTGAAGCGACTGGTATGGATAGATATTGATAATCATATATATTATATATAGTATATATTATATATATATATATATATATATATATATATAGAGAGAGAGAGAGAGAGAGAGAGAGAGCAATTTGAAGAGATTGGTATAGACACATATGAACAAACAGATATATTGGTAACGATAATAGATAGATAGATAGATAGATATGATTAGACTGGTATAGATCAATATGGACAAACAGATATGTAGATAAAGATGGATAGATTGTAGATAAATAGATTGATAGATAGATCGATAGATTGAAGAGACTGGTATAGATCAATATGGACAAACGATATGTAGATAAAGATGGATAGATGATAGATAGATAATAGATAAAAATGAAGAGACTATTATAGACATATCTGAAAAAGAGATATATAGATAAATACAATTAATAGGTAGATAGGTTGATTGATATACCTGTATTCAGATATACACACATAGATTTAGATATTGATTAGTCTCCACCTACACAGGTCATGTCGGGGCGGGGGAGGGGGTGCTGTGCAAAGTAAAAAGAAGAAATACTCAGGAGGAAAGTAAACGACCTTACTCGTCTGGAAACCAAATAGTATCGATTTTGATTCCATTAAGTCATCAATCGATGTAATTAAGTTCGCAATCAGTGGATCTATCGATGAATTGTTTCTAGTTAAACAAAACATGGGGAAATATATTTAAATAAACAGATAAATAAATGATTTATGTTTACTCACTTACCTACGAATGTAAGAAGTAAGTGCACTAAGAAATTTTTATAGTATCTTTATGTTATAGTAATTTACTACGCACTCATGAACTTTTTCCAACTTAAATAGCAGCAAGTTCTGTACTTAAACGAGAGTTAATATTTCAGCGGATAGCCGAAAGACAGACTGCGTGTAACCGTGTCATTGCATATGTTTGTACTACTGTTCTTTGTTAATATATTTATTTACCTTTCTTCTCTTATTCTGGCTCTTAACTAGGCCACACAACACATTAAAAACTTATTTTATTTACTGTTTCTCTGAATTTTTTAGACGAGGATTGATAATTTTTTGTTTGGGATTATCGGACTTTTCCTCATCTTTCTTCTTATCTACACAATGTTTCGACCGATGTGCTCTCCGGTCTTCGTCAGGAGTTTCTTGTGGCTTGGAAACCTTCTCTTCGAGCTCAGGAACCTTCTTGTTCACCCATATGTTCAACGGATATAAAGGTTAAATTACATACAGGTTCTAAGTGTCCAACCATCAATAGGGTGCAGGTTCAATCCTGACCAAGGGTGATAATCAACATAAGATACTTTACACAGATTAACATTCGTACCCGGTCGGGGTTAATTCATGTTTGTTATTTTTCATTTTTGTTGAATATGATTGCTATTTGTGCAGGGGTATTCATATATGTTTAATCCACACAAGGGACCCTAATAGTTACAACTACTCCGGGTCATATAGAAATGGGAGTAATGGCAATGAAGTGATATTCTACATTCCCCAGAGTCCATAGAGAAATGGGGTCAGGACAATCATATAGGTGCTAGGGTTTGGACGTAGCAGCCGATTGATCAGAGGGGACCCTCCACCTTCCGTCTCACCCCGAGTAAGGGCAAAGTGGAGTGTTACATAGCATGGACCACTCAGCCACCAGAATTCCATCCTTAAGCATCACAGGGCGCATCACAGGTCTAATTCACGGCAACATGTAGCCCCATTGGAGAGCGGGGGTCCTTAACATTTTATGCTGAGTTATGTTTTTCTCTTCTCCCATAATTACAGCCTAGCAACCTATATGATTTTTCCAACCCTATTGCCCTTATGGCAAGCCCCAACCCCTTTTTATCAAATGGGTGCTAGAAGGCGGTGGCTGCGGGTCTACATGTCCTAGGAATGACGTTAACTCTATCTGATGGTGAGGTTCCAGTTCTGGATGTTTGGGGAATGTGGAGCACCACCATTCAGTCACCATTGCTCCTGGTCCACTCTGACCCGGATGTGTAGTACCTGTATGGGTACCATCTCTGGGTTAAATAGAAAAAGTATTTATAAAAAAAATTGTTATTATCCATTAAGAATTGGTTTTTTTCAAAACTTTATCGCCATTAAATGACCCACTGAGGTGTTATGCCGATAAACAAAACAAACCAAACCAACCATAATTACAGCAAGTAGTGAAACGCAAGTACGGTTTGAACTTGGTTTGGTTTTGAATTTACGGCATTTAACCGGTGATGGGCTATTTTTTGCCGAAAAACATTTTCAATTAATGGTTGGTGGTATACGATTTTTTTTTAAACTCAATTTTTAACAGATTTTAACCATTTCAGATTAACACCTAACAGGTATACACCCCTTGGGTCACTGGGTACCAGGCAAGAGGTCCAAATTGCAGTTCGAATGAACTATGGTCAGTTACGTTAGGAGCAATGACGCCTATCGATTCTCCCGAAAATGCGCAAGTGGATTTCTGTCACCTGGAACCGGTCATAACATCGAGAATTGGCTAGAGAGTATTTAACGTCATTCCTAGACATGTAAGACCCGCACCCACCGCTCTTCCTAGAACCCATATGATAAAAGGGGTTGGGGCTTGCCATAAGGGATAGGGTTGGAAAAAATCATATAGGTGCTTAGCTGTAATTATGGGAGAAAGAGAAAACATACTAGCATAAAAATGTTAAGGACCCCCGCTCTCCAATGGGGCTACTGTTGGCCGTGAAATTAGACCTGTGATGCGCCCTGGTGATGCTTAAGGATGGAATTCCTGGTGGCTGGTGGTCCAAGCTTATGTAACACTCGACTTTGCGCCCTTACTCGGGTGAGAGGAAGGTTGGAGAGGTCCCCTCTGATCACTCGGCTGCTCACGTCAACCCTAGCACCTATATGATTGTCCTGACCATTTCTCTATGGAACTCTGGGGAATGTAGTAATCACTTCATTGCCCATTACTCCCATTTTCTATATGACCCGGAGTAGTTGTACTATTAGGGTCGCCTTGTGTGATTAACAATATATGAATAGCCCTGCAAATATAGCAATCATATTCAACAATAATGAAAAAAAACAACATGAATTGAACCCGACCGGGTACGAATGTTAATCTGTGTAAGTATCTTTATGTGATTATCACCACTTTGGTCAGGATTTGAACGCACCCTATTGATGGTTGACACTTAGAAACTGTATTAATTTAACCTTATATCCGTTGAACATATGGTGACAAGAAGGTTCCTGAGCTGAAGAGAAGGTTTCCAAGGCCACAAGAAACTCCTGACGTAAGACCGGAGAGCACATCGGTCGAAACATTGTGTAGAATTAAGAGAAAGATGAGGAAAAAGTCGAATAATCCCATAAAAAAATTATCAATCCTCGTCTAAAAATTCAGAAGAACATAAAATAAATACAGTTTTATAATGTGTTGTGGCCTAGTTAAGAAGGCCAGTAATAAAGAGAAGAATGAGTTAATAAATATATTAACAAAGAACAGTAGTAAAAACATATGCAAATGACACGTTACACGCGAGNTCTGTCTTTTCGGCTATCCGCTGAAATATTAACTCTCGTTTAAGTACAGAACTTGCTGCTATTTATAGTTGGAAAAGTTCATGAGTGCGTAGTAAATTACTATAACATAAAGATACTATAAAATATTTCTTAGTGCACTTACTTCTTACATCGTAGTAAGTGAGTAAACATAAATCATTTTATTTATCTGTTTATTTAAATATATTTCCCCATGTTTTTGTTTAACTAGAAACAATTCATCGATTAGATCCACTGATTGCGAACTTAATTAACATCGATTGATGACTTAATGGAATCAAAATCGATACTATTTGGTTTCCAGACGAGTAAGTCGTTTACTTTCCTCCTGAGTATTTCTTCTTTTTACTTTGCACAGCACCCCCTCCCCCGCCCCGACATGTACCTGTGTAGGTGGAGACTAATCAATATCTAAATCTATGTGTGTATATCTGAATACAGGTATATCAATCAACCTATCTACCTATTAATTGTATTTATCTATATATCTCTTTTTCAGATATGTCTATAATAGTCTCTTCATTTTTATCTATCTATCTATCTATCTATCTATCCATCTTTATCTACATATCTGTTTGTCCATATTGATCTATACCAGTCTCTTCATATCTATCGATCTATCTATCAATCTATTTATCTATCAATCTATCCATCTTTATCTACATATCTGTTTGTCCATATTGATCTATACCAGTCTAATCATATCTATCTATCTATCTATCTATTATCGTTACCAATATATCTGTTTGTTCATATGTGTCTATACCAATCTCTTCAAATTGCTCTCTCTCTCTCTCTCTCTCTCTCTCTATATATATATATATATATATATATATATATATATATATATATATATATATATATATGTTTATCAATATCTATCCATACCAGTCGCTTCACTTCTATCTATTTTCTTTATATATATTTTTGTTCATATGTCTATATCAGTCTCTTCAAATTTCTCTCTCTCTCTCTCCCTCTCTCTATCTATCAATCTATCTATCTTTCTACCTGTTTGTTAATATTTATCCATACCAGTCTCCTCATATCTATCTATCTATCTGTCTATCAATCTATGTATTCATAGATATGTAGATTTATAGACATATTATCTATCTACGATAAAAAGTATCGAAAGATAATGAATTACTGGGTACTGTATTTGACGGTACATAGGACTCACTTTTTTCCAAAGTATTGGCTAAAAAAATTGTCCTGCGTCTTATACATCGTAGGTGAAGTTTGAGACCTCTCGTAGGCCTAGGCTAATCTTCTCTATGATGCTCACTAAGCCGACTTACGCTCAGTACTTTTACCTACCCTAAACTCCATGCATCCTTATTTTATTGCTGGTATTGTTATAATCAAGGTTAACAGGAGCGTATGGTGGTGAAGAAAAATCAAACAAGTTTTGAATTTCATGATTAATTTTATTATGATTATTAATAATTTTATTATTATTATTATTATTTCCTACTATTGAGTTGTCTTATGTATGCGTATTGCTTGCCTGTACTGCAAAATTGCAGCTAAATAAAATATCCAGCTATGTCTTTGTTTGTGTAATGCACAGCTAGACTGTTTTCAACAATATATGCTTAAATAAACTAAAAGATTTTTCCTGAATCTCACCTTTTGAAATAGTGTTTTCCTTTTTATATGCCCGTGCGTTATATACGCCGTCAAATACGGTAATTTTGGGGTCTCTGGTATCTGCATCCAGAAAAAGAGAAAAAAAACAAGATTCTGGCGTCAAACTGAACAACAGTAGTTGCATTGAAATATTAATCTGAAATGCTTCGATACAACAACATCTTCTTAGAAATAATTGTATATCGGTGATATCTGATTTTTTATAAAGTATTGTTATTGCTCAATCGGTATTTCAGACGAATATGTTCATCTTTCACGTTTTCAATTTTGTCGACGTTCTCCGTCTTATCTTGTATACTCCTGAGGTTTAGGATTAGGTTTTATCATGAGTCCATGAATTATTTCTAAGCTTAAGCTCGTTTTTATGGTTTATCACAATTTTCTATTGGCGGGAACTGTCGCGTTCTTGGCGGTTATTTTGCAATCGCTAATCTTCCAGAGATATCCAACCATACTCACAATTGACACTCCTCTTCGAAATTGACTTTTCCCAGGTACCTTATGATCTTCAATATCAACAAGGATACACTTATGTCCCAATAATATAAACAGCCTCAGAATAAATTTTGCCGATTGAAGACATCTAATGATTTTATGGCAACATCGTCGAAGACACCCTCTCCGATCAATCGGCAGGTCAGGTCAAGCATTAGCACCTATATGATTGTCCCAACACTATTGCCCTTAAGGAAAAACTCCAACCCTTTTTATCATATATATATTTACCAACCCCTCCGCACGAGCAGGATGTGGCACGAGGTCAATTTCTCAAGCGGTGTTTAACAGGTTTGAATTCAGAGTTTTCCTTCGCATTGGTAACCTAACTAAGGTTAAAGAGACCGGTCTGCGCTAATATTTAACCCTAGCTGGAGGGAGAGTAGGATCCATACCTTTCCAAAGGGTATTAGCGCTGAATGAAATGCAATTACCACATCCAGAATTTGAACCCGAGGCGACGAGTCCATCTCCCATGACTTTAACCATTACACCACGCGCTTTTATCGTATATGTGCTAGAATGTGGTGGCTGAAGGTCTTAACGTCTTACATCTGATGGTAAAGTTGCAATTCTGGAAATTGGAGTATCCCCTTCATCACCAATTACTCCTTAGGTCTACTCTCTGGAATAAGAGTACCTATTAGGGACATATCTATTGGTTAAATAGATAAAAAACAAGTATTGAAATGTTTTTAATAATTGAGTCAGGAAAATAATTAAATGCCAAACAAGAATTAATAAAACAACATGTCTTCCGCATAAAATAACTGAAAAAATTCATGCAATAAAATCTACAGGTCCTGCTAGTAGAGAGAGTTTTATCAAGATTATTATACATTTTACGCATTGAACTATTGCAATAGTTCTTAAGTAAACATATCAAATGTTGTAATAATTAAATTATCACACTGTGGTATATCTACAGGTCTTGCTAGTAGAGAGATGTTAATCAAAATCCAATCAACGATCCTTGTGATTGATGTAGCCAGATATTTCAGTCAATATGATACCCCATGCTTAAAATCTTGTGTCACATCTTACCTGTAGTGAATGGGTTGGATAAATACCTAATGCATATACCATTTATAACAATTAAAGTCTCAGTTAAAAGCGTGGTAAGGGTAACCCCAAACCAAATTTTTTAGAACTTATTTTTCCGTTGCAAATATCATTGATGAACAAGAAAGTTTTAGTAAAATGGCCAACTAAAACTTTTCTCACAACCTCACAACTTTTACTAATCAGTGGGTCTCAGCTAACTTGGGTTAATTAATTAGAAAGTTAAAATCTGATTTTAGCTTCAAAAATTCATAGTCAAATTCAACGTGAGCTTAAAAAAAGTCACCTGTTACTATGTCATGAAATAAGATCACTGATAATATTTCCCATTAAAGACACCTGGCAAATTTTTATTCGTTGCATTTTCAGTTGTTTGTTTTGTTTTATTCATTTTTTCTGAATTTATTTATCAATCATTCCACTTTTCTTTTTAGGAATGTTTTTTAATAATCCTGACTCAAACGTGGAGTATCTACATAATGTAATTAGCTTGCATAACTAATATTAAAGAGCCCATTCTGCTCTATTGTTTACCCATTGCTGGAGGGAGAGTATGTGGATTAATACCTTTCCCAAGGGCATTAGCACTATGTGAAATGCAAACACTCTCGTCCATTTTTTACGACTCTAACCATTTCACCTCCACAATGCTGAAAAGAATATATATATATATATATATATATATATATATATATATATATATATATATATATATATTAATGTGTATGGTTGGCACTAGTATACTAGAAAAAGTAATAGTAATCCAACGTACAGTGTTATTAGAAGAGTGCTCAATATCTGTGATAGAGCGTTTTACACAATTTCTGTCATTTTTAAAGGAACTTTTCGTATTACCCGATGAATGCTTTCAGCAAGAAACCGCTGGTCGTAATACCGTTCCCGTAATTAAATGAATAAGAGCAAAAACTTTTATTTGTTTTGATTTCTCATTGAACTATACACACACACACACATATATATATATATATATATATATATATATATATATATATATATACGCAATAAATACTATCCTCTAAGAATTACACAAATAAGAACTGTACTATTCAAGGCACTTTACAGCCCCAACCATTTTTTATCGACAAGTAAATGAAAATATTTTAACCCCCACTTTTAAAATATTTTTTTCGATATTTTTATTTATTTATTTCAATTCAAAATAAATTTCATAGTTTTCTAATATATAAAAAATAACCCAATATGACAATATATATACGACCGAGTTTCGAAAATAAAAAGAATCAATACATTAAACAAACACAATTAAATATCTTTCTTTTTTTTTCTTTCTTTTCTTCTTGTCATCTTTTCATCATATTCAATTGAAACAGATTAGCTTCATCGCTCTCGCATGCTCAGCCCCTCTCTTTATCTATCTACTACTCTCTTTCTTTCTTTCTTTCTTAGGTTATCTGAAAATATTTCACCTGACGATCATAAAACATCAATTGTGATTGTAATCTATATCTAGAAAATTCAACATGATCTCTAAAATAAGTCACGTGTTATTATGTCAAGGTCATGAAATGAGATCACTGATAATATTTCTCTGAAAAGACACCTGGCAAATTTTATTCGTTACATTTTCGGTTCTTTTGTTTTCTTTTGTTTTGCTTTATTTTCTTATATTTTTTTCTCCTGTCTTTATTAATTTAAATTCTATTCATCAATCATTCCACTTTTCTTTGAAGGTAATTTTTCTAATAATCCTGCCCGAAACGTGAAGTATCTATATACATAATGGCCGCTTTAAAAAGACAATATTTTGATACAAAAAAAATTAAAGAAATCTAACTTAAAATGTCTGCTTTCTTTCATTTCAAAAACGCATTGTCTGAAATTAATCAAAGGAATTTCCCATAATCAAACATGGCGGCAGTAATCGTCTGATCACACACAGACGCACACACACACACACACACAGACGACACACACAGACGCACACACACACAGTTCAATTGATCCACTCGACATGGCCTTTTATTTTTCGACGTAATGGCATCACTAGTCTTCCGTCATTGGGAATTTGAAGATTAATGATTAAATAATTATTGTTTTCTATATTTTATTACTGATATTATGTTTCAAATTTTACCATCATTATATCCTTTAAGTTTAATTGAAAACGATCAGGAAGAGAAAAATTACAGCAAAAAAAAGACAAAGGAAATAATAAGACAATTGCAAAGCAATTAACTTAATTATAATATCGAAGAGAATATATATATATATATATATATATATATATATATATATATATATATACATATATATATAATATATATATATATATATATATTCGTACACGCACGCATATGCACTTCCCCAGCTCTAGGCACCCACTCGCACAAACGAACTCACACACACGCACACTCACACACACACACACACACACACACACACACACACACACACACACAAATATATATATATATATATATATATATATATATATACATATATATTTGGGATGAAACAAAGAAATCACAGTGCTCAACCACAAATTTGTAGGAGCTTTATTTATTTATTTGTTGATTTTTTTAAATATAATTGTTTTCCATAAGAAACTACCCAGGTTTCAGGTTATTTCACCATCATCAGGTTGCTAATAATTCTTCCGGTGTTTATGCGAAAACATTTCTTGCTGTTATCAAAAATTATGTTAACAGCAAGAAATGTCTTCGCATAAATACCAGAAGAATTATTAGCAACCTGATGATGGTGAAATAACCTGAAACCTGGGTAGTTGCTTATGGAAAAAAATTATATCTAAAAAATTCAACAAATATATATATATATATATATATATATATATATATATAACATATGCATGTAGACAGGCAGAAAGACTATATTTGAATTTACAATTGGACTTGTCGACCAGAGTTCAAATCCTAGACGAAACTGTGTTTGCATTGCAAATCGCTAATACCCTGGGGAAAGGCATGAATCCAACTATACTCCCTCCAGCTATGGGTAAATAGTAGGGTAGACTGGGCTCTTCATCCTTGGTAAGGCAATCTGTCTAGGAGAAGGAAAGCTCTGAATTCAAATCTGTTAAACTCCGCTTAAGAAATTGACATTGTGTCGCCTCCTGCTCATGCGGAGGGGTTGGTAAATATATATATATTTGAATTTACATTATTTTTTGTGTTGATTAGATGATTTTGGGAAAAATGTTACGTCAATTGAATTGGGATCGTTGCCAAGTTTAATCCCCTTTTTTATTGTTTTTTTTTTTCCTTTTTTCTACCAAAATGCGTGACTTGATTTATTGTTTTTAATTCTTTTGAAAGATTATGAATCAGAACTGTTTGTCTTTACGGACAAAAGAAGAACTCAGAGAGATTGACCCAAAGACAAGACAATTAATGCTGATCTATATTGGTTAATAAGAAACGGAAGTACCGTTTCGGCTATTGTTTTGATATTAAACGGAAGTACTGTTTCGGCTATCTTTGGAGTTGTTTGGTTTGGTTTGGTTTTGTTTTACGGCATATCAACCCCAGTAGGTCACTTAATGCCGATAAAGTTTTGAAAGAAATTCATTCTCAATGGATAATACAATTTTTTTTATAAATACATTTTTCTATTTAACCCATAGATGGAACCCTAACAGGTACTACCACTCCGGGTCGGAGTGGACCAGGGAGCAATGGTGATGAAGGGGTGCTCCACATTCCCCAAACCTCCAGAACTCGAACTCACCATCAGAGAGTTTAACGTCATTCCCAGGACATGTAGACACTCAGCCACCGCCTTCTAGTACCCATATGATAAAAAGGGGCTGGGGCTTGCCATAAGGGCATTAGGGTTGGGAAAATCATATAGGTGCTAGGGCTTGACGTGACCAGCCGATTGATCGGAAGAGGCCACTCCGACCGCCCGTCTATCCAAAGACTTTGGAGTTGTAATAATAAAAAGGCGAAAGTGATTACTTCTCGCAGTTAACGTCAGCTGAACTATTTGTTGTGTTCTTTATTTCAATAAGCAAGCTGCAAAAAATACACAAGGCTCTACACCCTAAAGACGATAGAGATAGACTATATGTATCAAGAAAGGAAGGTGGAAGAGGTCTTTCCAACATAGAGGACTGCGAATAGGCCACACTACAAAGACTCGAAGAATACACAAAGAAGAGCAAAGACAGATTACTTATGGCAGCCAACAATAGTAGATGTAATATATGGACAAACAGAAAAACAATAAAAACTAGAAAACAGAAATGGGAAGAAAAACAATTATATGGACACTTGACGAAACTAAGTTAGGACGAATATAATATTAAACTTATTTTAATGTTATTTCAATTGATTTCTATATAAAATTATATATATGATTGCTTTTAATACGTTTAAGAATAACAGGATAGTATTAGAAATCAGTAACAGCAAATAATCTCCTATTACAGACAGTTTTCTTTTATAATCATTATGTATATTATTCTTATCATATACTATGAAAATCTTTATTTCTCAGAGATATATAACATATATTTCAGGATTCTAAATGCATTAATAATATGGGCAGTTTTGAGCCAAATCTAACTCAACTAGACTTTAATAAAGACCTCGTTAATGAATAATATGATAATCAAATTTAAATAATGATTATTTCATAATTTTTAAGAATATAACAAATAACTAAGGAAATTATGAGTGTCAATCGTGACGTAGTTTCAGTTACAGTCAGACAGTTACATCTGTTACGTAATTCGTGTACCACCTACGAGTTGTTTGTAAGTATAGTAAGATGCAAATAACGGTATGGTAAATGGAAAGATACCATTAACCATTATAGGAAGATTGACAAGCTGTTCACCTTTCGCTGACTTGGGTACCGGTTTCTGATTGGCTGAAGGAAAAGCGTGGGAAAGGTAATTGACAGTTAGATTTTGGCCATTAGTAGAAAGGAGCAGACGCGAGAGTCGATTGCTCCCAATACGTCAGCTTCTTAGCTCGTAGTTATAAAACCCTTTTGGATTTCAGGTTTTTAATAAAGAATAAAAATGTCTTGTAAATCAATCTTGTCTTGTTTAATTATTACCAACATTATCACCAACAAAAAATTAGCACAGACAACCCAGCTCAACAGAAGAAGAAAATGGTCAGTGATGAAAGACAACCAAGGAAGAAACCCTCTCCTCTCTCCCCTCGCCATTTATATACTCGAATCAAACCAGTATATATATTGAAACAGTGATTTCCAATTATATTCATTTTGGGACCAGGTGAAGATTGGAAATACATATCTAGTATAGATTTATCTTAAATATGTGTTCGATACTGTAAATTAACAATCGAAACACTAAGTGTCGAAAAAAAATTTTTTTTTCAAATATCAATAAATTATCTTAAGTTATGTACCCCTTTACTCGGATATATATATATATTATATATATATATATATATATATATATATATATATATATATATATATATATATTTACAAACCCCTCAGAACGAGCAGGATGCGACACAATGTCAATTTCTTAAGCGAAGTTTAACAGCTTTTAATTCAGAGTTTTCCTTCTCCTAGACCGGTTGCCTTACCAATGTTAATGAGCCCAGTGTGCCCTACTATTTATCCATAGCTAGAAGGAGAGTAGGATCCATACCTTTCCAAAGGATATTAGCGCTAGTGAAATGCAATTAACACTTCCAGGGGCGACGATTCCACTTCTCATGACTATAACCATTACACAACGCGCTTCCATAAACCAGTATATAACACATAATCTCGATTATAATAAGATGGGAAGTAATAGATCATACTATTACTTTTATAAGGAGTACGATTAAATCCTGTAAGCAACGTGTTCGTTTCAATTTTTGAAACCGTTGCCATAAGACCTCCTCTTCGTTTAAAGGTATATCAACATTCGTGGGTTATTTAAATGCAAACTCCATTCTTGGAGAAGAACAGTAGTCGTACTATTTAACCCATAACAGATTAGCATTATCACCCTCTTCTCTCTCTCTCTCTCTCTCTCTCTCTCTCTCTCTCTCTCTCTCTCTCTTCTTTCTTTCAACCCTCACAACTGTCGACTAAAAGTTCGACATTTTACAATTTGAAGCAACAGAAAATCTAAACGAATCGTATATTTGGCACTAGGCCGCAAATGACATTTACTAAAAATCTCAAAACTAATTGCTCGCACTTGGACCCCAACGAGGTCCTCAAGTGCCACAAATCAGTCGTTTTTGGTGCGAGGCTTTTAAACATTTCAACATTTGTGACAGCGTCAAAACAAACCATTTGAAATTGGGAACAGCGGTGGCACTAACAAGGTCCTGAGTCCAACCGAAAGACAGAACGGTAGACTACTTGATGACGAAAGGAAATAACATCGACAGGACAGACGGCAGTTATATTGCTGACGTCATGACGAGAAACGATATAAAAGCCAATCATATTCTATGGGACGAACGATGGAATGGTGATGGAAGGATTGAAGGATGAAATCATATTCAGAAGACACGTTTCCAAGCAACACACGATGAAGACCAAAGATTCCAAACAAGTTGTGTAAAAGAGTTTTCTTCATTTCTTACTTCTTTTATAAGATTCTTTTATGCTAATAATGCCAATATGATAACCATTATTATTTGTACTAGCAAAATAAAAATAAAAACGCCCTCTGGGCGATATAAAAATAAATGTATGAAATATGTTGCCTGAGGTGGGAGTTGAAAATTTAATGTCAGAGAGTTCGCACCATAAGTTAGTAAAATCAAATTTATTAAATGAGTAAGAAATAAAACAATTTGAAATAGAAATTTTGTTTTAACTTTAAATAAGTATTCAAATAAAACAAACTCTGTATAAGTATATAATACCGAGAATGTATTTATTAAAACATGTTTTAAAAGAATAATGAGGGCTGTCTAAGGTTGCATGCTCAAATTTTGAGTGTACTTAATCTGTGTTATGACGATTTTGGGTAATGGGACGTAAGCAGTGACGTAATTCTTGTTACAGACAAAAACCGGAAGCGAATCTTCATAAATTTACCTGGATCTGTTTGGTAGTTACGTATTTCTTGATTTAGATTACAATCTATTTACAAGTTATAATGTATTTAAATATATTAAATCATATATATATATATATATATATATATATATATATATATATATATATATATATATATATATATGAAAAATGAATGGAAGTGAATCCGACAGTGTGAAATAAATATTTAGAAAAAACAAACACATGATTTAAAATTCGCTGACAGAATTCTGTTTCGACCCTTTATTGAAGTGGTCTTCCTCAAGAGCGAGTTGTGTATGATAGAGAGAACGGTGAAAGTGGACCGTTATGAGACGAAAGTGGTGCAGATGAAACGTTCAATATTATAGCCGGAATTTTTTAAATTTAATTTTTTTTTTTTTTAAATTTAGAAAATGCGTATTCTGTTTTGAAAATAAAATAAAATTAATTTTATTTTATTAAATCAGAAGCATTATAGTCCACAAAGAAAACTCAAAAGAGTTTGATGTAAATGTGTATAAAAATGTAAAAGAAAGTATCAAAAGGTTAAAAAATCCCAGAGGCGTTTTTCCTAGATCTGTTAGGAAGTTAATTATTCACCGAATTTAAATATAAATCTATTTTTAAATATATTTCATGTAGACCATTATATATATATATATATATGTGTGTGTGTGTGTGTGTGTGTGTGTGTGTGTATGTGTGTGTGTGTGTGTGTGTGTTTGTGTGGAGGCGTGTGGTGTAATGGTTAGAGTCGTATGAAATAGACTCGCCAACCCGAGTTCAAATCCTGGAAGAGGCTGTTTGCTTTTCCCATAACACTATTATCCTTCAGAAAGGTATACATACAACTATTTGACCTCCTGGCATAAGTAAATAGTACGGTAGTTTGGGGTCTTTAACATTGACTAGGTAACCAGTCTAGGAGAAGGCAAACTGAGTTCAAACTCTGCTTAACAAATTGACCTTATGTCGCATCCTGCACGGACTGGTAAATATATATACATATATATATATATATATATATATTTTACCACCCCTTCCACGCGAGCAGGATGTGACACAAGGTCAATTTCTTAAGCGGAGTTCAACAGTTTTGAATTCTGTTTCCCTTCTTCTAGACCAGTTGCCTAGTCTGTCCTACTATTTACCCATAGCTTAAGGGAGAGTAGCATTCATACCTTTCCCAATGGTATTAGCCCTCAGTGAAATAGAATTACCACGTCCAGAATTTGAACTCGGTATGATGAGTACATATCCTATGACTTTAACCATTACACCAGACGCTTCCTTGAATGAAAGACAAAATGGTATCAGTACGCTGATACATATATAACACGCACCCCCCACACATATATGTATATATATATATATATATATATATATATATATATAGTAAATGAAGAAAAAACTCTAAACTTGCTTAATTACAATAATTTATTTCAACCGTATTAATACGGCATCTTCAGGTAATCACAAGAACATGACTCTTACTGAGAATTTACTAAATATCTTGCTCTGTCCTTTTACTCACTGGTATTAGGCACATTGAGCTCTCCTTATTGTCTACCTGCATCACCTTGGTTAAACCACACATGGAAAGACCCTAACTACGGAAAAAAAACTATATATATATATATATATATTTGTGTGTGTGTGTGTGTGTGTGTTTGTTGTGTGTGTGTGTGTGTGTGTGTGTGTGTGTGTGTGTGAGTGTGTGTTATATAGCATCAGCGTACTGGTACCATTTTGTCTTTCCTTTAATCATTTATTTATGTATTCTCTCAATCCGCCCTACTTCCCGCCTTTCTTACTCTCTATTCTTCCAAAGTCAACCATTAACCCAGTGTGTGTGTGTTTCCTCAAAGTGTTTATATAAAGTAACAGATGTTATATAACAGCCGCCTCAATTGGGCCAATGAATCTATCGCATTGCAGGTAGAGACTGTTTGATAGAGACGGAATTAATCGGTGAGCTGTAAAGGAAATGCGGAAGATGACGTGCATTTATAATTAAATTGTACCTTTTATTTTGGAAGAAAGTCAAATAATTGATTGTTCTTTAATGATGTTGCAGTTTTCCTATAAAAAAAATTATGCTGCTATCAAGACTTCATTAAAATTAAAACAAAGAAGATTCATTGTCTATATTGAATTCTCTCAATCGTTTCTTTCTTATCTTTACTAAAAATAGCAACTAAGTCACCAGGGAGTGGAATATATAATATATATTAGAGCGAGAAGAAAATAATTGAGAGAGAAAGAGAGAGAGAGGGGGGAACCGGAAAAGAAAGGAAAATAAAAGTGAGGAAAAGTAGTGTTAGAGAGTGAGAGGAAAGATGGCAATATAGAAGAGGAGAATTGAGAAAAGGAAAGAAAAGTGAGTAAAGAGAGGGATTGAGGAGTTAGAGAGGGAAAAGAAAGATTGGAAGTAAAAAAAAAGGGATAAAACGAAGAAAGGAAAAGAAGAAAAAATGATGAGGGAGAAAATAAAAATAAAAATAAAAATAATAATAATAATAATAATAATAATAATAATAATAATAATAATAATAATAATAATAATCCCAGCAAGAAGACCAGACCTAGTGTTGATAAACAAAAAAGAAAGAATTTGTCAACTTGTGGATTTTGCAGTTCCAGCAGATCACAGGGTGAAGCTAAAGGAAAATGAAAAAAATGGAAAAATACTTCGACCTTGCCAGAGAACTGAAAAAGTTATGGAATATGAAAGTCAAAGTTATACCAATTGTAGTTCCAAGAAGGGTCCCAAAAGGATTGGAAAAGGGTTTGGAAAGTTTGGAAATCAGAAGAAAAATTGATACCATCCAGAACACTGCACTGCTGTAATCTGCCAGAATACTCAGAAGAGTCCTGGAGACCTGAGAAGACTTGCTGTCACTCAGACTCCAGTGAAAGATCATCAGCTAACACTGATGTGAAAACTCAAAAGGAGTAATAATAATAATAATACCTGGACCTTGCCAGAGAATTAAAAAAGCTGTGGACTATGAGAGTGAAAGTGATACTAATTGTAGTTGGTGCACTTGAAACAGTCCCAATAAATTTGGGGAAAAGACTGCAGGATTGGATGTCATATAGACTCTAGATGACTTCAAATCCTGAAAGAGACAGCATTTCCCCAAAGCACATGGAAAGATATATGAATCCAACTTTTCTCCCTCCATCTATGGGTAAATAGCAGGACAGACTAGGCTATTTAAACTTGGTTAGGCAACAAGTGTAGAAGGAAAACTCTTAATTTAAACGTGTTTAACGCCACTTTGTAAAAATTGACCTTGTGTCACATCCTGTTCGTGTGGAGTCGTTGGTAAATATATATGTACGTTGTGTTTTCTATGTCTTTATGTACAAAAGAACTATAAATCTACGAGTAAAAAGGCAATGCCCTTTTCTTTATTTAAGGACTGGCAAATATTTATTTTTAGAATCTAAAAATATAAGATTTTAAACTGAACGTCAGGCTTTTCATATTTTAAATGAATTTTATATATTAATTTTTCATAGCAAAAATACTAAATTAAAGTTTTGAAATAAAATAACTAATGCATTATAAAATTCATTAATTATTAAATCAATACTGAAAATTTCATTAAAATCGGATAATTACTTGATTTTTGGTGTATTTTTTTGCAAACGCGAATGTTACAGTAAAATTGTAAACAAGCACTTAAAAACATAGAAAACGAGGCTGACTGGCTGATATCCTCGAAATTGACCAAAACAAATACTTTTAAATCTATTAAAAATAAACTGCATATGTAATGATATTTTTCTTTTTTTAATTATGGTTATTATGTTACTACTTATCGATTTAGACAAAGTTTGACCTTAAATAATAGATTTAATTATTTCTAATTCGCTTTTAAAATTCCTAGCAGACGACAAAATCGCCTATCCCTATCTTTATCTGATGTGAATTTTTAAAAATAAAACTAAGGCCTAAATTGAGACGTAAACAAGGCTCAAAATCCGATAAGACCCAATTTGCCAATAGCAATGTCCTCCTTCTGCATGACAATGCTCGACCACAAATAAACATCAGGGCAAGGGGAAAATGACCTAATTCGAGTGGATAACTTTATCGCTTCCTCCATTCTCACCAGATTTTGCGCCTTCCGACTATCATCTCTTCGATCCCAGGAAAGAGTGTTTGAGGGACAAATATTATTCCAGTAACGAGGAAGTGAAATCTATAGTGAAGAAATGGCTCAAAGAACAGTCAAGAGAATTTTACGGAACAGGGATACATGCTCTCATTCGAAGTGGAACATTGCTAACTTCTCACATGGATTGTGTTTTTGGAGGCACGTGGTGTTATGGTTATCGTCGTAGGAAATACGTACGTCTACATGATTTCAAATCCGGAACGAGTCAATTAGCATTTTCCCATTTACCCATGGAAAGATATATGAATCCAATTTACTCCATGAAATCCATTTTCATCCATGGATAAATAGCAGGGCAGACTAGGCTATTTAACTTTAGTTAGACAACAAGTCTACGAGAAGGAAAACTCTGAATTCAAACCTGTTAAACTCCGCTTTAAAATATTGACCTTGTGTCACATCCTGCTCGTGTGGAGTAGTTGGTAAACGAAAATCCAACTTTTCCCCCTTCATCTGTGAGTAAATAACAGAACAGACTAGGCTCTTTAACGTTGGTTAGACAACTGGTCCAGGAGAAGGAAAACACTGAATTCAAAACTGTTAAACTCGGCTTTGAAAAAATTGACCGTGTGTTACATCCTGCTCATGTGGTGTCGTTGGTAAGTAGTGTACGTTGTGTTTTCTGTTTCTTTATATACAAAAGAAATAAATGTACTATATAATATTTGTTATCTGCTAAATTCCTATATATTATTTAAGTGTTTTATATGTCAATAGGTGAAAATAACTAAAATGCACTCGTAGGCATCTATTCATTTCGCATATAAGCTTTTAGAATTAGGTTTGTCACTATATACATCTAATTACATTAGTGAACGGTATTTTGGACTAATCTTCATAGATGCTTCGAGTAACGCTCAAGGTTTTATAAATAATTAATATCATAAATACACTTATTCGTTCCCATTGGTACCAATGGGTTGCCTTTTATAGTCAAAAGTGTTCGACTGTAACGCCCTCCGGCCTTCTTCAGTTTACTGTTGAATTCGGTAACTTGGGAATTGTAAACTGAAACACTTACTCTGTAGATGATTCTCATTCTGTTGTTTTTAACCAGAGGAAATATTGGATTTAATTCATATTTTGGTTCAACCTACTTCTGTATCATCTTAGTTCATTTATTCATTTGTTTGTTTGTCTTATATTGTGCCAACTAGGTCCCCTCTACACTTAACGAACTTTTATATACATCACCCTATAAAACAACAGGTATAGTTTTCCTTCTCCTAGACTGGTTATCTAACCAAGCTTAAAGGGCCTATTATTTACCCATCGTATTATTTTACAGTTCCGTCCAGGATTTGAACTCGTGTCACTGTGTCTATTTCCTACCATAACCACTACACCATGCGCCTCCAATAACCACTACACCATGATGCGCCTCCAATAACCACTACACCATGCACTCCAATAACCGCTACACCATGCGCCTCCAATAACCACTACACCATGCACCTCCAATAACCATACACCATGCGCCTCCAAAACCACTACACCATGCACCTCCAATAACCACTACACCATGCGCCTCCAATAACCACTACACCCATGCGCCTCCAATAACCACTACACCATGGCCTCAATAACCACTACACCATGCGCCTCCAATAACCACTACACCATGTGCCTCCAATAACCACTACACCATGCGCCTCCAATATATGTATTTATCGTATTTGACGGAATATAGGACACACTTTTTTCCAAACTTTTGGCTAAGAAATTGCCCTGTGTCGATATATATATCATAGGTGAAGTTTGAGACCTCCCGTAGGCCAAGGCTAATCTTATCAATGATGCTCACTAACCCAGCTTACGCATAGTACTTTTACCTACCCTAAACTCCATGCATTCTTATTTTATTTGCTGGTATTGTTATAATCAATGTTAACAGGAGCGTATGGTAGACTGTTTTCAACAATATATGCTTAAATTATAAACTTTTTTCCTGAATCTGACCTGCTGAAATTGGGGTGAGTCTTATATGCTTTTGCGTCTTATAAGTCATGTAAACTCATTTCGAAGGCTCAGCAATGTTTTAAATTGACGTTTATAGAAAGGGTAAGTTGAACCCTTTTCAAAAGATTGTATCTTAACTCTGTAAAACAAAACAAAAAATATGGCAATTTTTTTGCTATTCACCCTTAGATGGGGGGAGAAAAGCTGTTGCCCGTAGGTGGTTATCCATGATGCTGAAAAACGGAATATTGATGGCTGAGCAATCCATGATATCCAACACTTCACTTTGGCTCGTAAACCGGACCATATTACCCTTTTTGATCTCGATTAACAGAGGACAGGTTTTTCATTTACACAGTCAATATCCAGTTGTTTGTTAGGGGTTAGGGTTAGGGTTAGGGATTAGGGTTAGGGTTAGGGATTAGTTTTATAATTTAAAATCTAAATATCATCTGTTAAAACAACCGGATATTGACGGTGTAAATGAAAAACATGTCCTTTCTTAATCGAGATCAAAAAGGGGTGCCTAGAGGTCATATGGTCCCTTAAACCTAACATCTGCGCATGCGTGGAAGCTTCATTAGCATTATACAGCAAGGAAGAACAACGAACAGTGGCCTCATTTCTTTAGTTAGAAAGAGTGTCAAGGTTTACGTTCATGCTTTTAACACAATACGGAGATTGAAGGACCGGTTTAGCCCAGTGGGTATAACGTTCGGTTAGGAATCGCAAGGTTTCCTGGTTCGATACCAGCCCTTGCTAATTCAGCGTATGAGTAGCACAGGGATCTGTGTGGTAAACTGAGAACCTGATGGTAGGTGTGGCACTCCACCTAAAACGCTAAAATAATCTCCTCGGTCTAGCGTTAGGTAGAAGAGGATACACTCCCTCGCTGTCTGGCTGATACCGATATTTGGCCGCCCGGACAACTTTACTTTACTTTTTACTTATTGTTATAAACACAACCTTCCGGACAATATGCTCTCCGGCCATTTCCAGGTGTTTCATGTCAAATTCGGGAACATTCATGTCGATTTCGGAAAACTTTTTGTCGAACTCAGGAGCGTTCATGTCGTAATCAAGAAGCTTCACGGAACTTTGAACCAAACCCTTTATTCAATCAATTAGGACAGAGTGTTCTCATTCTGCAAACCATAACCGGATACAAATATAAAACTACTAGAAGCGGCTACCCGGCGTCGTCTGGGTAGAGGGGATGCAAAAAGGTTAGTCCCGCATATCCATTATTACTAAATCGTGAGTTGAATCCTCGTGAGATGCCCCATTTAAATCCCTATGTAAAAAAGAAAATAGACCATGCATTGATCCAGCTACTCTGAAAAGAAATGTTAATGTCTACTATCTAAAGTATTAAATGAAAAAAAATCCATGCTGTTATCATTTAAATTTTAATTTTTAATTATCTTAACGAATATAAATCAAATCTCTATCATTTTTTTCCTCAAAAACCAAGCCCTGGTGATATTTAATGTGTATATATATTTACTTTGTCGTTAATTGTTTTATTTTCGATGTTTCTTCCGGACATACAGATTCACACAACTGCCCTTTATATATGTATAGAAGATAGATAGATAGATAGATGTTAAGTATTCTATGTTATTCTCGACAAGAAACAACTGAAGAAGCTTGGAGTGCACGTCGGCCGAAACTTTGTGTATATAACAATACAGATGAGGAAAACTGTCCGAAAAATCCAAATAATACAAAATGCACTTTCTATGTTGAAAAAGCATCGTTACATTTACACGCTTATTCTAAAATAATCTGAATGCTCAAATTATTAGGTTGTTACAAAAATAATGGCCGATTGAAGAGCTCGGTTTTGAAATGTCATTTTAACATAGAATTTGTTGTTTATTTCAGGTTAATTTTTTGCATATACAACCGTCGTAAAGGATCCACTTTTCGTCACATATGACTATTCGGTCCAGAAAGGGGTCATTGGTGTTACGCAAACTGAGCATTGAGCACACTTCAAACTGCCTAAGTTTTTGGTGCTCATTGAGCTCATGAGGAACCCATTTATCGAGCTTTTCACCCTTCCAATACTCTGTAAATGGCGTGAAACTGTTGCAATGCTGACACCAAGTGACTGAGATATTTCTCTGACACTTTGTCGTGGATTTTGTTCAACAACTGCCTGCAATTGTTCATTGTCAAGACTGCATGTCCGTCCTCTACCTTCTTCATTTTCAAGACTCTCATCTCCACTGTGGAATTTCTGGAACCACCTTCGTACTGTCCGATCACTTGTGGATTCATCTCCCCATGCTTTGTTGATATTGGCAGCAGTTTCGGAGGCATTGTGCCCGAGCTTGAACTCATGCAACATAAGAAAGCGAAGGTCATGTTTAGGCATGTTCATCTTTGAAGGCTCCTATTTTTCAAAAATACTTTCTATCTGAAAATAAATTAAATTTTCATTTTGAGCGCACATTAATTATTATATATGCAAAAATTCACCTGAAATAAACAACAAATTCTATGTTAAAAATGACATTACAAAACCGAGCACTTCAATCGGCCATTATTTTTGTAACAACCTAATACAAATAATGGTGGTTCATTAAGAAAAAAGAAAAAAAAGAATAAAGGTGAGTGGTAAAAGTTATATTACGAATTTTACGTAAACTTTAGCAATCTACTGTATCGTTATTGAATTTTGGATAGAATGATTACTTTTTCGGTTTGTACAATTGGTTCGCTGAATGGCATGTAACGAGTCAAGATTATTTCCTACTCTGTCCTAATCTTTTGCAAGTGATGACAACACAATGAGAGATTAATATGACGGAAACCATACTTATATGTAAATGTAATCTTTATATGTACATTAAAATAAATCAAATACATTGGGTATTCCATTGAAAACCATATATATGAAGATATAAATACATATGTATATATATGTAAAAAGTAAAGTCGTTGAGATGGCCTGAAGTTGGTATCAGCTAGACAGCGAGGAAGTCTATCCCCTTTTCCTTTTCCCTAGCGCTAGACCGAGGAGATTGTTTTTAGCGTCTGAGGCGGGGCGCCACACCTACCATCAGCTCCTCACTTTACCTGTGCAACTCATACGTTGAGTTGGCGAGGGCCGGTATGGAGAGACAGAGATAGATGTAGAGACAGAGATAGATGGAGAGAGAGAGAGAGAGAGAGAGAGAGAGCGTGTGTGTGTGTGTTTGTGTGTGTGTGTGTGTGTGTGTGTGTGTGTGTGTGTGATTTAATAAGAAAAGGGAATTTTTTGGCAAAAGTCAAAATCTATTTTTTGTCCTGGTTTTTCAAAATTATTTTCAATAAATTTAAACCTTGAATTGTTTGGAATTGGTTTAGAGACTATTCAAAATGGTGGCAAATCAAACCGAGCGTTCCAGGTGTGAACAGAGGTCTGTCATCATTTTTTTTTTTGCGGGGTGGGGCGATAAATAAATCTTTAAAAATGAACTGAAAATGAGTCGTAGCACACGATACATGCTGAATTAACCTGTCAAAGATAAACATGCCACTACTATACATAGTACATTGACCATTGACGGAATCGCAAATTAAGCCTATGCCCAGGCTGTACGGTATTCCACGTCGCGCACGTTATTCGCTGGGTTTGCTTGTCATGATTATGTTCAATATTTATCGAATTGTATACGATATATTCATTGTAATTGCCTTCAAAAATATAAATAATAATATACTTTACATGACAATACTTCAAAAGCAAATTATCAAATTCCATTATTTCTTACGCCTGTAAAAACAAACACCCCAGTCAAACAATATATAGGAGCAACAGAAGGAACCCTAAAACAAAGAATTTACAACCATAAACTTTCATTTTCGAACAGGAATTATTCAACAAATACATCCCTATCCACACATGCCTGGAACTTAAAAGATATGCGCATAAGTTGGGAAATCCTGAAAGGCGCACTCGCCTACAGTAAAACATCAAAAAGATGCTTTCTTTGCCTCCACGAAAAACTCTCAATTATCACTCATCCACCAGAAAACGCCCTACTATACAAAAAAAAATGAGTTATCCATCAGTCGAAAAGGCAGTGCATTGAGAAAAGAGACACTAAACACCGGTAAAGAAAAGTTTCTGGTCGCAGGATATGAAAGGTTGGTAGGTAGGTTCATTGGTCGTTTGGATTTTGAGGCATGTCAACTCTTAGGTTATTTTGGTTGATTGGTTGGTTGGGTTTTACGGCATGTCAACCCCTTCGGTTATTCTAGACCGAATACTTCTATTGGTAAAAAAATGTTTAATGTCAACAAAGTTTTGAAATAATTTCATTTTTAATGGAAAATACATTTTTGTTTATAAACTCATGTTTTCTATTTAACCCATAGATGGGGCCCTAACAGGTACTACAACTCCGGGTCAGAGTGGACCAGGGAGCAATGGTGATGAAGGGGTGCTCCACATTCTCCAAACCTCCAAAACTGGAACCTCACCATCAGATAGAGTTTAACGTCATTCCCAAGACATGTAGACCCTCAGCCACCGTCTTCTAACATCCATTTGATAAAAAGGGTTGGGGTTTGCCATAAGAGAAATTGGATTGGGACAATCATATAGGTGCTAGGGCTTGACGTGACCAGCCGATTGATCGGAGAGGGCCTCTCCGACCGCCCGTCTAGCCCAAGACATGGCCAAAGTGGAGTATTACAAGTCATGAACTGCTCATCCACCTAGGTTCTATCCTTAAACATCACGGGTCGCCACCCACGGCAAACAGGTGGCCCCATTGGGGGCGTCTTACCCCTCTGCAGAGGTGCAGTTGGTGCATTCTAACGCCCCAGTCGACAGGGCGGTTAGGTTATTTTATACCGAAGATGTTTGGTTTATTCATTCTTTTTAGGTATTGAACACATTTTAAAACTCTTTCTTTTAATCTATTTAACCCATAGACGGGAACCTAATATGTACTACCACTCCAGGTCAGAGTGGAACTGGAAGTAATCGTGATAAAGGTGTACTCCATTTACCCCAGAGCTCCAGAACTGGAACTTCACCACTAAATGTAGTTTAACATCACACCATAGACTTTCAGCTCCCAACTTCTTGGACATATATGATAAAATGGGAAATATGCAATGAGATTCGGCCGATGTGCACTCCGAGCTTCTTCAGTTGTTTCTTGTCGATAATAACATAGAATATTTAACATCTATCTATCTATCTTCTATACATATATAAAGGGCAGTTGTGTGAATCTGTATGTCCGGAAGTAGGAAGCGCATGGTGTAATGGTTAAAGTCATGGGAAATGGACTCGTCACCCCGAGTTCAAATCCTGGATGTGGTAATTGCTCTTCACTTAGCGCTAATACCCTTGGGAAAGGTATGAATCTTACTCTCCCTCCAGCTATGGATACATAGTAGGGCAGACTGGGCTCTTTAACCTTGGTTAGGCAACTGGTCTAGGAGAAGGAAAACTCTGAATTCAAACCTGTTAAACTCCGCTTAATTAATTGACCTTGTGTCACATCCTGCTCGTTGGTAAATATATATATGATAAAAATGGGTTGGAATTCACATAAGGGCAATAGCATCAAGACAATTTTAAAAGTGCTAGGGATTGACGTGACCAGCCGATTGATCGAAGAGTGCTCTTCGATCGCCCGTCTAGCCTAAGTATTGGACTGTTCATCCACCAGGATTCTGTCAAGTATCACGGGTTAATACCCACAACCAACCGGTGGCTCTATTTTACCCCTCTGCTGAGGTGCAGTCGGTGTATTATACTCTACTTACCCAGTCGACCGTGCCAGGACATGAAAGGACCAATCACTATTGATTTGCTTGAAAAAGGTGTATCTTTTCTTTTGACAACAAATTAGCAGAAAATGATTGAGCAGAAAAAGAAAAAAAAAAGCTGAAATTCCCTGAGCTTCTGAGTTTTGTTTATCTTGCAAAACTTTTCACTGCTAGTTTTCCGGAAATCACATTATAATTTTCTAATAGCTGCAGTTAGTGGTGTTTCTTCCTGTTTCATATGCAATATGATATAATTTAAATTCTTGAAAGTAGCAAATTCCTATAATCGGCGGACAGGCAGATGTGCAATTCCATCCTAAATGTTTTATTCCGGAAGCCTATAACTGATAGATAGATAGATAGATAGATAGACAGACAGTATCAGACTATATATATATATATATATATATATATATATATATATATATATATATATAAGGTTGTTCTGTTGTTCTGGTTCCAACGGGAGAAAATTCAATATTTTATAAAAAGAAGGTCCGCAAAATGGATTATGTTTTTAGAAAAAAAAAAATATTTTTATCTTGCATATGCAACACGTGTTTCAGATCTTCTGGTATCCTCTTCAGGCTTTGATCAATATATATACATATATATATACATATATATATATAAATATATATATATAAATATATATATATATGTTATTAGTATTATTATTTTTATTTTTATTATCATTTATATTTTTGAAGGAAATTACAATGTGTATATCGTAAAAAATTCGATAATTATTGAAAATAATCATGACAAGCAAACACAGCGAATAATGTGCGCGACGTGGAACACCGTTCAGCTGTTTCAACTTTATTAAGTCTCATCAATGGTGTATACTTACGATCTCCCTCCGACAGAGATCTAAACCAGGAACCCTGCACGCAGTCAGAATCTCTACCTCTGGGCCACCGGCCCGTAGCACACGATACATGCCGAATTAACTTGTCAATAATAAACATGCCATTACTATACATAATACAGTGAGCGTTGGGGGAATCGCAAATTAGGCCTATGCCCAGGTTGTACGGTGTTCCACGTCGCGCACGTTATTCGCCCGGTTTGCTTAAAAAGAATCACCAAAGATCGAGAAATTATCCGATTTTAATGACATTTTCAGTGTTGATTTATCAATGAATGTATTTTATAATTCATCAGTTATTTTATTTCAAAACTTTCTGATTTTTTTCAGGTCACTTAACTTTGCTACCCCCCCCCTCTTATTTTTGGGGCGCAAAATATCGTTGGGGTATTATACTTATCAAACTAATAACAGTATAAATAAAAAGACAAAAGACAGAAGGTGTGAATAGAAGAAAAAAATTAATAATCCTGGTAGAAAATAAATAGCGAAATTCAAAAAATTAAAGGTAAAATAAAAACTAAAATATGAATTTTGGAGGTTTTTTTTTTTTTACTCTATTCAATAATTATTCAATTGACTATTATCTTGTAAAAGAAAAAAAATATACATCGATATTTGTTCTGTTTAAAGGTGGTGCTTAACTTTTCAATAGTGTTTTCTACAAAAATTATTAAATAATCTTTGGAGGAAACTCACTTGAAGAGTTACGTCCCCACACATCTAGACAGAACAAATATAGATGTATAATCTTTTCACTGATATTCTAGACGTTAATTATCTACAAAAACAACATAATAAAAAAATGAGAGCTGCACAAGAATGCTGGGAGCGTTCCTGAATAAGTCGTGGAGACAGCACCCCACAAAGAAGAAACTGTATGGCCATCTGACTCCCATATCACAAACCATACGAGTAAGGAGGGTTAGGCATGCAGGACACAGCTGGAGAAGCAAGGATGAGCTCGTAAGCGATGTACTACTGTGGAAGCCAGCACATGGGCACGCTAATGTGGGCAGCCCAGCCAGGACATACATTGACCAACTATGTAAGGATGCTGGAGAAGCTTCCAGAGTTGATGAATGATAGGGAAGGTTGGCGAGAGATCGTCATGAATATCCGTGCAAATTGCGCGACATGATGATGATGATGTATTCATAGAATGTGATAGATATTCTATCGCATTGAATACTTCAGTCCGTCTTTTGGAAAAACATGTTTTTGCATTTTTAAGATAAGGAAATTATGACACCTACAATGTGTTTTTGGGGGTGGTTTGTTTTTAGTTTTTTTAATAGATTGTGTTCTTTCGTGGTGAAACAATATTCCAAGGTTATTTGCCTGCAACGGAGATTCTCAAGATGAACTGAAATGTGTGTTATTATGAACAATTTGTTTTGTGACGAATATATGCTATTTTGACCTAATTTGGCAATTTTCCCGATGTTTCTTGTTTTGACATAGACCTTTCGGTAAATACATTCTCCTGATTTCAAAACGATTTCTCAACCTCTATTCTTTTAATTCTTTGAACCTATTGTTGGTCCCACAATCCTCTTTTCTCTTTCTGAATCGAAGAGATTTTCTTATTGTTATGGGAACTGGAACAAGAATCCGAATACTGATTATCCTTTAACGAAAACGAACTTTAATAATCTATTGAATGTTGCTCAAAAATCAATACGAATGTTAGATGGGAATCCATCAGGATAATTGAAAAGGATTAGTTTTAGAGAATAATCCATAATCTAAATAATCATGATATATCGGGCTGTTATCCTCATCTTTATTGTGTATAAACACAACTTTCTTGCCACTGTAACCTCGGGTCTGTTTTAGGTGGGTTTTTTAAATTTATTATTTTAATTACCTTAAAATAAGTCATCTTCAATAATTTCGGACCTCAATCGTTACTGCCCACTCAAAGATTAGAACAGCAGTCCGATATATCATAGTTATTCATTTTAAGCCACACATAATAATAAATATTTAATCTATACATATATAAAGGGCAGTTCGTGTGTATGTTTGTATGTGTGTATGTATGTTCGCATTAAACTACGAAATAAAACAATTAACGAGAAAGTAAAGCTGGGTAGCTGCTTCTAGTACCCTATAAGTGTAGATTATTTGTATTAAGAATACTTACTTGAAGCAATTATTGTTACTATTAGTTATTTGATTGGTTTTTATCTAGGAGAGAAAAGTATATATATATATATATATATATATATATATATATATATATATATATATATATATATATTTGTGAAGTAAATTTTCAGTTATGCAATTCAAATTACCTTGCTCTACCATCTGATGAGACGAAATTTTTGGGGAGCTTTATTAAATCAACTTAGATTTATAAAGGCCCCAATTTTGGTCGAAATAAGTTTATTATGGAATTACGGTGTTGAGTTTTTCCTTCCCTTCTAAAATAAATATTGCTCTGTATATAATCTAAAAAGTTTATTATACATTGAGCTCTCTATAGTGATTTAAAGATTCACTTTATTTATACATACTGGACCATACAATAATAATACAGTGTATCTTAGAAATCACATAGAATCATCCCTTACTACCAAGTTTTGGATACCTCTCATCTCCTCTCTCTCTATATATATATATATATATATTATATATATATATATATATATATATATATATATAAGATTTTTTGGATATTTGTTTTTTAGAAGCATTGTTCTTAGAAGTATTATTATTTATATTTTTGCTTGAAGGCAATTACAATGCGTATATCGTAAAAAATTCGATAATTATAGAAAATAACCATGACAAGTGAACTTCGCAAATGATTATGTCGAAGCTAAAACATCGTACAGTCTGTTTCAACTTTATTAAGTCTCATCAGCGATGTATACTAACGATTTCCCTCCGACAGAAATCGAAACCGGTAGTCCAGCCGGTAAAGTATGTGACTTTACCGCTCGGCCAACAGTCCGCATCGTACAATACCTGCGAAATTAACCTGTCAATGATAATAGCACGCCTCTACCATATGAGGTATGCGGACGTTGAGTAAATAACAACAAACCAGACCCATGCCCCGGGGCATGGGTCTGGTTTGTTGTTATTTACTATGACATGCATTATTTACTATGACATATTTATGACATGCAAGCCCTAATGCCTTTATAGCAAGCCCCAATCCTTTTTATCATTGCGTGCTAAAAGGCCGTGACTGAGGGTCTTCATGTCCTGGGAATGACGTTAAACTCTATCTGATGGTGAGGTTTCAGTTTTGAGGGTTTGGGGAATGTGGAGCACCCCTTCATAACCATTGCTTTCTGGCCCACTTTGACCCGGAGTGGTAGTACCTGTTAGGGTCCCATCTATGCATTAAATAGAAAAATGTGTTTATAAAAATAATAAATATCCCTTAAGAATGAATTTATTTCAAAACTTTGTCAGCATTATATGACCCATTGAAGTTGATATGCCGTAAAATAAAACAAAACAAAACAAGGTAAAAATCCACCTTCATATTGTTCGCTTTCAATTCTCCTATGGAAAAACATGAGTTTATAAAAATTCAATATCCATTAAGAATGAATTTATTACAAAACTCTGCCGGCATTAAATGACCCACTGAGATTGATATGCCGTAAAAAATTTAAAAAAACAAACCTAATCCTCAATTTAGATGCTGATGAAGCTGAGTATTCATGGTTTCATTTGATTTGTTGTAGTTTCTTTTTTGTTTCAGGCCATTTCAACCTTTGTGGGCTATTTAATGCCAAAGCCTTCCTTTTACTAGAACAGTAATCGTACTATTTAACCCCTACCTGGAGGGAAGAGGTTCTCATAACATTCCCAATTGCATTAGACCGATAGTGAACGTAGCGCGCCTTGAGTTCGAACTCGCTTACGACGATGTCACAGTCAAGCATTTTGCCACAGCACTACAGTAGTGCACTAGTCCGTAGAGGACTGTTCATGTCAGAAGTCACCCTGTCGCAACACCATGAAACTAAGAGGTCCAGAAGAAAGCAGCAGCAACAAAGCACCGGTTCATCAACATCTTCAGGGACACCCTTCACATGTGATATCTGTGGTCGAGAATGTTTTTCAAACATTCGACTTCACAGTTACAGGATGCGCTGTAACTTCAGGGGTACAACAACTTTATTATAGTTTTCCGAATCTGAAATGCCAATAATAATAATAATAATAATAATAATAAACGAGGACTTTTTCTTCACGTTCTACAGCGAACCATAGTTTATACTCGTAGATACCTTTTTAAATTTGGTTTGGTTTTATTTCTTTGTTTAATTGTGTTGTATCGTTGTGGTGGTAAAAGATACACAGAGAAATAGTATGCTTGAAATATTTTTTATTCAGCACTTGTATCTGGTACTAACAGATACTGATTACATAAAACCAAGAAGTAGAACAATACACAAAGACATACTTACAAGAATGAGGAGGGTCAAATGTGTGTAGTCAAGCGCGGGGTTTTTGTCCGAATATAATTTTCCGTCTCTATCATTGCTACGCCGACTATTATAAGGCTATGAGCCAGTCCATCCTGGAGGGGTGCTAACTCTTCTACTACAAATGGCATATCAACCGTTGTGGTTTATTTAATGCTAAAGTCACCCTTGTAGAAGAACAGTTGAGGTTTGGTTTTACACATAGCTGGAAGATGAGAGGATTTATAGCTTTACCAAGGGTATCAGTTCAAAAGTGAATATGATATCGCGAGTGGGGTTCGAACTCGCTTTCTATGAGGTCGTAGTCGAGCACGTTAGCGTTTACGTCACGAAGACACCTGAGTATTCATGATTTAAAAAAAAGATATATCTTATCAAATGCTGAACACAAACGCACAGATTGAAAATCTGGGTTCAAAATAAAAACAAAAAAAATAAGTAACACCCCGTAACATCATCAACGGCCTTAAGAAACAGAAAGGATACGAAATCACAAAAATCCTTTGAACGATCGAGAATGCACCAACAGAAACTGCCTTTTACATTAAAAAATTACAACAAAATGTCTCGCGTATTTCTAATAGAATTTAACAAAAAAAATTAAAAAATAAAAAAAACAGACAAACAGAAAACAAATTCGAAATATCAATTTTTCGCAACTCTTTGGCAAAAATCACGTTTTCTTCTTCTGTACACAAGGGGAGATAACTCTCGTCCCCTATCAAACCGAGAAAATGAAGCACATAGCTGAAAGGTATGCGCACATGTGAGACTTTAGAAATTATATCTTTTCTCTGCACCTGCGTTATGATTACTGACGGTTACTAATTTTTAATTCCTCGTTTCGCCTCTAACAATATTTTTATTTTTCTTTGTCAAGAAAAATACCGAAATTAAAACATTCTATTTTTTTTTCAGAGCATACATTCCTAAATTGAATCTGAATGGGAGATGCTGGTAACAACTGAGTAGTACGATTTCTGTTAATCCGATCAATGTATCAATGCTCACTATTCACTTGTGTATATATTAGCATTGCAGTCTCGGAAGACTACATAATTCTTGTGGCCCTTAACATACAGCGCCTTCTGTAACTGTGAAGTCCAATTTTCGAAAAACACCCCTGACCACTGATGTCGCATGTGAAGGCTGTCCCTGAAGATGTTGATGTGCCGATGCTTTGTTGCCGTTGCTTTCTTCTGGAGTGCTTGGTTTGATGGTGTTGCGCCAGGGTGACTTCAGAGATTAATAGTCCGCTGCAGAGACCCTGTCGTCATACTCAGGATACTGATCGAGGGGACTCTTCAATACCATAACAGAATTAGGTAACTTGGTAACTGTCAGTTTCTCGCTGATGTGATTTTCAAAACCACTTCGCTTCAATAACTTGCAAAATTCACCGTTCTGGCATGTAGCTAACCCTCGCTTTGTTTACAAAGTTAGAGGACTCTAGTGAATTCATTTCCGCTTAGAAATGTACCAATTGAATATTCTCCTATATTTGAAAGCCGCTACTGAGAGAATTGGTGGACGAAAATATTTTCAGGTCTTAAAACCGGCCAGGGGTAGCTGTTAAGGTATAACCACAGTGGAGTGAGGTAAACCTCGAAACACGTGTCTGTGGATTATATATATATATATATATATATATATATATATATATATATATCCTAATGAGTCAAATATACCGATTAATAGTTTCGCTTACTAGCTCATAGGCCAATAATCGGACTTTTTATGCTTTTGTTTATATTTCTATAAGAATAATTTATGTTATTTTGCTCCTTTACAAATGAACATAAAAGTGCTCGATATTTTTGACTAGAGATAAATTCACTATACTAATCATATTAGAAAACCCATGCGGTAAAACAAAACAGAAAAAGCAAATAATTTGTTAGAGCAAATATACTACCAAACCTTGCCTGGAAAAACATTGATAAAGAAAAGACCAAGAGAGTAGCACCAACCTAAAATAAATATATGAAAATATAACACTTGGCCAAAACAAAAATAAACATATAAGCCGCGAGGATTGTCTAAAGCTTAAATGTAAAGAGTGTTCTATACCAAAGTAGAGCACATAGTAATATTTAACCCTAATTAGTCAGATGTACCAACTAATAGTTTCGCTTACTAACTCATAAAGGGAAAGAATATATATATATATATATATATATTATATATATATATATATATATATCAGTTTTTTTTGCTATAAGGAATGGAGCACTCTGTGACGGCCTTTACACACAAAGTGATGTGTGTATTAAAACAGTTAAAATTCCCTTCCCATTCTATAAGTGAAGACAGCCTAATGGTTAATGTGCCGGACTGACACCCAACCGACCGGAGTTAAATTCCGGCTGTAGGTAGCTTACAAAATGTCTAGCCACACTGAAGAGACTTGATAAGTCGAAACACGTGTCTGTGGATGACCCTATATATATATATATATATATATATATATATATATATATATAGTTAAGAGTTAATGACGAAATGAATGAATAAATGAAATAAAAATGAATGAGATGAGTGGAATGAATGAAAAAATTCTTTTCAAGGGACCTCTCTCAAAAGTAAGAAAAAAAAATAATAAAGAATAATAAAAATTAAAGAATAAGTCAGGAAAGGATTTTTAAAAATTTATTCTACTCATATCATTCATTTTTATTTCATTCATTCATTCATTTTAATTCTTAATTAAACAATTTAGAAACATACACAAAAACTCATATGATATATATATATATATATATATATATATATATATATATATATATATTTATGAATTTAACAGTTTTAGAAAAAACAAATGATTTTTGTTTGCTGACAGAATCTGTTTCGACCTTTTAATAGAGCGGTCATCATCAAGAACAACATATGAAGGAACAGGAAAAGATGAAGACCGGTCTATTGAAAGGTCGAAACAGATTCTGTCAGCAAACTAATAACATATTTTGTTTTTTTCTAAAAATGTTAAATTCATACTGTCGGATTAACTTCCATTTACTTCATATATATATATGTGTGTGTGTGTGTGTGTGTGTTTATGCGTGTGTGTACGCGCGTGCATGTGTGTGTGTGTACGCGCGTGTGTGTACGCGCGTGCATGTGTTTGTGTGTGTGTGTGTGTATGTGTGTGTGTTAAAATATAGTGGACATTTTTCACTTAGCAGACTGGTAAACTATCAAGAATTTGTTTGCTGTCTACATTTCAAGCTTACTTTATCAATAATTTATTTAGTTGTTGAAGAAACTAATGAGATAAAATAATAATTCCATTATAATTATGTCGTGATATTTGATATCATCGTAAAATACGGATTATGTCATGAAGAATCCCAAATCCTAATTAACTAATTAAAATCTTCTTTTGCTGAATTCATTAACAAATTGCATCGAGTTTCAGTGTTCATTTCTGCGTTAATTAAATAATGAAAAGAAACTTTGTGATGTTGAAAGACGAACGCATTAATCATACCTGACTTTATTCTGACGGTGGAACAGGTATATCGACCGAAGGAAAAGGTAGGGTCTGTAATGGGTAATCCTTAACTTGTACCTCGTAAATTCCTACCATAAAATAAACTGAACCCTCATTTATGACCGTGTTCTTGCAATAAATGTTTTATTTTTCTTGCACCCGTTATTTTACAATACTGAATATATGTTCTTTATTTATTTTAATATTCACTTCAATGTGTATATTCTAAAAGTTTTTATTATGTGAGAATGGTTAGTTTTAAAGTGGGGGCTCGTTTTACAATTTAGGCATAAATTGGATCCTCCTTTTATGACCGTAATTTTGTTTTTCGTCGACGATGATTAAAATCTGACGTTTTTATTTTAGAGTACCAAAGCCCCCCCCCCAAAAAAAAAAGAAATAACAACAACAAAAGGTAATCTCCAACTTTTTACTCGTAAATTCTTACCATAAAATTAGGCTTGGGCATTTTATGGTAGGAATTTACGAGTAGAAAGTTGAAGTGTAAAACGAACCAAAAAAATAAATAGATAGAAAAGCCTAATGAGTCAGAGACTATCTACCAAGATTTCTCCTAATGGATCATCAGGATAATCCTGACTTTTTAAAGTGCTCAAAAGTAGTACCTTTAACTATTTTATTTTATTTTTTATATATTGACAGTTTAAAAAATACCCGATACTATAATTCTTAATTACAAAATACAAATCTATGATCGAAGAAAAAAAATCATAAAAAAAGAAAGGACCATAACATATGCGCCTCCTGAAAACAATCAGCCGGCACTACGGTAATAGCCAAAAGAAATTGTTTGCTCTACTTTGTGTATTGGGCACTTTAGCATATTTAACTTAGGCATCTCTTTTGGTATTCTTTCTTTGGGCCATTACGGTAGTCCCGGCTGAATATTTTCAGGTGGTGCATATGTTTCGGTCCTTTCTTTTTTATGAATTTCTTCTCCAGACATAGAGTTGTAATTTGTAATTACAAATCATAGTGTCTTGTGTTTTTTTTCTTTTACACCATCAGAGTTTAAAAATCAAACATGCGAGTAGAGTGTGAAACAAAGTCAGTTTCTTAGGCGGAGTTTAACAGGTTTGAATTCAGAGTTTTCCTTCTCCTATAATGGTTGCCTAACCAAAATTAAAGAGCGCATTCTGTCCTACTATTTACCCTTCACCGGAGAGAGACTACTTGAATGCATATATTTCTCAAAAGCATTAGCGCAGTAGGAAATAAAAACAGCTTCGTCCCAGGATTTGAACTCATGTCACCGAGTCCATTTCTTACGATAACCTTTACACCAACTGACTCAATATATCTAACTTCACCTCTGGGTCTGTTCCCATGAAAATCCAGCCAATCAACACGTTCGAGATATGCGTCTCGTGTTCGTTTACATTCCGATCTCCTTCGATCCCAATTTTCACTTAATCATCTGCCGCCATTATTGTATTTGTGGAAAATCCACTCCCTTTCTTGTTACTTCACCGACTTCCTAACCCAACTGACTCCTTGACTGAATCGACTGGGTTAAATTATAATGATTTCTAGTGAAAGGCGTCATATGTCACAGATTTCGGCCCGAGTGAAACAAATGAAATTATTTCGCTCGGTCAAGTCTCATTTAAAGTCTTCACATTGCGAATTGTTAGTCTTTCCAACAGTCAGTCTTGTTTACACAAGGCGCCATTTTCGAAGACCAATTTGAGGTTCCTGTTTATTTACATATGGCAAATAGGTTCACTTATAAAAAGGCGGAGAGAAGCGCGTGGTGTAATGGTTAAAATCATGGGAAATGGATTCGTCGCCCCGAGTTCAAATTCTGAACTTGGTAATTGCATTTCACTTAGCGCTAAAAACATTGGAAAAGGTATGAGTCCTACTCTCCCCTCTAGATGGATAAATAGTAGGACAGACTGGGCTCTTTAACCTTGGTAAGGCAACCGGTCTAGGAGAAGGAAAACTCTGAATTCAAACCTGTTGAACTCCGCTTAAGAAATTGACCTTGTGTCACATCCTGCTCATGCAGAGGGGTTGGTATATATATATATATATATATATATATATATATATATATATATATATATATATATAAACAGGCGGACGGGGTATCTCTAAGAGCCACCATTTGATTGGGAATCAGAAACTCGAGTGGAAATTTTGTTTCAAATTCTTGTCGAGTACAGCTGGTGGAGAGCATCTCTTCAGTAAATGCCATCTCTTCAGTAAATGCCGCACTGGGACTGTAGAATACGCCACTGCACCTCTTCTGAAGGGGAACCCCCCCACACACACACACATAATAGAGACGCCTGTGATGCCTAAGGACGGAAATCTGGTGGCTGAGCAATCAGTAAATTGCAGCACTACAATTTTGCCTCTACTTAGACTAGACCGCCGATCAGAGACCCCGATCAATTGGCTGGTCACGCCAAGCCTTAGCATATATATTATAACCCGTCGGCCCGATGAGCTAAAGGCTTCACTGAATATCCTAAAATTGCCGTCAAGATCTGATTCTTCCCATCCACCATGGGTTACAGTGTTTTCTACAATTACTGAAATGTAAACAGCCTCCTCAAGGATTTGAAATCGTCCTCGTCGTGTCAATGTCCTACGACGTTAACCATTATACGACACTCCTTCACACGATAATGATAATATATATTGCCTCACTTGCTGATTTTAAATCACTTCAGACCGAATATACGTCATGCTTATCATCGACGCAAAGTAAGAAAAAATGGCTCGCAACGTGTAATAAAGAGAAGGATAGACAGATAGATAATTTACTTGGTTGTTCTTCATCTAGTCGCCATGTTTTCGTTTCTTTCTATTTTGACCATTTGTATGTTCTTCTTTCTTGTTGCGTCTTTCTTTTCTAAATGAGGTCATGCTTGATTAATCAACAAGGCTTGTGGATTTGATCAAATACTTTATTTGCCCGTTTCTAACTCATCGGGTGGAGTGACAACCGAGGTGGGACACGTCTCTTTCACCCGGGGGCCTGGCTGCCAACTGACCTAAGTCAAGATCACATGACGTGCGATTTCAACTGTCCAGTGATTTTCTATTCCGTGATATGAAAAAACTTTCCCCTTAGAATTCTCCTATACGGTGTTGTCAATAATCTATGCTACCGCATAGGTTATGCAACAAACGAAATCAAACCCAAATGTGTCCAGCGTTTGACAATTGGTGAAAACAAGCGATCATCTGAAATGCTGAAAGTTTGATAATATGACTCAACATTTCGTTGCTAGAAGGCGGTGGCTGAGGGTCTAGATGTTCTGGGAATGACGTTAAACACTATCTGATGGTGAGGTTCCAGTTTTGGAGGTTTGGGGAATGTAGAACACCCCTTCATCACCATTGCTCCCTGGTCCACTCTGACCCGGAGTGGTAGTACCTGTTAGGGTCCCATCTATGGGTTGAATAGAAAACATGAGTTTATAAACAATTGTATTATCCATTAAAAATGAAATTATTTCACAACTTTAGCATTAAACATTTTTTTTTACCAATAGAAGTATTCGGCATAAAATAACCCAGGGGGTTGACATGCCGTAAAACCCAACCAACCAACCAACCAACCAACCAATCAACATTTTGTAACTATTCTGGTTTCATAACTGACATTAAAAAAAGGCACAAAAAACAACTGAGACTCAGCGAAATGAAATATTTTGATTCAGACAATACAGGAAGAATGCAAATCTGAAAGAATTGCTTCTGGGTAATGTCATAATTACACTGGAACAGATAAGACTCCCACTCAGCACAACAAATTCGAAGGCAGATGAGACGTTAATTCGATTACTTCAGAATATTTCATCTGTTTTCAATAGACATCACTTAACTTTTTTTTATTCTCCTCTGTTCCCATGAACTATATTTCAAATCTACTCGAACTTAATTGATATTCAATTACGAAACGCAAAACCTTTGATGATTTTCTAAATATAATGATATTTTAAAGGAATTAATTAGTTATTATTGGCCAATTATCGAGATTATTTGATGTATCGTAAGTTAATTTCCAAATCGAAACTACCTGGTTAATCTAAGTATTCACACAATGGCTGGGACTCTTTGATCTTGGCTTTATTTTTATTCCCACTGAGAGAGATTTCTTTAAATTTAACTTGCTAATACAATTTCATAGCTCGACAGGTTTCTGCTTTTTCATATTTTGTTCTAATCGGAAACAGTCGTTCTTTCATCTGTCTAAGGTTGAACTTCAGAAATGAATGCTTATTCAGTAAAAGAGAATGGAAAAGTTGACGAGTCATTTTGCTGAGATGTTCTGTGTGTCGTTTGGTATTAGTTGCAATAATACACATTCCTGTCAACAATTTCATCTTCTTTTCTAGCGGAAAATGTCTATTTATGCTACCCATCCTCCTAGGGTTAATCACTTGGGGGGGGGTGATTTCGCTGACGACCGCCAACTAAAGCGTAATCGTAACACACTCCTGTATAAGGGATGGAAAACTCTATGGCGGCCTTTACATACAAAGCGATGAGTATATTAAAACAGTTAAAATCCCCTTCACATTCTGTAGGCGATGAAAGCCAGGCGGGTAAGGCGTCTGACTGACACTGAACCGATCGGATTTTAATCCCGGCTGTAGGTAGCTTACAGATGTCTAGCCACACTGAAGAGATTTGATAAGTTGAAACACGTGTCTGCGGATGACTATATATATATATATATATATATATATATATATATAGTGATGTTGATAGCTTTTTAATTTAGTGCGTCTTGGGACGCACGGATTTGATTTGAATGAGTCCCCGAGGAATTTGATGGGTTCCCAAAAAGGTTCTTGATAAATTGTTCTTATCTATGGACAATTAAAACCATCTAACCCCCTACCTTGTACCCCCTACCTTGTATAATTCGTTTCCAAGAAAATATTGAAATGTATTTAGTGTTAGCTGGAAATGGTGAGGGAGGAAAAAACACTGGGATGTATGGATATGATTTTTCTGCATCCTTTTAGTCAGTGACGCAGGACGCATACCTATCAGCATCTCTGTATATATATATATATATATATATATATATATATATATATATATATATACCTATCAGCATCTCTGTATATATATATATATATATATATATATATATATATATATATATATATATATATATATACCTATCAGCATCTCTGTGTATATATATATATATATATATATATATATATATATAGGGTGATTGTAAAAAAAAATCCTATTTTGAAAACCTTATAATTTCTTTCCGAATCATTATTTTTACAAAAAAGTGAATATGAAAAGAACACACATGTAAAATTCCAGACGGGCACCAGCCTCTCAAACTGCTCGAGAATCGCATCAACTGATATTCTCTGGAACTCTTATGGAATGACAGAAATGAATTCTCGTAATCGTCGTTCAAGTTCTTCCAACGTCGTTGGTTTCGTAAGTAGACTTGCTCCATCAACCAACCCCAAAGAAAAAAGTCGCAGAGTTTTAAATCAGGGCTTCTGTGCGGCCAATTATGAGGAAAACGTCTATCCATCCCATACTTAGACTTAGTTATAATTAGCAGAAAAATATAACTCGTCATCATTTTTGCCGCTCCATAGACTAAAAAAACCCGCGAAGATAGACAAATACGTAGATCTTGTCAGAGAGTTGAGAAAGCTGCGGAAAATGTGGCGATAGTGACACCATTACCAGTGGTGCGCTTGGAACTGTCCTTAAGAGCTTAGAAAAAAGACAGGAAGAATTGAAGATCAGAGAAAGAAGATAGGTACGCGTCCAGAGAACGTCCAAAACACATCCCTGTTAAAACCAACTAAAATACTTTGAGTGCTCCTTCGGCTGTGGCAGAAGAATAAAAAAACCTTTGATTCTTAATCAATCTATACATATATAAAGGGCAGTTGTGTGTATATGTGTGTCCCGGGAAATCTTCAAAAATAAAACAATTAACGACAAAGTAAATATATATATACACATTGAATATCACCAGGGCTTGGTTTTTGAACAAAAATAACACAGATTTGATTTATATTCGTGAAGATGATTAAAAAATAAAATTTAAATGATAACAGCATGGATTTTTTTTTTCATTTAATATTTTAGATAGTAGACATTAACATTTCTTTTCAGAGTAGCTGGATCAATGCAAGGTCTATTTTTTGTTTTTACATAGGGATTTAAATGGGGCATCCCACGAGGATTCAACTCACAATTCAGTAATAATGCGGGACTAACATAAAAAATCCCTCTACCCAGGCGACGCTGGGTAGCCGCTGCTAGTAACATATAAGACACAATGCAGGATTTTAAATGCAGTTATAATATGGGAGGTTTTGCGGCAAATCTAACTCAGATTTTCATTGAGGCTTCGTTAATAAATAAAACTTATTCTACGTATTAATGATTGTGACTATGAATTAAATACTCTTCGATAAACTTACACAATTCTTGAGGGTATTGTGACGTAAACAGTGACGTAGATTGGTTACAGACAGGGACACACCGAATTTCCATTATAATATATATATATATATCAAATATTCATGAACTATTGAGACATTTTAAACGTAAATCCCTAATTAAATGATAAGAAACGGGCATACTGATTTATAGTCGAAAAATAACCCCCAAAAAAGGATAAACGTCAAGTAATAAAATAATCGATAAGAACTCAAAATAAAATCTACTAATCTTTGACAATTGTGTGAAATCATGAACATGCAGCAAAAACCTCAAATAATATATTCCCTACCTTCAAAACTTCGCAAACTTAGAAAAAAAATATCAAGAATCAAATTGCAGACCCAAAAATGTAATTCATTACACCAAATATCAGAAACGAAAGGGCAAATTATGGACCTAAACCTACCCAAATAACATTAAAGCGCAACTAGACTACATCCTAATAAATAAAAAAAATGAATAAACAGCGCTATCAACTGCGAGGCATACACCTCCTTCGAAGGATGTCAAATGTAAACAC
>CM042161.1:68308832-68366332 GCA_023376005.1 Doryteuthis pealeii | reverse complement strand
CATATTCACTCACGGTATTGTCAGTAACCAGGCGTCGTCGGTTCCCTTAACACACACACACACACACACACACACACACACACACAATCACACACACACAAACACAAACACACACACACACACACACATAGATTACCTTGGGTTAAGGCATGTATATCAAACTTTATGACTTATACCGTATTTTTCCCGGAGTTTATTTACGGCTAAATTCGACTGCTACACTTCGTTACATAAATGATAGGCGGTGCCTATTCATTATTTGACACATTTTATTCAGTAGAGTGTGTGGAATGTGGAAATAAATTGGCTGCATAGTTAAAAATCATTCTTCAATACCGTAGATTTAAACACAAAAGCTTTCTTCAAAGACCAGACGAAAATATACAATATACGACCCAGCAGCCAGACTTTAGCCAACCCACGTAAATAAGTAGGTTTCACATTTATCACTTTTGCACGTGGGTGTAATAAATGTTTAATGTTGCTAAAAGGGTAAGGGAAGGTTGACTCTGGGCAATGGTCTGCAAAAATGCCTCCCAGCATCTTTGATAACCATTATATCATTCCATATTTCCAAACATCTGTCGAATAGACCAATATACATGGATAGACTAAATAGGTCTGCCTAGGATAACAATGAAACGGAAATCAAAATAATAATAAAAACAGCTAATATATATGAATCATCAGTCGTTTTATCAATCCATTGTATAAATCAGGTCTACCCCAAAATCTGTAAAGACATGGTGCGTAATCATCTTTACCTTCCCCCGCTAACCCATATATATATATATATATATATATATATATATGTATATGTATATGTATATGTATAATATACCAAACTTATTGGTAAATCCTCGCGGTGAGAAAAAACCCAGCAAATAGTTTGATTGTAAAAACATACTACCAAACATCACCCGGAGAGAAAAAAAAATTATGGAAAAAAAGAAAAGACCAATATAATCGTACCAACCAAAAATAATCTATTGGTACAATATTTGGCCAAAAGAAAAAACAATTTATATGTATATATATATATAAGATATATATATATTCATATAAAACCGCCAGGAAACTAAAGCTAATAAGTAAAAAGTACTCAATACCTAAGTAGAGAAAATAACAAAGATAAATCTAATGAGTCACATAAGCCTACTAAAAGTTTCGCTTAATGCTCTTCAGGGCTAAGATCCGACTAAGAGTCGCATCTTAGCCCTGAAAGAGCATTAAGCGAAACTTTTAGTAGGTTTATGTGACTCATTAGATTTATCTTTATATATATTATATATATTATATATATATATATATATATATTATATATGAAATTTTTACTTGAAGGCACTTACAACGCATGTATCGCATAAAATTAGATACTTTTTCTTATAGAAAATGAACTTGACAAGTTAATCCCAGCAAAGGATGGCTCGGTGCGTAGAATACCGTACAGACTGTTTCGACTTTATTAAGTCTCATCAGCGGTATATACTAACGATTTCCCTCCGACAGAAATCGAAACCGGGACTTCAGCAGACACAGTGAAACACTAGTGAAACACTTAACGCCGCGGCCACAGTACACAGCTGACCATCCTAATGAAATTAAGCTTGTCAAATGATACTACACGCCTCTACCATAATAGGTAAGGGGGCGTTATTGAGAGAATAATAACAACAAACATACCGTATGCCCTTCGGCGAAGTGAATAAGATTTTTGGATGTTTGTTTATTTAGAAACGTTGCTGAATAAAGTATATATTAAATTTTTTACTTGAAGGCACTTACAACGCATGTATCGCATAGAATTCGATACTTCAAGTAAAAATTTAATATATTCTTTATTCAGCAACGTTTCTAAATAAACAAACATCCAAAAATCTTATATATATATATGATGGAAATGGCAGCACGCTATTATTTTGGAAGCTTTTGTTAAAGACTTGAGTGTCTACAATTGAAGTTCAAGAAGAAATATAATTTTTTTAACAACAACTGACTAAATATTATACGCACACTCACACACACGCACACATACACACACAAACACCCCCCCCCATATATATATATATGTGTGTGTGTGCGTGTGTGTGTGTGACGGTTTTCCTGGGTTGAGCGCGTCTGAACACGTGTGTGTCTGCGCGAGTGAGTGTATGTGTTTTCGCGGTCATGTGTGTACGCACGTGTGCTGTGTGCTTGCCCCCCTCTCTCTCTCTTTCTCTGTGTGTGTGTGTGTGTGTGCGTGTGTGTGTGTGTATCTTTGTGTGCGCGTGTTTTTGTATGCCTTTGTCTCTTTGAGTATGTGTATATGTGTCTCGTTCAGTAAGATATCCTTTATGGAGTGGCAATTTTCCCCTGTAACTCGAAAATATAGTTTTTGAAGTAGTTTTTTAAAAAAATACTTGGATGAAAAGGACATAGCCAGACATTTAGGATAAAAAAAAAAGTGTTCCACTTACTTAAATCTATTAGTTTTAGACTTTCTTAATCAAATAGTTTCCTTCAAAGATTGACAAACAGACAGACTGATAGAAAAAAAAAAGATTGAAAATAAAAAAACAGATTTTTTTAAAAAAAGAAAATGTATTGCTTTACCAACAACTTAATGAGACTTGCATCTTCGAATATAATTCTTCTACGTTTCATCTTTTATTATTATTATTATTATTATTATTATTATTATTATTTTCATTTTTCGTTCTTTTAGTTCAATAATATATTTTGGACGTTTGTGGGATTCTATGTAGGTGCCGTAGCGCAGTTTCTGCTATCTCTTCTACCTAGATGACGCACATTAGGGAGACTGTACCATGTTATATATATATATATATATATATATATATATATATATATAAATCTAATGAGTAAGACGAACCTACTAAAAGTTTCGCTTAATGCTCTTCAGGGCTAAGATCTTATCCCTGAAGAGCATTAAGCGAAACTTTTAGTAGGTTCGTCTGTCTCATTAGATTTATCTTTATTATTTGCTCTACTTAGGTATTGAGCACTTTTTACTTATTAGCCTCAGTCTCCTGGCGGGTTAGTATGTATATAAATATCTTATATATATATATATGCATATAAATGTTTTTTTTTCTTTTGGCCAAAATATTGTACTAATAGATTTTTTTTGTTGGTACGACTATCTTGGTTTTTTTTTTTTTACAAAATTTTTTTTCTTCCCGGTTGATGTTTGGTAGTATATTTTTACAATCAAACTATTTGCTGATTTTTTTCTCACCGCGAGGATTTACCAACTAGTTTGCTATATTAAATTATATATATATATATATATATATATATATATATATATATATGTGTGTGTGTGTGTGTGTGTGTGTGTTGTGGTGGAATAAAACAAAAGGTAGTCTCCTGTTTAACAATTTTATCAATGATATTTTCAAGCTTTCTGGACAATATTTTTTTTATTAGTCCACCAAAGTTCATATCCCAAGTACTTTCGGCACTTCGAAGTGCCATCATCAAGGGTGATGTCTTTATATTCGTGTTTTTTTTTTTTTGGGGGGGGGCGTTCAAGTTAATGGTATTGAGAGTAATTAGGAGGGGAACTCGTAGAAATTATAGTAAGGGGTGTGGAGGCTGTAAGGTGAAAAGTGTTATAGGCATTTTAAAATGTAAGTACTGTATTGAAAATTAATCTTATTTAAGGATGGTTTGTATTGTTTAATGTATAAAACTTCTCGTATTTGGAGTTTGTCTTTGTTTTTGTTTTTTTGTTTGTTTTTTTTCTCTGTGCAAATGTCACGCCGTTTGACTCTTCATATTACAGATAATAGCTACATTTCCCAACATCTAAAATTACATGACTGACCCCACTCCAATTACCGAAATATCCTAACGGAAAATACACACATAGAGAGAGAGAGAGAGAGAGACAGACAGAGAGAAAGAGAGACAGACAAACACACAGACAGAGACAGAGACAGATTCAGAGAGAAAAGGAGGGGGAACATAGAAATGAATAGGCCAAGATAGATCGATACATAAATAGATGGATAGGAAGATGAATCAGAATGAGGGGATTGATAGATACTTTATTGTTATGACCTGTTTAAGGGTCAATAAATAATCACTCAACACGGGGATAATATGTAGTGAACAGATGTATTCAGCAATATATCAAAGTACAATCGAGGAAAGTTTCCTTGTTACAGCGTACACGAAGAACATGTATCTGCTACTTCTTCCTTGGGTAGCTTTGCTCTGTAAATATATACCCTTTGAGTAAGTCTATGTTCGTGTCATAGGTGAGTCACATATAACGGTTATATAGATAAGAAGGAAAAAGTTAGATATATTGCTAGAAAAATAGATCAAAACGAAGTTTATAGATAAAATGAAAAAAATATAGTTAGATCAGAATGACGTATATAGATAGATAGATTGTGTGACCGAAAATTATATCCTGATAGATGAATGGAAATAATAAATGTGTTTTTTTTTGTTTGTTTTTGGGTTTTTTTCAAAAAATACCCAACATTGACTGCTTCTGAAATAAACAAATAAAATCTGTTCCAAGGAAGAGTAATGAAGAAATCGTAATTTATGCAGAATTTAAACTCGAATTGATTTGCATTGTCATTTATTATCAAGAGATTATTCTGATATTCATGGAAACATCACGCAAAGTTAATCTGAGACTGTTTCTAATTTTCTTCTAAACTGGAATTTATAATCTACAAGGATGAGTCAAGAATATTATCTATTTATCTATCTATCTATCTATCTATCTAAGCTAAGTAAATAAATTCTTCTATTTGACCGTTTTTATTTTGAATTCAAGATAGTTACAATATATATATATATATATATATATATATATATATATATATGTATGGAGAAAAGTAGACAAACACAGGATGTTGTGGAAACTTGATGTTTATTGTCGACGGTGCAACGTTTCGGTCTCTTATTAGACCATCTTCAGAACTTGAATATAGTTCTTACTCCAATGATGGAAATTCTCAAAATGCTGAAAACGGAAGGTCGTCAGTAGGGGGAGGTGTAGTTGGGGGTGGTTAGTGGATTCTTTTTCTCTCTGGAATGGGGACTGCCGAAATAGTGAATGGTGGTACCACAGGTGTTAGATTGTGGGGATTGGTTAGCTAAATATGTGTATGTGTGTGTGTGTGTGTGTCTGTTTAATTGTTTTTTTGTTTATGTGTGATTGGGAACTGGATTTGTCGTTAAGTTATATGTGTGTTGTTGGTATGCTGGTGTGATTTTTTTAATTTATTATTTATTTATTTTTTTGTAAGGGTTTGTAAGGGTAAGATTTGTTAAAATTGTTAAAATTGTAAGTGAGCATATGTATAATGTAATATACTATTGTTGTTATTATTATTATCATATATATTATAATGTCATTCATTATTTATGAATATTTAACATTATGTCTATCTGTCTATCGGTCTATCTATCTATCTATCTATCTAGCTTGTCTATCAACCCATCTGTTTTTTCTATCCACCCCCACCCCCAACTACACCTCCCCCTACTGACGACCTTCCGTTTTCAGCATTTTGAGAATTTCCATCATTGGAGTAAGAACTATATTCAAGTCCTGAAGATGGTCTAATAAGAGACCGAAACGTTGCACCGTCGACAATAAACATCAAGTTTCCACAACATCCCGTGTTTGTCTACTTTTCTCCACATACTGTCGGATTAACCTCCTCACATTTCTACCATATATATATATATATATATATATATATATATATATATATATATATATATATATATATATATAAATTCAAACCCAATCTCAACAGGTATTAGAAAGGTAAGAGACGGATTTTATCTTCTAATAACTTACAGGATAATTATATTAACTTGATGCTTCAAAGGAGTCTAATAATAGATGAGGTAAACTTTCTATCAGGGACCCCACTCTCAAAGAGTGTTTTAATACTTTTGAGAGGGGTCCCTTGGAAAGGATTTTTCATTTATCCCCCTCATTTCATTCATTCTTTTTCATCCATTCATTCATTTTACCATTAATTTTTAACTATATATATATATATATATATATATACATATATATATATGTGTGTGTGTGTGTGTGTGTGTGTGTGTGTGTAATGGACTCTCTCGTCGATTTTCGACGCATGAGGGTTCATACACACAATGAATACCCACACAATGATTTATTTATAGTGGTGAAGGCTTGTGTTGAATCATCCACACTTTTTGGCACAGTCGATAGGAAAGAATTGGTGCATATATATATATATTATATATATATATATATATATATATAATATATATATATATATATATATACCTAAACCTCGTTAGACTCTAAGGTCATCATCTGATGAAGGCTCTATAGGAATCTACCTATATATATACACACACACACACACACACATACACACATACACACACATACACACACACACACATCTCATGCCATACATAATCCCCAATTATTTAAAAAGTTCAAAGTGAACAAAATTGAAATGAGACAACCCACAAATCACACCGTAACCCGTGCCCAACCGCCCAAAATTTCAAATTACACTAAAAAAAACTCAAATAACATTATATATAACCCCCTCAAGTGATCATAAAAAATTAAAAAATCAATTTACTTACGACTCGCCTCAATTTAAGAATAATTCATTTTCTTTTTTATTAAAATGTTACAAAACCACCGAATACTTTTCTAAAGGATTTCAACAGGCAAATAATCTTCCAATAAAAATCCATTAACATAAATGTTTTAACATCAGTCGACTTCACTGTCCTACCAATAATGCCGAACCGTGATGCTTAAGGATGGAACACTGGTGGCTGAGCAGTACATTACATGCAACATTCCACTTGGCCCTCACTTAGACTAGACGGGCGGTCGAAAAGGCCCGCTTCCGATCAATCGGCTGGTGATGTCAAGCCCTAGCACCTATACGATTTTCTCAGCCTTATTGCCCTTATGGCAACCCAACCCTTTTTATTATATACGTGCTAGAAGGGAGTGGCTGAGGGTCTTCGTGCTCTGGGTATGGCTTTAAACTCAATCTGATGGTGAGATTCCAGTTCTGGAGGTCTGGGGCACGTAGAGCACCCCTTCATTACCATTGCTCTCAGCTCCACTCTGACCCCCGAGGGGTAGGATCTGTTAGGGTCCCACCTAGGGGTTGAATGAAGAATGAATAAAACCAAACATTTTCGATATAAAATGATCCAATGGCTTGACATGCTGTAAAACCCAACCAATCAACAGTACAAAATTGGTACTTACTCATCAACTACATTTTTGGTCCCATGCCAAAAATATCCAATTTATTAGTGTTAAAATGACTTGGGCTAAGTTGAAAACTAGTGTGGTAATGGTATTTCAGTGTGTAATAATAAAAATATTCAATATTTCTCTGATATATAGCCTAGTGGATAAAGGAATTAGGTTAAGACAGTTCTAAGTGACAGTTATCTCTAGACTGCAGGTTCAATCCTGGTCAGGGGCAGCAGTAACATAGAATAATAATTAACACAGCTTAACACCTGTAACCCAGATATGGTTAGCGGAATGAGAACAGGATACCCCCGGTGGACTGAATAAAGGGTTAAGTTCAAAGTTCCGTGATGGCTCCCAATTACAAAAAAGAAGGTTCCCGAGTCCATGTCCGAGAAGGTTCTCGAGTCCGACAAGAAATACCTGAAGAAGGCCGGAGGGCACATCGGCCGAAACGTTGTACTGATAACAATGAAGATGAGGACAATAGTACGAATAATACAAATAATACTGAATACTCAATAATTTTTTATGTATAGTAAATTCAAATGAAGTTGTTGCTAATATGTGATAGTGTCTGTAATTGTCCCATCTATTTGTCAAATAGATATGTTTGATATTATGTATAAAATGATTTTTAACGGTATTAATACATTGGGCCTTGATGTAATGGATATGCATACACCTGGGTACCCCTCACAGTAATACGATTGGCTGGTGTCAGTCATAAATACAGAGCAATATAGAGGTACAATGCCTACGACTACGACGTCACACCAGTAATATTACTTACCTGCTCAATTGTACCACTCTGTTACCGTGGACCCGCCACTCTGCTACATTTACTAAATATATCCCTTCCCGGGACATATCAGGTCTTAAATTTTCATTTAAGTAGGAAGTGTTTACCTATCTAAAATGATTATTAATATACATTTTTGTACTGTATATAATTAATTACCATAATTCTTAAACTGACTTTGGTATGAAACCCAACAAGATGTAATCCTATAAAACCAACCACCCAATTGCTTGCAAATTATTAGTATTAGATAGGAATACTTGAAACCATATAACTCTGTAAATTATTTATATTAAGAATAAAGCTCGGTGTCGTCGTCGGGTTGGCCTAATGTCAGTATCAGCCAGACAGCGAGGGACTCTATCTCCTTTTCACTAGCGCTAGACCAAGAAGATTGTCTTTTAGCATCTGAGGTGGAGCGTCACACCTACGATCAGCTCATCACGTTCTGGCACAGATTCTTGTGCTACTCATACGACTAGTCCTCATTAAAGAACGAACTTATGAATCGATGTTAAATATTAGATTGTTATTCATAGCTCTACAGTAGGCACATAGATTACTAAAAAGTTTTGTTCTAGACAACTTACTTTATGCAAGCGTCGTGATTATCTAATCGATACATTGATTAATTGATGGGATATCTGAGCGGGAATCAGTTCATTATTTATTCAATTGATTAAAGTATCATTCATTAGATGATATTATATAATTCAAGTTTTTTTTCTTTATTCAACTATAAAAAATCTTCGAATAAGAAATAATAGGTATCTTGTTAATCTATACAATAGAAGATAATAATTTCTATATAGACTTTTATTTACCAAGAACATTATAGGTCACACATTTTACCAATTTTTTTAGTGAACTTAGATAAAACAGAGTTCATATGTTTTAATCAAGATGGTGCCATCTCATCATTAAATGGCAACGTGCTGAATTCAATTGACCAGCTTATATATATATATATATATATATATATATATACAAACATATATATATATATATACACAAATATATATATATATATATATATATATATACACACACAAATATATATATATATATATATATATATATATATATATATATATATACGCACAAATATATATATATATATATAATCAAAATATCTGGAGAAGAAATCTTCCTTACGACATAAAAGTTGTTTTTTAAACAGTGTCGCAGTTTGCAGAGCTCAGTGTCTGCCTTATTGTAGAGTCACAGAGCATATATATATATATATATATATATATATATATATATATATATGAGTAAAGAAAAGAAATGTAGATGGATAAAAATGAATTTTATCGATATCACTTTTAATCGATATCACTTACACATGTGTTTCGGTCCGTTTATCAAAATGTATACGGATTTACGTATTATTATTATTAAAATAATCAGATGGAGTTGAAATGATGATAATAATAATAATAGGAAAAATGTAAAAATATTCCGTACACAGAGAGATTTTTTACAACCTTCATCAGAGTGATTTTTTATTTTTTGAGTAGAGATAAAAATCCGTTGGAGACAAGACAGAATTTTAAATGTTCGAAAAAAAAATTTTTTTTAATCATTTGGAACGCAGAGACCGTTAAACAATTTTGTAAGTTTTGGTGGATGGATATAATTTTATTGCAAAGTATAAAATGTTATTAATATTATTAAACTTGTTGATGATTGAATGAAGCGTGTTTTCATTGTTATTGTTTGGGGGAAAAAAGAAAGAAGAAATCGGTGAAAACCGAAAAGAGTTATCCCCTCAAAAATGAGCGAATGGGTCAAGTATGTTTTATAGTTTATGGAATATTGTGAATATTGACATTATGTCAAGTCCCAACCCTTCTTTATCATATATGTGCTAGAGGGCCGTAGCTCAGGGTTTTGATGTCCTGGAAATGAGGTTAAACTCTATCTGATGGTAAAGTTCACTTGTTCCATAATTTATGTGGTGGTATGGGTTATTGACTGACCCTGTATCGAGAATTGTAAGGGTCCATTGGTTTTCAGATCAGGGAATCGAAAAATACTAGAGGCGTGAATCTAGCGCGTCACGTGATTTAGTTTAGATTTTAGTTTCAACCTCAGGTGAACGCAGATTAGACGTGCCACTGCGAAGCTGATCCTCACCCGCGCGGTGAATAAGGATGAGTTAAATAAATCTTTATCAAGGAAATAAAAAGTCTTGTGAGTTAATTAATTGCATGACTAAACAGTTAGCCCATAAAAATCCCTTAGTTAGAGACGGCAACAAGAAGACAAGATGTCGACCATAGCAAAAGGTTAGCAGTAAAGCAGAAAAGAAATGAAGAACAAGAAAGTCTCAATCTATGTATCAGTCTCTCTTTCTGATCTTTCTCTCTGTCACACGAGTCTTCTCTCTCGATTGTATACCCGATGTTAGCTACTTAACATACTCTAACCAGGAATGGTAGTACCTGTTAAGGTTCCATCTATGGATTAAAGAGAAACAACTAACCAACCTACAATCAATTTCTTAAGCAGAGGTTTGAATGAGTTTTACTTCTCTTGGTTTTCTAGACGGGTTTTCTGTTCTGCTATTTACCCATAGCTGGAGGGAGAATAGTTGGATGCATAACTTTCCCAGTGTTATTAGCGCCATGTGAAAGACAAACAACATCATCTAAGATTTGAACTCGGGTATCGTTTCCATTTCATAAATTACATCACGCGTTTCATCTGATCTAGGTTTGATATATAAAAATACATCTTCCCTTTGTCTCACGGTGTAGGAAAAAGGTTAGAAATATGTTGAGAACATATTGATATGAATGTATGACCTCTGACCTCTGGTCTATGTTATTTTCGACAGAAATCAATGTTTTCCCCAACATTCAGGTTTTGTCATTGCTAATATCTAAAAATTGATTAATCATTCAGTCTGGTATTTACGAGCGAATCAATATATATATATATATATATATATAATATATATATATATATATATATAATCTTCATACAATGACTGCTATTTACACAGTAGCATTTCAACCATCAAAGCCTTTCATCAGGTGATGACTCTGGGTTCAGGCATGGTTTCGGGGCCGAATCATCATTACCACTAACTCAGAGCGCCCCAGCAGTATCTCACGATACCACCAGACTTTGTCAGTTTTATGTGACGTTGTAGGATTGCCATATCCACAGTGATGCGGTTAGAGCTTTATGTTGGTTCTTTTCCTCTTGTCTGGTGGAGAGTTCAAGTTTAGTAAAAAATGCCAAGGTTGAGTTGGTAATAAATCCTCGGCATCCGATTTCGATAGGAAATACATCCGTTATTCATGAATTTCTGACGCATTGTTCTCGTAAATCCTCATATTTTTCAAACTTATGCTAATGTGCCCAGTCAAGATTTTCTTCGAAAAGCATTGTTAATTCAACGATGAAAACAGTTTTTTTTATTAACAGACCAGATGACAATATCAGGTCGTTGGACCGTCAACGTTATTTCAGTTGGAAATACTGAAATAACTTTAACGTCACTGCCTTTTGTATATATATATATATATATATATATATAAATATATATATATATTATACAAAACGCAGTGACGTTAAAGTTATTTCAGTTTTTCCAACTGAAATAACTTATATATATATATATATATATATATATATATATATATATATATATATATATATATATTATATATATATATATATAGTCTGTCAGACATGACACTATGCAGCTCAGCCAGGTGAGAAAAATAGAGATGTCTGAACGAGTCTATTTGCATATTAACACTAATACCCAATGGATAATATATATATATATATATATATATATATATAGAGAGAGAGAGAGAGAGACAGAGAGAGACAGAGAGAGAGAGAGGGAGAGGGAGAGAGAGAATGAGAGAGAGAGATAGATTGATTTATTGATTGATTGATTTTATCAGCAGGTCAAACATCCAGGGTTATTTTATGCCAAGCGTAGATTGTGAGGGTATTGCTATGTCCTTTTCTCATGGATTTTTATTGATTTTGACAGTGGGTTGTTTCCAATTATCAGTTGCTATGTAGATAGGAAATTAGTTTAAGGGATAAGTTCAAGTTTGTTATAAGCAATAATTTGATAGAAAGTTTTTTTTATTTAAACGACTTTCATAAACAATTATGCGACCCTGCAGAGATGGGACCCTGCAGAGATGCAGTCGGTATATTCTAAATCTCCTGCCGATAGGGCTTATATATATATATATATATATATATATATATATATATATATATATATATATATATATATAGGTTGACTTCCAACATGAGCAAAAGTAAGTACATTTTTCGTGTTTTTATTTAAATTTATTTGCAAGCAAATATGACTCTTCAGTCCAGTGAGACTCATGAAGGATATACTACATAGTAAACATATTTGAGTGCCAGTAACTTTTGAAACTGTATCTTCGTTTTCTCAGATGACTCACCAGGTCAATCCTGGTGAGACAACCTACATCTTGGAACGTCTCCACTTTTGTTGCTGGACTGATAGCCCACTAAAATCTTTAAAAAAGCCATATCAAAACATCGTCTGTTTGTTTACTTCTCATATTGTCGTGTAGTAAAAGTCACCATAAAGTGGAATATAACCTACTTCTAAACAAAACGAAAAATCGGGGAAGGGCTTGCTGGTGTAATGGTTAGATTCTCTGCCTGTCAGCTTGACAGTCAGGGTTCGAATCACACACAAAGCGGTCTTCCTGTCTATAGCTCTGCTGATGAGGTCTAATAGGCTGCAATGTACATACAGAGATTTATTTTTCTCGAATTGTCGGCTAAAAAAGACAATTTTGTTTGTTTACTTCTCATATATATTCATATAAACAAAATTAGTGTAGTGACCTATTGTCGGTTTCAGAATCTATCCCCTTTTCACAATCGCTAGAATCAGGGACATTTTTTTCATCCGAGTTAGAGCGCCACACCTACTATTAGCTCCCCACTTTACCACATAGATCCTAGATGTTATGCTCATGTGTTGATCTGGTTGTATCAATACGTGAACCTTTCGGTTCCGAGGTGGATGCTCTATCGACTGAACTAAACCATTTATATTACATTGTCCTTCAAGTTTGGATTAACGCTTCTGAAACCATTAATCTTTCACAAATTATTACTTCATTATCCTTAGAGCTGCTGTCTTTAGTCCACGTTAATTTACTCATCTCTTCAGATGGTATTTCCTCGCATTCCTATGGTTTCTCATATCTTTAATCATTTATCAACATTTTCGCTCGTGTATGTGCAATTGTTCCTATCTACTACATTTTACATTTACTTAAAATTTCAGTAAATCAGATTATTCGATGGATCCGTGTAATTCCAACAATAAAGCTGTAGCGAGATTGAACGGCAAAACCCACAAACCTTTGATGAGACAACAACGGTCCGTCGGTCGAAGAGACAGCGAGTGGCATGTTGTGTGTGTGGGTGGGAGCAGAGAAGGTGGAATGTGACGAGTTCGAGGCGGGCACGAGACGAGTTGTGAAGGGGTGAAAGCGTGAGTGTCCTTGAGGCCGCGATTTGTAGGTTGCGAGTTTCGTGGCTGGCGAGACGAGAGTTGTGACGTGTGAAAATTTCGGCCAGACCTAGTATAACAGAAGACGTTTGGACAGTGCGAGGGACGGTGGCGGAGAGGGAACAAGACAGGATTAGTTTGTCATAGTTCGTCTTCTCAAAGTTGCAAAAAGTAAACTTGCCTGTGATACGTGTTTCTTGTAGATTACAGAGTGAAACTTGGGCGTTGGCATCAGAACAAAAGGTCAAGTGTTCATTCTTAATGAATACCGTTCACTATCGGTCTAATGCACTTGGAAAAGTTATGAGACCCTCTTCCCTCCAGATAGGGGTTAACTAGTATGATTACTGTTCTACTAAAAGGAAGACCTTGGCATTAAAAAAAACCACAAAGGTTGAGATGGCCTTAAACAAAGAAACTACAACAAATCAAATGAAACCATGAATACACAGCCTCATCAGCATCTAAATTGAGGTTTGGTTTGGTTTGTTTTATTTTTATTACGGCATATCAATCTCAGTGGGTCATTTAATGCCGGCAAAGTTCTGAAATAAATTCATTCTTGATGGATATTCAATTTATTTTATAAACACATTTTTCTATTTAACCCATAGATGGGACCCTAACAGGTACTACCACTCCGGATCAGATTAGACCAAGGAGCAATGTTGATGAAGGGATGCACCTCATTCCCCAAACCTCCAAAACTGGAACCTCACCATCAGATAGAGTTTAACATCATTCCCAGGACATGAAGATCCCCAGTACCGCCTTCTAGCACCCATATGATAAAATGGGGTTAGGGCTTGCCATAAAAGCAATAGGGTTGGGGCAATCACATAGGTGCTAGGGCTTGACGTGACCAGCCGATTGATCGGAGGGGACCTCTCCGACCGGCCGTCTAGTAACGGTCTAAATGAAGTGTTGCATGTTATGGACTACTGAGTAACCAGGATTCCTTACTTAAACATAACAGGTCACAACACACGGCCAATAGGTGGCTCCATTGGGGGTTCTTATCCCTCAACAGAGGAGCAATCGGTGTATTCTAAAGCAACTAAATAATAATGCAGATAAAAAGATTTGAAACAGATCAACTGAAACTTACTCTTCTCTAACTTCCGTCTTTCATTGCATAATTTTCCTAATTTAGATATTTAGTTAAAATAGGAAGGTAAGAATAAAATTACAGTTATTTCTTCTTTTTAATGGATTTCTTTTATATTTATCAAATATATTTTATCATACTTATTAAGATAAAACCAAGTAATTAAAAATCAATAATACTAAGTACATATTTATTAAAATAATTTTTTTTAATATCAATATGCAAAGTAGCCTTCCCGTTAACACTGTAAACTGCTATTTTGTTGGATATATAAATACAATTGCATGTTCTCAGTATGTAGCTCCGGCCAACACTGGGGTCCAGTGACTTCGGCCCTGGATCTTTACAAGTTAATAGCTTCGATCCCAGTGGGCTATCCCCCCCAGGCAATACCTACCCCCTTGATTTAAAGAGACAGGGCTAGGTTTATTGCCCAGCGCTTGAGGCGCCCTCCTTGAGGGGGAATGCCGACGGGATCGACGGAATTTTCACCTGCCACCCATGAGCTTCGGTTTGTGGGTGATCCCACGTTAATAGGGCCTTGTGCCTAACCCGTACAAGTGGGGTACGAGGCAAATACTATGTAGATATGACCTGCAGTATTGATAATGTAAAACAGTTTCGTTAATAATTGAGATTTAAATAAGAATAGAATTATTGAAAATGTGACGTAAATACCTAAAGGCAATTATGACTTAAGTGGTGACATAGTTTCGGTTACAGACAGACAAACACACAATGTCCATTATAAAAAGAAGTAGTGATATAGTTTTGGTTACAGACGGACAAACACACAATCTCCATTATAATAAGAAGTAGTGATATAGTTTCGGTTACAGACGGACAAATACACAATCTCCATTATAATAAGAAGTAGTGCTATAGCTTCGGTAACAGACAGACAAACATGCAATCTCCATTATAATAATAAGAAGTGATATAGTTTCGGTAACAGACAGACAAACACACAATCTCCATTATAATAATAATAAGTGATATAGTTTCGGTTACAGACTGACAAACACACAATCTCCATTATAATAATAAGTGATATAGTTTCGGTTACAGACAGACAAACACACATTCTCCATTATAATAATAAGAAGTGATATAGTTTCGGTTCCAGACAGACAAACACACAATGTCCATTATAATAAGAAGTAGTGATATAGTTTCGGTTACAGACAGACAAACACACAATCTCCATTATAATAAGAAGTGATATCGTTTCGGTTACAGACAGACAAACACACAATGTCCATTATAATAAGAAGTAGTGATATAGTCTCGGTTACAGACAGACAAACATGCAATCTCCATTATAATAAGTAGTGATATAGTTTCGGTTACAGACAGACAAACACACAATCTCCATTATAATAAGAAGTAGTGATATAGTTTCGGTTACAGACAGACAAACACACAATCTCCATTATAAAAAAGAAGTAGTGATATAGTTTCGGTTACAGACAGATAAACACACACTCTCCATTATAATAAGTAGAGATATAATTTCGGTTACAGACAGACAAACACACAATCTCCATTACAATAAGAAGTAGTGATATAGTTTCGGTTACAGACCGACAAACACACAATCTCCATTATAATATATATATATATATATATATATATATATATATATAATCGTGTATTCAGAAAGTGGTATAGTATGTTTGTCATTCCTGTTCAGTGTGCCCATAATGGAAGCTAATGTGTTTTCTACGAGAAAAGTTTCAGACATAATGGACAAGAGTTTGCAAGTAATCAATATTCGATTATCAAATCTATCCATGACGAATTTCGTTTAATTGAATATTGATCAACTCCAACAAAGTTAATATGTAATCTCACGAAATTCCCCTTTCAAAGAGTTCTCTTGAAGAACATTTAGGCCCAACTGTTTAAGTACACTTAAAGAATTTCCCTACCTTCTGTTACATAGCCGGCTACTGGACTTCAATGAAACCACAGACACGTGTATATAAAAATATGACCCGTCTTTATTTTCTTCGATTCGTGGGTGGTGAGGGGCGCAGAGTGTTCACAATGAAAATACCCGAGGGAGTTGGTGACGGGAGGCGACGAGTTTATGCTCACAGCTGGCTCGCTGCGGACTGAATGCCCTGCGGAAGCCACTAACCTTTATATACGATAAATATGCCCACGCATTTTTTATCTCTTGATCTGATAACGAACAGACTTCCTTTTTTATATATATTTCTTTATCTTTGCCTCCTCACCGGAAGACTCCTCTTCCGTTTTTCCTTTTTTATATATGTCTTCATCTTCTCCCCGCTTCTTGACCGGAAGACCTCTCATCCGTTCTCCCTTTTTATATATATATATATATATATATATAATATATAATATATATATATATATTTCTTTATCTTTCTCTTTGTCTCATTGTTGGAAGATTTCTCTTCCGTTGCACGATATGCAACACTTCTTATTCAAATGTACGAGATGACGTACCTGTCTACCGCTGGGTAAATGATCATAATTATAATCTGAAAATTTATGAAAAGTTAATTGTCTCTATAAACGCTGCCCAATGTACACCATTGTACAAATTAATTGAAACAACCGCTTTATTTACCTTTCTTTCGCCATACGATTAGTTTTAGACACACTGGAGTGAGAGGGTGAAATCGATTTATATTTTTCCTCGGATTAGATCATTTTCAGTGCTATACAACAATAGGAATCTATTTTCGGGGTGGATGATGAAATTTGTTCGGCCTTGAAAGATATTGGATCATCCGTGATTGCATCAGATCTTTTATCACGACAGTTGATTGGTTGTCCTACGGCCATTGTTTGCAATGCAGATTACTCGATGGAAGACACACTGGCAAATCATAAAGAGAGATAGCGGATATTATGATAATTACGGAATTATTAGCAAACTTAGATATACATATATATGGTCTATTAATGATATTGAGCACTCTTTACTTATAATATAGCAAATTATATTATCAAATATTAATTCATATATATATATATATATATATATATATATATATATATATATATATATATATATATGAGAGAGAGAGAATGAAATGGACACCAAATCCGCCAATGTAAATGTGTTTAAATTTTGTGAAAAAGAAGAAAACATGTAAAAGATTGGCATTTTTATAGCCGACGCTATAGCATTTCGGTTTTATCTAAACAATCAACAAGGGCTAATAATCATTAATCATATGAAAGAAAATTGTGGATCAAGCAAAACTTGTGAGCATTTGTTTACGAAGTTTAAAGGTCTTTGTCGGTACTTGAAATAAAAAAAAGGCCAAAAGTAACGCTATGTAACGATATACATAGCATTTAAAAGCTTAGACACTTCTTCATTCATAAACGTGGGGACACATAGAATGAATGACTGGAGCCCACCAGAACCATGGAAGAGAATAAATGATCTGCGCCGGCTATCAAAGTAAGGAGATTATGGTTGCTGCCCAGTGCTCCCTGAATACTCTAAAAACAATCAGGCATGAACTGGAGAATTGCAATGGAGACTACGAGGCAGTGGCTAGAAGAAAGCAACATAACAGGTGATATAATTGCGTTCGTACAGCAAAATTCTTCGGATATCCACAGAAAAAAGTGTTGGGGGACCCTGGCATTAGAATCCGGAGTTTGTCACGTGAATTGAAAGTTCCAGCCTCTACCATGAAACTTGCACACAACGAAAACCTCCACTACTACTAATACAAGCGCCGCAGGCGTCAATTGCTCCCAGAAAAGACCCATGAAAATCGTCTGACAAAGGTGAAAAAACTTCTGAGCAAAGTAAAACATCCTACTGAACCAGAAACAATCTGGTTCTTTTCCGACAAGAAAAACTTTTGCCAAGATCAAAAGCACAACACGCACAGGAGCATGGTGTGCCTACAGTCCAAAGGACATTCCTCGTGTCATGCAGACTAAATTTCCCCAAACTGTGATGGTTCTGTGTCCTCTGAGGGTGATATGATGGCTCTGCATTTTATTCAGATGCCTACGTGGAGTTGCTAAATACTATAGTCAAGCCCTAGATAACAAAGGTAGTCAATGGGAGGCCATATGTATGGCAGCAGGACCAGGCCCCCTTACACAACTCTTGGAAAAGTCAAGCATGGTTATCGGCGAATTTTTACGACTACACCAGTCATAATGTTTGGCCTCCGGACTCCCCAGATCGTAACCTCATGGATTATTATGTTTGGGACACTGTTGAGAAAGATATCAATAACTGTGCCAGTACTACAAAAGTCCAGTTAATCGACAGAACTAAGGTAGTTTTTGAGACCCTTCCCAGGGAAATTATAACATCAACTTGCTCCAGGTTCCGGAGCAGGATTGAGGCTCTTATCGACGCTAATGGCAGTTTTTTGTGTGTGAAACGTGTTGACAGTTGTGCAATTTCCGTCCCAGTGCAATTTCTTTACAGTCCATTAAATTTTGTTTCTACCAAGAATTTTTTTATCTTTTCTTATGAAACTGCCAAATTTAGTCCGAACACCATATATATATATATATATATATATATATATATATTCGTGCATTTTCGTGCATTCAAATGTATTAAAAATTATCGGTTCTAAACTCTTTTAGTATTAAATTCTGGTCGTAATTTTGTTATATATATATATATATATATATATATATAGTACTGAAAAAAATAACGTAGCGTTCAACCGTTATTACACAACCATTATAAACAAAAAGTAAGTTACAAAAACACACACAACCTATCAAATATCAGAAATCACACGTATACATATTCTGCCAAAATATAGTTATTCAATGCCTGAAGAAGATAACAGATCTGAAACACGTGTCACATATGTTCATAATAATTTAAAAAAAACATAATCCTTTTTGCAAACCTTCTTTTATATATATATATATATATATATATATATATATATATATATATATATATATATATATAATCAATTAGATTCTGTACTAAGTTATATAGAAAGCAGTTAATAAACCATAAACCCAAATCTCTTTCATCAAAATATATTCATCGGCTATGGTCACGTTTAATTTATATATCAAAGAATCTAATATTTTTCCTTTGATTATTTTTCTCTACTTGTAATGGACATGATTACTTCTCTTCCTCGAAATGATTTTTATCTATGAGCACATATCATTTGTCGCCAATGCTTAGAAATTAATATTGGTGAATACATTCCTATGGTAAAATCCATTTCCATGACCTCTTGTAATATGATCATTTCCAAGTAAAACCCTGTCCACTGCATTCCTATCATCATCATCATCATCATCATCATGTCATACATGCAGCAGGATATCCATGACAATCTCTCGCCAACCTTCCCTATCATTCATTGCACCTGGGAGGTCCTCTGCGGAGCAACCAGCATCTTCGCCTAGCTGGTCAATGTTGGTCCTTGCTGGGCGCCCCACACTTGCATGTCCATGTGTTGGCTTCCACAGGAGAGCGTCGCTTATGAGCCCATCCTTGCTTCTCCAGCAGTGTTCTGCATGCCTTGTCTGTCTCACTCGGATAGTTCGTGAGATGGAGGGCAAGTGAACGTACAGCTGCTTCCATGTGGAGTGCTGTTTCCACGACTTGTTCAAGACTGCACGTAGCATTTTTGTGCAGCTCCCATCTAGCATATTCTCAAGACGCCTCGTTAGGGTCCAAGTGGTGCAGCCATATAGCAGCACTGATACAACCACAGCCTGGAAGGGTTAGAAATGTCGCTTCAGCTTGTCAGGAAGATTGGACCTCCATATGACTGATAATTTGTTTGTGGCCGACCATGCCTTTGCTATTCGTGTATTAACATTCATGAGTTTCAAAAAGAAAGGAAATATCTCCACACTCAACGGCAAGCCTCTTAAGCCAGTAAAACAATTCTCGTACCGAGGTGGTAATATTTCATCCACAGAGAGCATTCCTATAGTAAATCCTTTTCCAATGAATTTCTATTGTAGAAAAATCTCCAATGCCTTCCTGTAACAAAACACTTTCCAATGCATTCCCATAAAAAAATCATTTTCAAATGTATTTCTATAAGGAAAAGTAAAGTCTTCTGGGTGGACAATATTCATAAGTAATCTTTTCCGATACCATTTCCCTTTACAAATAACATAATGTCTTTATTAATGATGTATATGATGTAGGATGTGACACAAGGTCAATTCGTTAAGCGGAGTTTAACAGATTTAAATTATGAGTTTTCCTTCTCCTAGACTGGTTGCCTAACCAAAGTTAAAGAGCCCAGTCTTGCCTAATATTTACCCATAGCTGGAGCGAGAAAAGCTGGATGCATACGTTCCCCACGGGTATTAGTGCTATGTGAAATGTAAACAGCCTCGCCCAGGATTTGAACACGGCGTGACCAGTCCATCTCCTATGAAAATAACGATTACACAACACGTGTTCACATATCCATATATTCGTATCCGCGTGCCTTCATCTTCTGACCATTATCTTCATGCAACACCCTATAGTCAAAGATCAGACTGTCCAAATCGATCGAGATCAAATGCAAAATATCAATCTTGATTATCTGGTGTTGAGTATCCGTCGAATTCATATATCTTATGTCGTCACTTCAGCTAGATAATGGAGTAATACGTTTTGTTCATACAGAAGGAAAGGGGAAAAAAGGACATTTGACAGAGAAAAATATAATAAGAAAGTAAGAAATTTTACATCTTTCTACAAGGAATATTGCAGATACTCAGATAAGAATTAAATCTGATACATATTTCTACGGCAAGGAATACTGTGGATAAACAGACAGGATTAAATCAGGTGATATTCATACTGCAAGGAATACTGTGGATCAACAGACAAGGATTAAATCTGATACATATTTCTACTGCTAGGAATACTGTGGATCAACAGACAAGGATTAAATCTGATACATATTTCTACTGCAAGGAATACTGTGGATCATCAACAGACAAGGATTAAATCTGATACATATTTCTATTGCAAGGAATACTGTGGATCAACAGACAAAAATTAAATCTGATACATATTTCTACTGCAAGGAATACTGTGGATCAACAGACAAGGATTAAATCTGATACATATTTCTACTGCAAGGAATACTGTGGATCAACAGACAAGGATTAAATCTGATACATATTTCTACTGCAAGGAATACTGTGGATCAACAGACAAGGATTAAATCTGATACATATTTCTACTGTAAGGAATACTGTGGATCAACAGACAAGGATTAAATCTGATATATATTTCTATTGCAAGGAATACTGTGGATCAACAGACAAAAATTAAATCTGATACATATTTCTACTGCAAAAAATAATGTGGATCAACAGACAAGGATTAAATCTTAAACATATTTCTACTGCAAGGAATACTGTGGATCAACAGACAAGAATGAAATATGATACATATTTCTACTGCAAGGAATACTGTGGATCAACAGACAAGGATTAAATCTGATACATATTTCTACTGCAAGGAATACTGTGGATCAACAGACAGGAATCAAATCTTAAACATATTTCTATTGCAAGGAATACTGTGGATCAACAGACAAAAATTAAATCTGATACATATTTCTACTGCAAAAAATAATGTGGATCAACAGACAAGGATTAAATCTTAAACATATTTCTACTGCAAGGAATACTGTGGATCAACAGACAAGAATGAAATATGATACATATTTCTACTGCAAGGAATACTGTGGATCAACAGACAAGGATTAAATCTTATACATATTTCTACTACAAGGAATACTGTGGATCAACAGACAGGAATCAAATCTTAAACATATTTCTACTGCAAGGAATACTGTGGATCAACAGACAAGAATGAAATATGATACATATTTCTACTGCAAGGAATACTGTGGATCAACAGACAAGGATTAAATCTTATACATATTTCTACTGCAAGGAATACTGTGGATCAACAGACAGGAATCAAATCTTAAACATATTTCTACTGCAAGGAATACTGTGGATCAACAGACAGGAATCAAATCTTAAACATATTTCTACTGCAAGGAATACTGTGGATCAACAGACAGGAATCAAATCTTAAACATATTTCTACTGCAAGGAATACTGTGGATCAACAGACAGGAATCAAATCTTAAACATATTTCTACTGCAAGGAATACTGTGGATCAACAGACAGGAATCAAATCTTAAACATATTTCTACTGCAAGGAATACTGTGGATCAACAGACAGGAATCAAATCTTAAACATATTTCTACTGCAAGGTACTGTGGATCAACAGACAAGGATTAAATTGATACATATTTCTACTGCAAGGAATACTGTGGATCAAACAGACAAGGATTAAATCTGATACATATTTCTACTGCAAGGAATACTGTGGATCAACAGACAAGGATTAAATCTGATACATATTTCTACTGCAAGGAATACTGTGGATCGACGCACAAAATTGAAAATCGAATCCTAAGAGTATGTTTTATCCAAAATGGCCATCAAATTATCGATTATCCTACAAGTTAATATTTTCAAAATAACAACGTCTTTCACTCTTCTTCCGATATGTTTACGTATAACAAGTATTACATAAGATTTATCGATTGTTCTCCGACCGAATGAATTTGTTAAATTTCAACAGAGTTATCTTCCCTTCCGCTTCGATACTTGCCTCTTGTTCATTCCCCGATAGACAATGTTTACTGAAGTTTAAATCGCCAGAATTATATATCTACAATTTTTCTCCCTGACATCGACTGATTACTTCGCATGTTATCGATACTCAAGAAAGCGTTAAGTGTCACAAAATGAATAAGGTTGGAAGAAATGAAAATTTAATCCTGAGTTGTATTTTTCTTTGGTTGTCTTTTTTGTTTTGTTTTCTTTTTGTTTTCATTTTGGTTTTTTTCTCTTTTTAATAAATAGAAACAAATATTTATATTTTTGTCTATATGGTTTTTAAATTCACTTATCTTTGTCATTTAAAAAGAAATATTTTCACATAGATTTTGTTGTAAAGATTTCGCTTGGTTTGTTTGGTTGGATTTTATGGCGTGTCAATCCTTGTTAGCTTATTTTATGCCGATGATGTTTAGTTTTATTCATTATTGTTACGATTCAATTTTTAACATATGTTTAAAAATACATTTCTTTTATCTATTTAACCCATATATGGGACCTTAACACATGCTATTACTTTGATTGTCCGTTTAGCTAGTATCAAAGTCAATAATAAAAAGAAACAACGTATTCCAAAAAAAATTATTGGTATATTGTAAAGTAGACGTTAAAACGTTTCATTTTGTAGCGATTGTCTGCCCCCGTTTGGATTAATGGGGGGTCCAGAAGAGTTATCTTCCCTTGCAGTAGGTTTTTGCCAGTAGAGGCCTAGACTATTTAAATGGGAGACCGGAAAAAGTTATCTCTTTCCTCTGGGAACAGCAAACACTTCACATGGTGTAGACGCTTGTGCCTCTTACCTCTAAATGGGGGTAGGGGATTTTCACCCCAGCCAGCTATCTGTAAGTGACATTCATGCAGAAACTTTGTATCACTTCTTTATTTCTGCAGAAACTTTGAATCACTCTTTATTTCTTTATACAAGTTTATATATTTGTTCACTATTTATTGCTGTACCATTTGTAATTAGTATATGTATTCCTTTCTTGAATGTATCTCTATGTGCTCATAGAATAAAGTATGTTTGTTAATATCTTCTAACCCCTTTTTTCGGATTAATTCATGTACTAATGTGTACCCACGTTGGAAGGTTACCCCTGAGCCTTCCAACTTATTATAAGACCTTTACATCTTATAGGTTTATCATAAATCCTCCAAGAAAATTTTATCATAGTTTAGACTACATTATACTTTACTAGCAAATATATGCACCCCCCGGGTACAACTATTTAAGTTTTGATGTAATAAAATATTATATCAATTTAGAAACACTAATGAAATTAAATGAGAATGCAGATAAAATGATTTGAAACAGAAAAAAACAAAAATAGAACAACTTTAAAACTAACTCTTCCATCATTTTCCATCACTCCTGTCTTTCATTGATAAATTTTCTTAATTTAACTATTTAGTTAAAATAGGAAGTAAAGGATAACATTAGAGTTATTTCTGCTTGTTAATGGATTTGTTTTAATATTAATCCTCGAGATTTTTGCACATATTCATTAAAATAAAACCAAACAATTAGAAATCAATAATACGAAGCACATATTTATTAAAATCAAATTTTTATATCAATATGCAAATTAGCCTTCCTGTTCACACTGTAAACCACTGTTATGTTGTATATATAGATACAATTGCATGTTATTTGTATGTAGATATGGTGAACAGTATTAGTAATGTAAAACAATTTTAACAATAAATGAGGTTTAAATAAAAAATAAAATCATGGAGATTGGGACATAAATGATTTAGGGAATTGTGACTTGAGTCGTAATATAGTTTTGGTTACAGACAAATACACAATCTCCATTATAATAAGAGTTGGAAGTAAGATGCACTTAGTGGTTGCTATATAGCCATTATGTTACGTTAGTGCTCTTACTTCGAAATGGCTTGATGACGTGTTGATAGTAAAATAATGATTGTAAACTTATCTCACTTCTGTGCTACATAACGAGGCTTTAATCTTTATTTGCTGGACTGCTGTTCTGTTGACTGACATTTCTGTGATGTTTTGAGTCTGGAAACTAATAGTAATAACACAAGGCCACTTCTTTTTCTCATGAGATTTTTATTTTCTCCTAGGTCCCAACTGCCGAGAGCACGCTTGGCTCTTTCAACGCATAGTGCCAGATTCAATCTACACTCCCATCTTTCACTCATTCTCTCTCCCACCTCGTTACGTATCCCGGCTCGTCCTATGGAAACAACGGCATGTGACGATATGATGATTCCACCATAAACGTTTCCATTCGTATTTAACACGTAATTCTTATTTTAATTCTAAGAACTTTTCTATGCTAATTTAAATGTCAGATTACATTCCTGTCTCTCTTGCTCTATTATGTTATATTTATTATTGCTCTTATTATTAATCATACTTATTAATGTTGATTTTTCTATGATATAAGGTGTTTGCTAGATCTCTGCTCCTAATTATAGACTAGGCGAGATCATGTGATCTATTCCTTCGCCAATCACTGGCAGTACTCTGAGACTGATACAATACTTAACCGACCCTACTGGTCATAATTACACCACCATTCTTGGACGACGGACATAGGATTAAATCACTGGACCTTTACCAATACGCAGGATAGGACTTATACGCTTACCAAATGATCACCAAAGGATTCCATAACATAGGACTTTCTTTAAGCCCTTTTCAACTGGCCAAGGATTGCACTTAAAAACTTTACAATTAACTCGTTTCTTCTATCTTTGTTTCTCTCGATGGTCTTCTGTGTGGGACTATGTGGGTTGTCTTGGGTAGGTCTTGGGTAGGTCCATCAATAGAGGGGGAATAGTTGGATCTATAGGTTTCTCAAGGATATTAGCGCTATGGGAAATGCTAACATCCTTCCCAAGGATTTCTACTCAGTCTTCCATGACCATTTCCCAGAAAAACAACTGTGCCGCAATGTTTGTCCATAGTTTCTTCGTTATTAAGATATTTATTTCAGTAACAATCGCAAGGAAATGTATTGCTAAATTGGCCACCTTATTTCTTTTATATAACTTCCGTTTTTTGTATTACATTTTGTTTCTAATATTTCTTGTTAAGTAATGCTAAACTACTTTTTATCAAAGAAATCAGATTCCTTTGAGTGATTTTGTATGTCTTTTCTCATTGTTATCTTGTTCTTTGGTTCAACAAACAAAAGGAACTAAAATCCCAACATATATGTTTTTTTCTACGAAAGGAATAAAAAATCAATTCTTCAGTTTCATAGAAAAGCCTCTCAGAGGATAATACATCATGTCGAAAATAGTTCTCATTCAAAAAGTGCTGACCAATAGGTTTTTAATAATAAACGGACTCTTTTGCGTTATCTCAGCAGAAATGGTAATTTGGTTATCTCGTGACCTCAAACAGAGTTCAAACCTAGTACTGTTGATGTTGCAACTTGAAGTAAAGTTTATACGAGGGTGAGTCAAAAAGTATTGCCATTTTGTTTAGGTCAGATATAATTACCAACATATTTATGGAGGCGCGTGGTCTAATGGATAGAGTCGTAGGAAATCGATTCGTCAACCTGAGTTCAATTCCTGGATGAAGCTGTCGGCATTTCACATGGCACTAATACCAATGTGAAAGGTATGAATCCAATTCTCCCCTCAGCTATGGCTAAATATCAGGGCAGATTGGGCTCTTTAATCATGGTTAGGTAACCAGTATATGAAAAGGAAAACTCCAAATTCAAACCTGTAAATCTCCGCTTAAGAAATTGGCCTTGTGTCGCACCCTGCTCGTTCGGAGGGGGTTAGAAAATATATATAATTACCAACACAGGAACATGTATCATTCATTAAAATGACGCTGTTCTTCTGTGGATCACATTTCTATTTCTCCACATAGTCACCATCTTCTCCAATAGCAATGTTCCACCTTTGAATAAGAGCATGTATCCCTGCCCCGTAAAATTCTGTTGACTATTCTATGAGCCACTTCTTCACAACAGATTTCACTTCCTCGGCACTGGAATAATGTTTGCCTCTCTTCGGCCTCATAAAAGAGGGTTTAAGCGGCAAACATTTCTCCAGTGACGAGGAACCCCAAAAGAGTTCAACCTAGTTCATGCTGTAGCCTTAAGCAAAGTTAATATTTCTACAAAATTCACAACTAAATTTCTGAGATTAAGAATGTTTATATTATTACACGTGTTCCTTAAAAGTACGACCGTTAACATCTTGCAACACTCTCTGGTTAAAAATGAAACCATCCCAATCGGGAATTATGAAATTCAAAAATTTAAACCGCGATTATCTGGTGTTGCTTATCCATCGATTTCTTATATTAAGTAATAGACCATTCTGTTTTTATTATAAAGATAGAAAGGGAAGAAAAAGGACATACTGTACAGAAAAACTATAATAAGAAAGAAACAGAGTAGGGGTAAGGTACAGTTTGGGAATTAGCGCACGGAAGCGATAACACTAATTTGTTTAATCGAACATAATTAAAAGATGAAAAGAAGCAGGGAAAGAAAAAAAATGAGAGATTTAAATCAATATTATTATACTTTTTACATATTGAAGTATTTTGCAATAGCTCTTAATTAACATATCAAATTCGATTATCATACTGTGATTTATCCACACGTTTCTGCTGGTTATCAATACCATTCACTGATGAATTTGGACAAATATCCTCATCTTGATTGTTATTGTAGTCCCAACTGAATTTCTAGGATGAGAAATTATCATTATTATACACTGCTGTTCTTGGACTAGTATCCCCATCTTGATTGTTATTATACAACCGATTTTCTGTAATGAAGAATTATTATTATTCACTGATGTTCCTGTATACTTTTTTATACTGACATGTTTGCCTACTTTTGAGGATCCATCATTAGCCTCCATCCTGTCGGCGAGGCTTAGAATACATTGACTCAGGAGAGAGTTGGCTTCCCAAATAAGGGTGTCCTGGGTTGGTATTTACTCGACCCACAGGTTGGATGTGATACAACGTTCGCAAGTAAGGGACAACGAGAGAGAATCGACTCACTCTTCAGAGCTGAAAACTAGCTTGCTAATCATATTCCCCGATCGAACGCACTTTTGTATATCTAACCTGTTTCGCACAATCAGGTGTGACTCAAGTCTTAGTTATTAGGGATAGTAAGGTATATACTAGATTTCGAATCTGGAGTGACATCTCTTTTCTGAGTTTATACTCCGACATGGACATACAATTTTCTATATATATATATATATATATATATATATTATATATATATATATATATATAGAGAGAGAGAGAGAGGGGGGAGGGAGAGAGAGTGTGTGTGTGTGTGTGTGTATATGTGTGTGTGTGCTTTGTCATCCAAAGACATTGTGTTTTTGCCTACCATGTATCTTCAGTGTGGCTAAACTTACCAGGCTATCTCGGGATGGGATAGAAACCCGACGATGTTCCATCAGTCAGAGTTCTTAAACTACTTGGCATATATATATATATTATATATATATATATATATATATATATATATATACAATATTAAAATTCGAAGGCAATACAATGCGTATAAAAATAAAGACAAAAAGATGTTTTATATGTCATATAAATTAGACATATAAAACATCTTTTTGTCTTTATTTTTTATACGCATTGTATTGCCTTCAAATTTTAATATTTTATAACATACTTAACAATGCTTCAAGCAAATTACCAATTACTTTTATCTATATATTATGTATAATATATATATATATTATATATATATATATATATGGAGAGAGAGAGAGAGAGAGGGTGAAAGAGAGAGACAGAGAGACAGAGAGACAGAAAGACAGAGAGATTTAATTATTGACCACGGAACCTTTTAAAGTTTGTTGGTTTTTTGTTGGTTTTTTTTTTTTGTTTTTTGTATTGTTTTTCCACGAGCTTTCTGGCTTTCATTTGTTTAAACATGTTTAGTTAACTTTTCTTTTTTATGGTGTTTTTCTTTTTCTTTTTCTTTTTCTTTTTCTTTTTCTCAAACATGCTCGCTATTTTCTTTGGGTCGGGGATCCAGTTGGTAGAGGAGGTGTCAATACTCTAATCAATGAGCATTCGAATTTAACATCCAAACATAAATTAAATACAATCAACACCGACACTAACATAAAAAAAACATCTTCAATAAATGAATCGATAAGCCCACCACCACCACTAATAATAAACTCGTCCAACAGAATATAATTTCATACCCGAATTTTTTAAGAAAGAACCCATAGCACCCGCAGAGGATCAATGGATATGGTAAAGATAAAAATGTAAGGAATCTGATCTCTAAGAAAGTAAAAGAAGTAAGTAAAAAATACTATATATATATATATATTATATATATATATATATATATATATATATAATATAATACGTATTTTTACGCTTTATTTTCAAACACAAAACATTTTACTCTGACGAAGTTCGTTATTATTTGTATATTTAAAGATTTTGTAGTTTTCTATAATTATTATTCAATTTTATATCAAAAATAATAATAAATAGAATGCATGTGTACATGAACAAACTCCCGGCCGAAACACGTGTTAGTAAATAAATCTATTTTTATCCATTCAGCATTTTCTTTCCTTTGTTTATTTTTCCTTTCAACACCACACACACCACACACACACACACATATATATATATAAATATATATTATATATATTATATATATATATATATATATATATATATATATATTCATGACGCATTATCTTGACGATAACACTCTGCTTTGAAACCAATCGTAACGACCGTGCCTTAAATTTATTGTACTGTATAACAAATAAATACAGCTCTTGGCCCTGTAATCGAGCACTTTATTTTTAATTTCTCAATACAAGAAAAAACAATTGTATTATATATATATATATATATATATATATATATATATATATATATATATATATAAGTTTTGTTGAACTGTACAGACAATTCTTGTCGGACGAGTTTTTGGTTGATCCTTTCTAATTTTAGGGCCATCTTTATGAGGTCAGGGTGGAACTGGTGTAACAGTCCACCAAAGGTTTCGATACGTGCGCTTTCGACAATACAGTTTGCCATCATCAGGTGGGAAACGATGGTATGTTTCGTGTCTCGTTTTTAAGGAGAACGAGTAGTAGCAAGGCATTGAAAGTGGGAGGTAATAACAATTGGTAGGGGGAGGTTGTAGGAATGGTAGTGGTTCGAACGAACGATGCAGTAGTGATTTTTTGTACGGAGGTGGGCACAAGTTGTGAGAAGGGGAGGGGAATAGTGGAAGGAGGATAGGCGGGAAAAAATATATATTGTTAGAAGTGCGTAGACACTGAGTAAACGGTGCTTGGTGACAGTCACTTACATGCCTATGATCAATAATCCAAGGTTCTTTGTCATTTACTCATCCTAGCTTATTTTGATACGATCCCGCTAAAAAGAAAACCATGCGTTGCATTTCTTAGGTTTCATTCCTTTAAATGGGCAAGACCTGACATTGCTGCGTTGAGTCTGTGTCTATGCTATTTTAAATTAGAATCAACATACATATACTCTATCCCCTATTTTGAGCACACTCTATTTATAAATATAGGAGATTGCATTATCAATATATGCTAGCAAGAATATACACTCTTCGGGCGTAATGTTTTAATGTAATTGAATATTTTATAAAATTTTAGAAAGACTAAAAAAATTAAACAGGAATGTATATAAAAAGATTACATTTAATTTAATTATATTTTAATTGGTTTCTATATAAAATCATTCATGGGATTGACTTTGATAAAATTATATATTAGAGATTAATAACGTCAAGTAATCATTTATCAAATCCGGTGTTGTTAAAACCAGTATGCAAATTAACTTCACAATGCATCATGTAAACCTTTATTTCTGAGTGATACATAAGACACATTGCAGGATTTAAACGCATTAATAACGGGACGTTTTAGGGCAAATCTAACTCAGATTTTCATAGAGACATCGTGAGTAAATAAGATTTATTCTATTCTATGTATTAGAGATTTTGACTATAAATTGAATGCACATTGATAAACTTACGCAATTCTTGAGGGGATTGTGACGTAGTTTCAGCTAAAATACCGAATATCCATTATAATAAGATTTCAATTCGAAGAAAAAAATATATATGATTAAGGCATGCCGACAACACTGATTTCCCCCCTCTCTCTCTCTCTCTCTCTCTCTCTCTCTATATATATAATATATATATATATATATATATATAATATTATATATAAGAGTTTATCCAAAACTTGGTAGTAACGGATGATTCTATATGTGATTTCTAAGATCCACTGTACAAATATTGATGATCCAGTATGTATAAATACAGCGAATCTTTAAATCACAGAAGAGAGCTCAATGTAAAATAACCTTTTAGATTATATACAGAGCAATATTTATCAATAAAGGAAGAAAGAACTCATACAGTAATCCATAATAAATTTTATTTCGACGAAAATTGGGGCCCATATAAATCTAAGTTGATTTAAACCGGCTCCGGTATATATATATATATATATATATATATATATATATATATATAAATCCCTCTCCCTAAATCTCTCTAATTCTCTCTCAGTCTCACTCTCCCCCTCTCTCTTTCTCCTCTTGTTTCTCTCCATCCAGTCCTATCGTCTATTGCCCTTGGTAAGTCGTCTAGACAGCATCCAGTGGCGATACGGCTTGAAGTCATGATCTGATGGCTAATTTTTTTTTCTCAGCAAATGACGCCACTCGTAGAGAACAGCAGCAGAAGTTTCCTGAGAATATATATATATATATATATATATATATATATATATATATATATATACGGAGTTAATCGATGTTGCCTGGGATTTAAAAAGTAAAAAGTAAATCTCTTATCTGTATTCATATATAGATTGATAACAAATATTTTCCAATATATTTGTTTTATTATCTTATATTCTGTATATATTCTTGTTTTATTTCTCTGGATTTTTTAGATGAGGTTTGATAATTAGTATTATTTGATTATTCGGACTGTCCTCATCTTTATTTCGGCTGATGTAACCTCCGACCCTCTTCAGGTATTTTTTATCGTAAACAGCCTTCTTTTCGAACTCGGGAAACGTTTTGTCGTAATCGGTAGTCATCACGGAACTATTACGATTACGACAAGAAGGTTCATGAGTCCGACAATACCTGAAGAAGACCGGAGGGCACATCAACTGAAACATTGTACAGATAACAATAAAGATGAGGGCAATAGTCCGAATAATCCAAATAATACTAATATTCTTGTTTATTTTAACTTTATTGACTTGTATTTTTTTAAAATTTTATCCATTTTTTTATTATATGTTCTTCTTTATCAATTTGTTTTATATCTCAATCATTTTGAACCATATGACCTTTAGGCACTCCTTTTTGATCTTGATTCAGAAGGACATGTTTTTCATTTACACCGTCAATATCCGGTTGTTTGTTAACAGACGATTTTTAGAGTTTTTTTAATTATAACCCTAATCCTTAACCCTAACCCTAATCCCTAACACTAACCCATAACCCTAACCCCTAGCAGACAACCGGATATTGACGGTGTAAATGAAAAAATGTCTTTCTGAATCGAGATCAAAAAGGGGTGCCTAACGGTCATATAGTCCATCATTTTTTTATATCGTTGATGAGTATTCAACTTTTTTTTAACTCAATTTTATTCTAAACACTCTTTCAACACACCTTGTATATTGAAGAATTTTAAGGTTTCAGTCATTTCTCATTTCTGTCTTGCTTAATAAAGCTTCAGTCTCGATACTCGTAGCCAAAATTATGACATTGCTTGAGATTTTGACCCTTGTGAGTGCTCTGCTACTGTTTACTTGTGCCATACCTATGTTAATAGATACTGGACGGTCAATGGACCTATTGGATTTTAGAGTAACAGCGGTTCATGGTGATATCGATACAGCTAATTCTATTTAACCCCAAAATTGGGACCTTAACAGGTACTACCACACCACATGTTTATATATATATTATATATATATATATATATAATATATATATATATATATATATAAATATTATATATACATACATATAATATAATAAGATAAATATATAGGTTTACATATCTATTATTGGGTGACAAAGAACTTTTCACAACCATATTGATTTCATGCATGCATTCATTATACATTTACAACATACATACATTACATACAATACATACATATATATATATACATACATATACATACATATATATATAAATATATACATATATATATACATACATATAATATATATATATACATACATATATATATATATACATATATAGATATATATATACATATATAGATATATACATACATATATAATATATATACATACATTATAATATACATATATATATATACATATATATATATATATTATATAATACATACATACATATATATATACATATATATATATATATATATATAATTATATATATATAATATATATACATAATATATTGAAAGGAACACTACAGACTTAATGAAGCACTGCACACTTGGACTTGTATATATAGTACAATGAACACAGCGGACATTGAATAATATATATTACAGGAGGAACGTACCATCTAGGATCACCAACTGGATACTGAGAACAACAACAGAACAATTGAACCCTTACAATGTCGACACACATTCTAACACTTATAATACTGATATTCGAAAAATAGATGGACAGTGATTAATTATATCACACCAATTTTTATCCACCTACTTTTGACTAACCGCGTATTCATTTGATATGACGTTGTATTTACAGCTGCTGATCAGATTAGCTTGCTATCAAGTTTCGTCTGATTTTTTTCATCATTATTATAGATGGGAAGGGGGGAGGTACTCTGATTACTGACCCCATGGAAACCTTTGTTCAATCCACCGGGCTAATCTACTTCCATTAATTGAGTGAATGGTTCTATTGGGTCAAAAACTCTCTAAAGGTTATCATCAACGAGAGACATGTACAGAAGGCCAGAGAGTAATTATAATAACAAAGTTGCGGTCTTCAATTTGTGTACATCGGTTTATAATAGTTTGCTACAAGGCTGTCATCAAGTAGGTTCGGTTTGAATACAATTTTTGGTTTGTACAAGTCTGTAGTTCGTTTTTATTTATTTATTTATTTATTTATTTTTTACGGCATATCAACCTCGGTGAATCATTTAATGCCAGAAATGTTTTGTGTTAAGTATCTGGCCGCCATCCTTGGCCAGTTGCAAAGAACTTAAGGTAAATAAGTAAGTAAGTAATAAGTTATAGAATCCTTTGGTAAGTGAATAAGTCCTGTGGTATAGTATCCTTTGGTATGTGAATAAGTCCTGTGGTATAGTATCCTTTGGTATGTGAATAAGTCCCGCGATATAATACTACGTTCAAAAAAGGTCAGTATAAATAATCATATCAGCAGCAGGGCATTGTCAGTGATTAGTAGAGGTGAACATCTGGCACACGCCTTATATCTTAGAAAAATTCCAACATTTTGAAAGATTCGTAGTGATACTTTGGTAGAAAATTTACTTAAACTCAATTTTTTATAAACATTTTTTTCTATTTAACCCTAAGATGTGACCCTCACAGGTACTCGCCCTTCGGGTCAGAGTGGAACTGGAAGCAATGGTGATGAAGGGGCGGGAGGATCCACATTCTCCAGAGCTCCAGAATTAGAACTTCACCATCAGATAGAGGTTGACGTCATACCCAGGATATTAAAACCCTCAGCCACTGCCTTCTAGCAATTATATGATAAAAAGGATTGGGACTTACTATAAGGACAAAAGGGTTTTGGAAATCATCTAGGTGTTAGGGCTTGACGTCACCAGTCAATTCATCTGAGATGACCTCCTTAAATGCCCGTCTAGCCTATTTTAATGAGAGAGTGGAGTGTTGTATGTTATAGACTGCTCAGCCACCAGGATTCTGTCCTTAAGCATCATGGGTCGTCACCTACGCTCGACTAGTAGTCTGATTTGGGAGGTTTTTTACTAACTCATCCGCTCCGTGAGGACAGTGGATGATGTCTTGAGAATTTACCAGCCACAATGATCTATAAGGGCGAACGGTGAGAGAGAGAGAAGGAAATTATTGCCGTTGGAACACCTTGATGATGATGATGATGATGATGATGATGATACATGTTTCCTTTATCACTTATCTATGACACTTATCTTATTTCGTCATTTATAAACAGATAGATAGATAGATAGGTAGAGAAAGAAAGCAAGAGAGAGAAAGAGAAAGAGAGAGAGAGAGAGAAAGAAAGAAAGAAAGAAAGAAAGAGACAGAGAAGCAAAGAAAGAAAGAAAGAAAGAAAGAGAAAAAGAGAGAGAAAGAAACCCTTGCTGTCGGATGCCTTAATAATAATAATGATGATGATGATGATACCTGTTTGCTTAATCACTGATCTATGACACTTATCTTGTTTCGTCACTTATAAACAGATAGATAGATAGATAGATAGAGAGAGAGAGAGAGAGAGAGAGAGAGAGAGAGAGAGAGAGAGAAAGAAATAGAGAGTGAGTGAAAGAAAGAAAGAAATAGAGAGAAGGAAACTTTTGCTGTCGGAACGCCTTGATGATAATGTTGCTGCAGCTGCTGCTGATGATGATGCTGATGATGCTGATGATGATGCTGATGATGATACTTGTTTGCTTAACCACTTATCTATAACACTTATCTTATTTCGTTACTTATACACATATAGATAGACAGACATATATAATATATATATTAATATATATATATATATATATATATATATTAGAGAGAAGAGAGAGAGAGAGAGAGAGAGAGAGAGAGAGAGAGAAAGTAAGAAAGAAAAAAGGAAGAAAGAGAGAGAGGAAAAACATTGTTGTCGGAACACCTTGATGATGATTATGGTGATGATCATGATGATAATGATGAGGATACTTGTTTGCTTAATCACTTAACTATGACATCTTATTTCGTCACTTATAAACAGATAGATAGATAGATAGATAGATAGAGAAAGAAAGAAAGAAAGAAAAGAAAGAAAGAAAGGGACAGAGAAACACAGAAACAAAGAAACAAAGAAAGAGAAAAAGAGAGAGAGAAGAAAACCCTTGCAGTCGGAACACCTTGATGATGATGATGATGATGATGATGATGATGATGATGATACATGTTTCCTTAATCACTTATCTATGACACTTATCTTATTCTTCACTTATAAACAGATGGATAGATATATAATATATATATATATATATATATATATATAGATAGATAGATAGATAAGAGAGAGAGAGAGAGAAGAGAGAGAAAAGAAAAAAGAAAGAAAAAAGAGAAGGAAACTCTTGCTGTCGGAACGCCTTGTGATAATGCTGCTGCTGCTGCTGCTGCTGATGATGATGATGATGATGATGATGATGATGATGATGATGATGATACTTGCTTGCTTAATCACTGATCTGTGACGCTTATTTGATTTCGACACTTATAAACAGTTTCGGCAAACATCAGCATTCAACCTCTTGGCTTTTCATCTCCTGTTTTTGTTTTTTTTACACACCTTTCATTTTTTTTTTATTTTCCCGTTTCTGCGAGTCACCTCTTCATCATTTTCACGCACTCACCTGTGTTTGAAAGATGTCACAATAAGCCAATTATTTTGTTTCTTCTTTTTCTTCTTCTTCTTCTTCTTCTTCTTCTTCTTCTTCTTCTTCTTCTTCTTCTTCTTCTTCTGTCTTTTCCAACTGCAGCAGATTAGCGTCAATTCTCACAAGATACAAAACAAAGATTTTAAAAACAATCAAAGACAAAACGTTTCAGCTCTCAATTCTAATTCGAAATGACAACTACGAATTCCACGCTTGAAGATTTCATAAACCGCTTAGTTATTTTTCAGACTTTTATTCTTACAGTTACAATAAATTTCCATTGATTCCCGGTCTTATCTGACTTCATCTTTTCTTTCTGTTTTTTTTTTTTATAGACTAAAATTGTAACTAACCAGTACATAGGATTTAGCAGCGATGGACTTTGTTGAATATCAGATTCTAGATAATCTAAAGTTTGCCAAATCCAGCAACAACGACGCCACTACTTAAATGAAAAGAAAATATCTACGAGTGTGTAAAATAAAACATTTTTCTGTATTTTGGAGATGACGTTTGTGCTACATAATTCATGGATAGTCAATGAATTATGTACGTACTGTAGTAAGAAAATCTTTGAATAAGAGTTCGTTAGATTTAAAACAGGAGATATTTATTTCTCTGAATTTCTGAGATGAGGTGTGATAATTAGTATTATTTGTATAATTTATTTGAATAAAACTGAGTGAAAGCAGTTTAAAAAATAATTCATTAACACAACTCCTACCCCAGCTATGGTTAGCGGAATGAGAACAGGATACCCCCGTGGACTAAGTAAAGGGTTAGGTTCAAAGTTCCGTGATGGCTCCCGAATACGACAAGAAGGTTCCTGATTACGACAATTAGGACCCTGAGTCCGAGAAGGTTCCTGAGTCCGACAAGAAATACCTGAAGTAGGCTGGAGGGTGCATCGGTCGAAATGTTGTACAAATAACAATGAAGATGAGGACAATAGTCCGAATAATACAAATAATACTAAGGAGAGATTTAAGTGGAGGATTTCCCTAACCATTAGGGTTATGATTTATTTAAGATGGCTCCGATATAAACACTCCGGATGCGTGCGATTACAGGCGTGAGAAAGCTTTAGGTTAGATGCGACCAAACATTCGAGGTGAATGGACGTCTCTCAGAGTCGCACTCACCGCGCGGTGGATGTTGTTGTTGAATATCAGATTCTAGATGATCTAAAGTGTGCCAACTCTGACAACAACGACATCACTAGCTTAAGCGAAAAAAAAACTATCTATCTATCTATCTATCTATCTATCTCTCTCTCTCTCTCTCTCTATATATATATATATATATATATATATATATATATATAAGAGAGAGAGGGAGAGAGAGAGAGAGAGAGAGTTTTATAAGTAGTCGAATCATATGTATGCTGGGAGATCATACGAAAATGAGGGATGGAGAAATAAAACGATGTTGTATTACAAACATAAAATATGGGCGTGTATGAAATACAAGGGCCCTTTCATCCGGTTCTTTTCAAGTATAATCATCGGCGGCAATTAAGTCAGATTGTTTAAGAGAAATATTCTTGAAACGAATGGAGGAAGAGTGGGGAGCCAGAGGGAAAACATTTTGTAAACCCCTCAATTCACACCAGGATAGGAAATATCTCCCAGTAGATATAAGAAGTGTCTAGGTCTCTGTCTACACAGAACAGGACGATGGAATAAATAAACAGATTCGTGAATACTCAAATGCTGTTTAGATCTGGTCCTGTGCAAGACAGAGAAACACTCATCTGTGTAGTCAGCCCTACATGTATTTATAGATAGTAAGTGTTCACTAATGATATATATATATATATATATATATATAATATATATATATATATATATATATATAAACACACAATGCTGTTAAAATGAAAAATATTTCATATCATATTCATAGCTAATATTGAACACTATTTCGATTTATAAAAGTCATCATCAGAAGTTGTTTTTAAACCGGATCATCGAGAGAGAAGATGAAAATAATTTGAAATCAAAACGAAAACATTGTTGTTCCAAAAAGCGTACAAGTCATGCGATCGTTTCGTCATTAGCACATCCGCTACGCGTTTCCCGGTCAACGACATAAATGTATATCTTAGTGTAACAGTTTTTGAAAGAAGAAGACATATTTCAAATTCAAAAATAGACACATTCTCTTTTTCAAACAGGAAGAGTTTTAACCCATGAACGGTTAAAAGGTCAGCCTTTTTTCAGAAAATAAATATTTTTTCAGAAAAGTTAATATTTTGGCACCTTCAAAATCAAAGGTTGGTTATTGTTTAAATATGTTTAGCTAGGGTGTTGTTTAGAAAACCTCGTTTAATATGATATTTATGTTCAGAGACCCGTTTCAGTATATAATATATATATATATATATATATATATATATATATATATATATATATACGTGAACAATTGCGTAAAATAAATGGATATTATGTCTATATTTCTGAGATGAGCCTTGATGTGAATAATTTGATGTTTCAGACTGTTGTCCTCATCATTATTGGGGTATGGATAAACAACGGTTTAGCTCAGTCATTAGAGCATTATGCCTAGAACCACAAGGTTCTGGGTTCAATACAGGCCGTCGTCAACTCCAGTATTTATGAGGATTGGAACATACCAATTAATGTTGATAGGTAGGGTATATAACATGTCCTCAATACATAGTGACATATTTACATGTTATCAGGTACAAAGAAAGATCACTAACCTTAAGCGTTTACAATTAAGTGTCATTTGATTAGACTAAAAGTTTCCACCTAAATATACTTTCTGCAATTTAAGTGAGATCTCCACAGCAGTAAACCAGTGCTACGATGTGTGTGTGTGTGTGTGTGTGTGTGTGTGTGTGTGGATAAAAGTATCGCTGGTATACCAGTGTAACAAGCTCAAAGGATTAAATAATTTGATTTCCTTAATATTGCCACCTTTAGAATTTCATAAATTTGACAAAATTGTTGTCTTGAAGGGAATTATGGAGAAATTAAATATGAATATCAACTGGTTTCTCACCTCAAAACATTTAACATCCTAAGAATTATCTGTTTTAGTATTATTTGTATTATTCAGACTATTTTCCTCATCTTCATTGTTATGTGTACAACGGCCTTCTTCAGATATTTCTCGTTGGACTTGGGAACCTTCTTGGACTCGGGATCCTTCTTGTTGTAATCGGGAGCCATCACGGAACTTTGAACCTAACCCTTTATTCAGTCCACGGGGTTATCCTATTCTCATTCCGCAAACAATTATCTGTTTTCTATAATGGTTTTTTATTGTTATATCTGGAGTGTCCTATTCTTGATATCAAACCTCGGTTTTCGAACGTTTCTGTTTTCGAACTGTTCGGTTTTCGAATGTAAATTTTGGAAACATTTTGTCTTGGTTTTCAAACTTTGTATCCGTTTTCGAACTTCTTTTTCAGCCACCCGCCATGAAATTTTGATTTTAAGTAGGAGATATAGATTTGCCTGAAGTTTCTATGGAAGGGGACAACACCCCCCCCCCGCACTTCTCGGTAGCAACTCCTTTCAGACTCTCCTCACCCACACCAACTTCGATATGCCAACACACCCCCACCCCAAAAGGTAAAGTGATTTCAAATTGTACTGTATTGTAAACCCATCGTTACAGGCCCGGTACTGTGGCTCTCCGTGAGATCAGAAGTTACCAAAAATCTACCGAGCTTCTCATCAGAAAGCTTCCATTCCAACGGTTGGTTCGTGAAATCGCCCAAGACATCAAGACCGATCTCCGTTTCCAGAGTTCTGCTGTAATGCTTTTGCAGGAGGTTAGTGAGGCTTACTTGGTTGGTCTTTTTGAAGATACCAACTTGTTTTCCATCCACGCCAAACGTATCGCCATCATGCCAAAGGACATCCAACTTGCCCGTCGTATCCGTGGCGAGAGAGCTTAAATTTTATTCTTTTCATTTTTTAAAGAAATTTCACTGGGTAAAATTGGTGGTACCTACATTTTTAAAACTAAAAATAAAGAAAGTTGAAATTTAAAAGAAAATAACATGTAGGGATGAAAAGACTTTCGGGCCAACCTGTGTATTATCATTATTTACTATTTCTACCTTTAAGTACAATTTATAGAGTTTCATTAATTGTACAAGACGTGGAAACAACACACCACGGGAAAACAGCTGTATGGCCACCTGCCACATATCACACAAACCTTCCATGTGAGGTGAACAAGACACGCTGGGAACTGCTGGAGAAGCAAAGATGAACTCATAAGTGACATTCTTCAGTGGAAGCCATCACTTGAGCACGGCACGGTAGGTCACCCAGCAAAGACGTACATAGATCAATTCTGCACGGATACTGGATGCTGCGCAGAGGACCTCCCAGGGGCAATGAATAATAGGGAAGGATGGCGAGAGATTGTCATGGATATCCGTGCTGCCAGAATGACAGGATGAGGATGATGACTAATGTATTTAGGTATTTTTATTATATCTCTATTAATAATGGAGATTTGCTTCCGGTTTTTGTCTGTAACAAAAATTACGTCACTGCTTAGGTCACATTACCCAAAATCGTCATAACATAGAATAAATAAACTCAAAATTTGAACATACAACATTAGACAGTCCTCATTGTTGTTTTTTTAAACAAGTTTTAATAAATACATGACTGTTATTATATATTTATATATAGTAAGTCGTTGGGGCGGCCTAAAGTCGGTATCAGCCAATCAGCGAGAGAGTCTATCTCCTTTTCAGTTGCACTAGACCAAGGAGATTATTTTAGCGTTTGAGGTGGAGCGCCACACCTACCATCAGCTCCTTACTTTACCGCACAGATCCATGTGCTACTCATACGCTGAGTTGACGAGGACCGGTATCGAACTAGGAACCGTGTGGTTTCTAGCCGAACGCTCTACCGACTGAGCTAACCCGGCCCCAGTTTGTTTTATTTCAATACATATTTAAAGTTTACATTTCAAATTGTTTTAATTTTTAATCATTTAATGAATTTGATGATTTTACTTACTTAGGGTACAAACTCGCTGGCATTGAATTTTTTACTCCCATCCCTCAGGCAATATGTTTCAAAAATCTATTTTTTTACATCGCCCGGAGGGTGTTTTTTATTTTATACTAGTATTTATAATGTCTAATGTTTTATTTAAAAAAAGTGGTGTTTTTTAAAACATTTTTTCAATATTACTTGGTGTTGTATACTGGATCATACAGTATACAGTATGCTGGTACATTCAACTACAGTTTGCGCCAGACATATCGTAACTCGCTATAGTGTGCTAAAACATCGAGGTAGGCGGTTCGTGTCATGGTTCTGTAATCTTCACTGTCTCAGTGTATAGATCGTCCTCTATCTCTCTTCGCTCTCTTCGTAAGTTAGGCTAGTCCACAACACATAATTATAACACTATTAAAGTGTTATGGGTTGATTGGCGATCTGTTAATTAATAACTAATTAATTAAAACTACCCTGATTATTAATTATGGTAGTTTGTTAAAAGTTACTGTAAAAATAAGAAAAACAATAATAATTATAATAATAATAATGTTTATATTAAAAATATAGATTTATCTAAACAAAGAATCCTCACGTAGGCATAAATTCCTTAAATTATGGAATTTGATATATATCATCGGAATTTTAACTTTTCACAAAATAAAATGATAATTTAACAAATAAGATTCCAGTTTTTGAAAAGTTGGTCAACAATTTCAAAAACTTGCATAAATAAAACAATGGTTGGCCTTGACTCGTTGGAGTTGGAAAAATCCAAATGGAAAGATACAACCAAGGGTGACATAAGTCCATTTAGACACGTAGGCAATGTTATCGAGTGGCTGGCCAATCAGAGACATAAGTTAGGGGTGGGGAGGTCTGGATTCCATAAATAACAGACCGCCAGCCGGAGTCGGTTTTCGAACTTTTCGGTATTCAAAGCTGATTCTGGAACGGATTAAGTTAGAAAACCGAGGTTTGACTGTATTTAACTTACACCTAGGGAAAGCGGATACATGCCTTCCATACACATTAACATTCCACTACCAAATTCTGAACTTTGTTTATTAAATTTACCCCCCGTTGGGCCACCCACGCGCTCTCTTATAAACATAATTACTAACCCCCAGGATGTGACACAAAATCAATTTCTCAAGTGGAGTTTAACAGGTTTGAATTCAGAGTTTTCCTTCTCCTAAACTGGTTGCCTAACAAGACTAAAGAGTGGTTTGTGTATGACGCTAAACTGCATCTAAATGGTGATATTCCAATCTTGGAGCTCTGGAGAGTTTGTAGTACCTCTTTGTCGTCATTACTCCCAGGTCCACTTTGACCCAGTGTGCCTGGTAGGGTCCAATTTATAAGTTTAATAGAAAAAAATGAGTTTTAAAAATGTGCTAAAAACATTGAGTTTTAAAACATGTTGTAAAGTCCAACAATTAAACCAACCAACCTGTTGTATGCTACTGGACTTCAATGAAACCCCAGACACGTGTAAATAAAAATATGACCCGTCTTTATTTTCTTCGGTTTGTGGGTGGTCAGGGGCGCAGATCGTTCACAATGAAAATGCCCGAGGGAGTTCGTGACGGGAGGCGACGAGGTTATGCTCACGACTGACTCGCTGCGGACTGACTCACTTCGAAATACACTAACCTTTATATACGATAAATATGCCAATGCATTTTTTAAAAAATCTTTTGATCTAATAACAGACAGTCTTCCTTTTTTTATATATTTCTTTATCTTTCTCTCCGCCTCCTCACCGAAAGACTCCTCTTCCGTTTTCCCTTTTTTTATATATTTCTTCATCTTCTCCCTGCTTCTTCACCGGAAGACCTCTCTTCCGTTCTCCCTTTTTTTAAAAATATATTTCTTTCTCTTCCTCTTTTATCTCTTCGCCGGAAGATTTCTCTTCTGTTGCCGATATGCAACACAACCCACCAATGATAAATTCGGTTTTAAAACTGCTCAACGGAGAGAGATAATATTTAAGAAAAATGTAGCAGTAGCCATTATTAAAAAATTGAGCTTACCCATGAATACATATCATACCGTACCTGTAGCGCCCCCTACCAGGCGCTTTATGAGTTAAGAAATGAGTGTAATAAGAGTGTAATTTTGTGGCGATTGAAGGTGTTCAACTTGTTATTGGGGTGGGTTTAAGTCGTGCAAAATTTTGCGAAATTCCGGACAACAACGTTGAACTGTTTTAGGCAATCTAGCTTTTGGTTTTGAAGAGAAGACACTGGTTTATTTTCACACATTACATGATATATAAAATATGTCTTACAAAATAAACACAAAACAAAAACGTAATGTTGGTTGTTGTAGTAATGTGTGGAGGGTGATCACTAATTAGGACTGAGCCTATTCTAGTATTGAGCACCTCAGTTTCTTTTGTTTGTTTTTTGTCCTAATATTTATCCATGACTCGAAAGAAAATAATTGGATTCATAACTTTGCTATGTAAGTTTCAAACATCCTCGTCCAGGATTTGAACTCCTCTTGCTGAGTTCATTTCCTACGACGGTAACTATTACTATAAAAACGGTCATGGCTATTTATAAAGATCACCACGTGACTATGATGATAGGGATGGCTGCTGCTGTTGTGTCGGTGACATTCGACCACTGTCCCCTAGGGACACAATAACATAAAATTTCAATATTACAGCACGCGCCTCTAAATTCTCTGATACAGGCGAACGAAACAAGAGAACGAAACAAAAAGTTACCAACACCGCTTGTATATACACGCATGCCTACACGTACATACTCACACGTATACGATGTATGTGTGTGTGTGTGAGTGTGTGTGTGAGTGAGTGAGTGTGAAAGAGAGAGAGAAGAGAGAGAGAGAGAGAGAGAGAGAGTGTGTGTGTGTCGAGACCTAAATTTTAACTCCTCTTGTCGTGTTCATTTCCTACGACGGTAAACATTACACCACGCGCCTCCACATTCACAGGTATAGATTTAGCAAGGGAACGAATAAAAAGTTACCAGTATTGCTTGTGTATACACGCATGCCTACACGTACATACTCAGACGTATACGATGTATGTGTGTGTGTGCATGTGTGTGTGAGTGAGAGAGAGAGAGAGAGAGAGAGAGAGAGAAGAGAGAGAGAGAGAGAGGAGAGAGAGCGAGAGAGAGTCGAGACCCAAAATTTTAACCCACTTGTTGTGTTCATTTCCTACGATGGTAGACATTAGACAATGCGCCTAAACACTTTCAGGTATAGACTTAGCAAGTGAACGAATCAAAAAGTTACCAGTATTGCTTGCGTATACACGCATGTCTACACCTGCATACTCACACGTATACAATGTATATATGTGTGTGTGTCTATGTGTGTGAGAAAGGGAGAGAGAGAGAGGAGAGAGAGAGAGAGAGTCAGTAAAGACCCTAAATTCCAACTCTTGTCGTGTTCATTTCCTACGACGGTAAACATTACACCACGCGCCTCCACATTCACAGGTATAGACTTAGCAAGTGAACGAAACAAAAAGTTACCAGTATTGCTTGCCTACACGTGCATACTCACACGTATACGATGAATGTGTCTATGTGTGTGTAAGAGAGATAGAGAGACACAGACAGACAGCCAGACAGACAGAGAGAGAGAGAGAGAGACAGACAGAGAGAGAGAGAAGAGAGAGAGAGAGAGAGAAAGAGAGCGTTAATACAAAATACCTATTTTACTTTCAATATTTATAACATCTTTCCTATTAGTGATAAAAAAATCAATGTGTAAAAAGAGTGAAAAGAAATGATTCAATCAGTTTTTGTTTGTATTGAATGTTATTAGTTTGTTGAAATCATTTCGTTTTCGTTTTTCTTTTTCTTTTTTTTTTCCCCTCCTGAATTAAATCTCTGCTTGACCGAACGGCTTCAATCAAACAGAAAGTAAATTATATGTCGTGGTTGGCCGAGTGGAAGTCGGTGACTTGAACCTAAAAAAAGACACTCGATTACAAAAAAAGAATTGCAACAAGAGACTAGATGAGCAAGCTGTAAAAGAACTTATTCTATCAATAATGAACACAACCAGAAAGTTCAGGTGTTTTTTGGCAGGAATTTAAACACGCGTCTTTCTGGATAAACGTCACGACGGTAAACATATCAAACAAATTAAATAAATCAACGGATGCAATAATAATAATAATAGCAATAATAATAATAATAATAATAATAATAATAATAATAACGGATCACCTTATCCCAGCAAGAAGACCAGACCTAGTGTTGATAAACAAAAAAGAAAGAACTTGTAAACTGGTGGATTTTGCAGTGCCAGCAGATCACAGGGTGAAGCTAAAGGAAAATGAAAAAATTGACAAATATCTGGACCTTACCAGAGAACTGAAAAAGTTATGGAATATAAAAGTGAAAGTGATACCAATTGTAGTTGGTGCACTTGGAACAGTCCCAAAAGGATTGGAAAAGGGTTTGGAATGTTTGGAAATCAGAGGAAGGATTGAAACCATTCAGAACACTGCACTGCTGCAATCTGCCAAAATATTCAGAAGAGTCCTGGAGACCTGAGGAGACTTGGTGTCACTCAGACTCCAGTGAAAGACCATCAGTTAATGCTGATGTGAAAACTCAAAGGGAGCAAATAATAATATGTCAACTGGTGGAATTTGCGGTTCCAGCAGATCACAGGGTGAAGCTGAAGGAAAATGAAAAGATATATAAATACCTGGACCTTGCCAGACAATTGAAAAAGCTGTGGAATATGAGTGAAAGTGATGCCTATTGTAGTTGGTGCACTTTGAACCGTCCCAATAAACTTGGAAAAAAGACTGTGGATCTGGAAATCAGAGGAGGAATTGAGACCATATAGACTAATGCACTGCTACAATCGGCTAGAATACTCAGAAGAGTTCTGGAGACTTGTTGGCACTCAGACTCCAGTGAAATACCATCAGCTAACACTGATGTGAAAAATTCAAAAGAAGTGAAAATAATAATAATAAAACTAAATGGTATATGCTGTCCTAGAGAATGAGGAGCATAAAATTGTCTGGGACTTCGAGATACAGACGGATCACCTAATCCCGGCCAAGAGACCAGACCTAGTATTAATTAACAAAAAGAAAACCTGTCATCTCGTGCCTGCCGACCACCGAGTGAAAATGAAAGAAACCGAAAAGATAGACAAATACTTGAACCTTGCCAGAGAACTGAGAAAACTGTGGAACATGAAGTTGAAGGTGTTACCAATTTTTACTTTTAAAAAAAATCTCAACCATTTGACTACCAGTTTTAAGATCCATTTGACTCATCTGATGATTGCATAACCATGAAACTTTAAGTTATGAGTCCAAATCCATAATTTTACAATTGATTATAAATCTGCTCTGCTTTATTAGCATTGAGCACCTTTTCATGCCAATACTTTTCTCATTTTCTCATTCATTCTCTATTCATTATATATATATATATATATATATTATAGTTTTAAGGTGTATATAGAAATAACCTACTCAAGTTTTACATTAAATGTTCTACAGGTTTAATTTAATTAAAGATATTGATTTAATTACAGGCAATTGCGACAGTAAAAAAAATGCAATTATAACAATTGAAAACAGTTTCGCAGTGAAGTTTAACGCTATGGAGTTGATTGTGTCATTCAAAAATTAAATATCAAGCACGATATTGTTGAATGCTGAACGTGATTGTTAACGTGAAATATTAAACAAATATATTTAAATGTTTGTATCGACCGTCGATATTGCCATTAACTCGATATTTTATTCCCCGGTAAGACATCTTCTTTATCATATATATATATATATATATATATATATATATATATATTATATATATATATATTTGTATATGTATAAGTATTAACTTACCAGTGGGTATAAGAACGATCGTTGGAAGCGCACAATATCCAGAGGTTAAGGTTGAGAAAAAACAAATACAAAGTGCTCAATACAATGTAGAGCATAGATTTATTTTAAGAATGGAAATGAGTAACCTACTCGAGTTTCATCGATAGATTCTTCAGGGTTACTTTTAAATTAATCGAGTTTACGATTAATCTTAGGTGTTATAAACATATACAATAAGAGTCAGATCTTAGCCCTGAAGAGCATCAAGCGAAACTTTATTATGTTCGTCTGACTCATTATATTTATCTTTATTATTTGTTATACTTAGGTATTGAGCACTTTTTACTTATTAGCTTTAGTCTCCTGGCGGTTTTGTATGAATATATATATATATATATATATATATATATATATATATATATGCATATAAATTGTTTTTTCTTTTGGCCAAAATATTGTACCAATAGATAATTTTTTGTTGGTACGATTATCTTGGTTTTTTCTTTTTTCCAAAAAGTTTTTCTTCCCGGGTGATGTTTGGTAGTATATTTTTACAATCAAACTATTTGCTGATTTTTTCTCCTCAGCGCGATGATTTACCAATACGTTTGGTATATTATATATATTATATATATATATATATATATATATATATTTCTACCAAACTATCGCCACGATTTTATTTAAAAGTTTTGACGGCATTAAATGACCCATCGAGGTTGATATGGCGTACAGCAAAACAAACAAACACACAAATATTCCCCCGCGTTAAAATGCAAATATTAGATTAGTTTTTTGTTTTTTTTTCTATGGAAGTGGAAAGAGATAGTGTCTGCAATTTCAGCAAATTTCACTTCGTATAGAGACTTAATGCAAACAGACTGAAAAACGAACTTTCGTTTTCTTCATAGCTTTAAGGGGCTTTTCCTCGACGACAGTTTTTAATAACATATTTCAAGAACTTCAGTATTTGAGATTAGAATAAATAAAAGGTCTCAACCAAAAAAAAAAAAAAATCTACCTTGTTATGCATTGATTCGTATCCGAGATTCAAATTCTGTTTATTTCGAATATGTTATTTCGTTTTGTCTTTAATTCCAAATGTCTCGATCGATATATTCATCTATGAAAGATTTGGCCTGCAGCCAAATATTTCGCTGAGTGTAATCCAAGAAATACAGCAAGTTATATAGCTATTATCTAAGTAGAGCCTAGTCGGACACAAGGCCAATATGTATAGACTAGCAGGACCTGTGAATATATCACATTCTGAAAACGCGAAAATGGACTCGTTGATTCGAGTTCAATTCCTAGACGAAGCTGTTGGCATTTCACATAGCGCTAATACCCTTGGGAAAGGTATGAATCCATATATTCCCTCTCCAGCTATGGGTTAAATAGTAGGGCAGGCTGAGCCCTTCAGCCTTGGGTAGGTAACCAGTCTAGGAGAGTGATAACTGAATTCAAAATTTCCTCCAGCTATGGGTTAAATAGTAGGGCAGACTGGGCCCTTCAGCCTTGGGTAGGTAACCAGTCTAGGAGAGGGATAACTCTGAATTCAAAATTCCTGAGGTCGGTCGTTGATTGGGTTTGTGGCAACCCTTGATGCACCAATTCTTTCTTATCGACTGTGCCAAAAAGTGTGGATGGTCCAACACAAGCCTTCACCACTATAAACAAATCATTGTGTGGGAGTTCATTGTATGAACACTCATACGTCGATCGACGGGAGAGTCCATCACATTTACCCAGAAATTAAGAATGACTCTCTCTTTTACACAGAATACTTTTCCAAGAAATTCATCATATAGACAAGCAGAGAGAAAAAAAGGAATCATTTCCAAACTCTAACCAAAGTAAGAGCCAAAGTGGAAAGTTGCATGTCATGGACTGCTCATCTACCTGGGTTCCAACCTTAAGCCGTGGGTGGCGATCCGTTACGCTTAAGGATGGAATCCTGGTAGATTAGCAGTCCTTGACCTGCAATACTCCACTTTGGTCCTTACGGATAGTCACGTTAACCCCTAGCACCTATGTGATTGCCCCAATCCTATTGCACGTATGGCAAACCCTTACCCTTTTTATCGTATGTGTGCTAGAAGGCGGTGGCTGAGGTCTCCATGTTCTGGGTATGACGTTAAACTCTGATGGTGGGGTTCCACTTCTGGAGGTCTGGGGAATGATGACTATCCCTTCATCAACATTGCTCCCTGGTACATTCTGAACCGGAGTGGTAGTACCTGTTAGGGTCACATCTGTGGGTTAAATAGAATAATATGTTCATAAAAAATTGCTATCCATTAAGAATGAATTTATTTCAAAAGTTTTAAATGGCCTACAGAAGTTGATATGCCGTAAACCAAAACTAAACAAACCAGAATGTAAGTAAATATTTAAATATAAAGACACAAATCCACCCAGAATAGATACCCAGTAAGAGATGTATAACATATGTACCGTTGTTATACAAAGTATTTCAGGAAAAAGGTAGGACTCCCCTGTCAGTATATTCTCCCCTCTTAAAAAAGGGTGACCTGAGCCTGACACTAAATGGCATTTGATGGTGATGCATATTGGCTGGGAACTTTTACACAGTCATGAAGTGTTTCTAATTACTTATCTAGTTTGATAGGATCTTTTAGAGACAGAAGTATATATATATATATATATAATATATATATATATATATATATATATATAATATATATTATATAAGATGAACAAAAAGTGGTAAGACAAGCAGGAATATTTCTTTTATGATATCTATTTGGGAATTGTCCTCAAATAGTTTTGACCTTAAGTCAACGTCAGTGGAAAATTTCTTTTCTCTCTCTCTACATCTCTCTCTCTCTCTCTCTCTCTCTCTATATATATATATATATATATATATATATATATATATTATATATATATATATATATATACATCTCTCTATCTGCTCCTCTATCTCTCTCCATCTCTCTATATCTATACATCTCTCTCTCTATCTTATCTATCTATCTATCTCTATCATATATATATATATATATATATATAATATATATATATATATATATATATATATATATATATATATATACATCTCTCTCTCTCTCTCTCCACCTCTGTCTACATCTGTCTGTACACCTCTCTCTCTACTACTTGTAAGCTTATCCAATTTTCAGTAAATGTGAAAATAAAAGTTTTTCAAATGTTTGAGAAGCCACAAAAAATAGGGTGAAAAGATTTATGAGTAAAGTGACAAATCCATCAACTCTCCACTTTATTGAACATATCGAAGCTGTGCTACTCATATGGTGATTTGTCAAGGGCCATTATCGAATCCGGAACATTATGGTTTGAGGCGGGTGCCCTACATACTATGGTTAACTAAAAAAAAAACTAAAAACTATAAGAAATGTGTTCACTTAATGCCAAATAACGAGAGAAGTGGACAAACACATTTATAATTTAGGTTACTGTGGTTACTAATCTCTTACTAAATAAAGCCGGCCGTTTCCGTGGGTTTCCAAACCGTCTTTGCTTTTTTTTTTCGTTAGAAGAAACATTTTGCATCTTTTAAGGTTTCCATTGAATCTCATGAAGAGGCTTATAAAACCTTAACATAAAATAAAAATATATGTTAAAAAAAAAAAACGGTTGTAAGCGCTAAGGTAAAGAATATGGGATAATCTTGATTCCGAACTAAGAAAAATAATTAGACGACTAAAAATCTTCAGATAAAGATCATGAAAAAGGAATATTCCGTATTTAGGACCGGCTTAGCTCAGTCGTTAGAACCTCGAAGTTCCTGATTCGATATCGACCCTCGCCAACTCAGCGTATGAAAAGGACATGGATATGAGCGGTAAAGTGAAGAGCTGATTGTAGGAGTGGAGCTCCGCCTCAGACGCCCAAACAATCTCCTTTGTCTAGCGCTAGATTTCAGAAATGCAACTTAATAAAAAATAAACAATAAAATGAATAAACAATAAAACAAAGTCCTAGACGTTCTCAGGCTTTCTTCAATAAGAGTGAACTTTGGCCTACCACCTGTCCATCACGCCTCTAGACTGGTTTGCTGGGGTGTCAGTTGAGCGTGAAATTTATATAACCCTCTTCCCTTCAATATTGTTAAAAGCATATACACAATATGATTTTCAATTAACCTACCATTATCATCAATATACCATTATTATTATTATTATTATTATTATTATTATTATTATTATTATTATTATTCCCTCTCACCTCTTCCATGACGAGAAAAACCCAACAACCTTTTTTTATTACCTCAGGCCACAAGTATAACTTCATATTTCAATTTATCAGATATACAAAAGCAAAATACACAGCAAAATACATAGTATTAAAAGAACCTAAAACAATTTTACATTTTAAAAGCAACAGAGAAAACAAGAAGAATTAACTCTTTCTTTTTTCTCAGAAAACGTCTGGACATTAAACAAAATAAATGACTTTTTTTTATTGAACTTTCTGTCACTTTTTCTCCAGTAATTTTTTTTGCTAAGTGATTATTCCCAGGAGAGTTTCTTCTTTCTCCCCCCCCCCTCTCTCTCTCTCTCTCTCTCTCTCTCTCTCTCTCTCTCTCTCTCTCTTCTCTCTCTCTCTCTTCCTCACGCACACACACATACTCTCTATATATATCTCTCTCACATACAAAGTAACTCGCTATCTTTATCTCTCTCGATGTATTTTTCAGTCTGTCTGTCTGTCTGTCTCTTTCTCTCTCTCCCTCATTCTCTCTCTCTCTCTCTCCTCTCTCTCTCTCTCTCTCTCTCTCTCTCTCTCTCGATCGCTCGCTTTTCTCTTTTTTATATGGCTGACAAACAAATGAAAAACGATCACTGGTTTCTTTCTTTCTTTTCCCTCCACCTCTCTTTTTGTATTATACCATCTCTCTCTCTCTCTCTCTCTCTCTCTCATCTCTCTCTCATCCTTCTCTCATCCTTCTCATTTCTCTTCCTCTCTCTCTCTCATCCTCCTCTCTCTCTCTTCTCTCTCGCACATACTCTCTCTCTCTCTCTCTCTATCTATATATATATATATATATATATTATATCACGCTCTCTCTCTCTCTCTCTCTCTCTCTCTCTCTCTCTCTCTCTCTCTCTCTCTCTCTCTACTGCCAATAATTTTACAGTAAACTTGCTGACCCCATCAAAAAAGCACAAACGTGGCTCGCCTTTTTCTCGTATCTAAAGATGTCTGACTACATATACTAATTAAATATTATTGGTAAACTTGAATTAAAGCTTCGAGATTTGAATAAATTAATACAAAAATCGCCGGAATGCCGCAAATACAGACTAATCAAACGAAAACCGCCAGCAGGGAAAGCATCGGTTCCCACTAGACCAATGAAGTTAAGCAGCGATGAGTCTGTTCTATTCCTTATAAGGGTAACCATTTTATCCGCATCAGAGACTGAGAGCAACCTGAGACTATTTTTTATTATAGGAGTATGGAAATGTTTTCAAATAAATAATACTTTAAAATATCTAGTTGTGCATTGTATTGTTTTATATTATCTTATATATATATATATATATATTGTTATGTAATCGCCGCCCAGCACCTATATTTGTGGCCTTGTGCCAGACTTAGGAAAAACTTTTAGAAAATGTACTACCGATTATCTTATATTACTGGGTGGTCTTTTTGGAATCACCGAAAAAGTAGTTAGGAAAGATAATATCTTTCTAACGAGAGAAACGAGATGATAAGTCTATGATTAGGAAAAACCCAGTCTTTTGGGCTACAGAGAAGTCTTTGATCTTAGGCTTCGTGAACTCTGTGTGACCAGTGAGAATAGAAGGAATCGAACCTTCGATTTGGTCCAGAAGGTGGTCGAAAATTCTAGAGAAAGAATCTTCTGGAAGATTATTTAGAAATACTATTTAAAAGAGACCCGTCAATAGAATCAGGAGGAGTTGGAGTCTGCGATCAGAGCGAGTTAGGGTCCGAGACCAGAGGCAGTTAGAGCCAGGAGGCCGTGCGTGGCAGTTGGCAGTTGATGAACTGATGTCGCTAAATACTAAACCTGAGATGTAATATTTTACACTGGACGAAGTTGAAAACATATTTTAAGTGTGAAGCCTGATAATTGGAACGAAGATAAGAGCATCACTAAAAACATATTTAAGGAAGCCGACAATCTCTCTCTCTCAATAATTTTCATTGAGAAAATAAATTTACGTAAAGCAAGAAATACTGTCCACATCTTTATTTACTACACGCCAAGGAAATCGTACTCATGAATGAAAGCCATTAGCGTGTATACTTGTCAACAAGTCAAATTGGCCGTAACGAAGGGCACGCGATGGCCGTGCGTAAAGTGATATCTCCCCTTGACCATAAACGAAAGGAGTGTGGAAGAATTTTGGGGACTGCTGGAATTCTATGTGAGTTGATACTTGGTTGATACTCACCCGCTTGATACTGACCAAAGAACTACTAGATTCTGTGAGTTGTAAACAAACCCCAAGAAGTTCCACACCTTATGAGAAAGACGACGGCCACATAACTTATATGCGATTTAGTAACGTGAAAGAAACGAACAACCCCACAACGTAACAATATGGAGGCGCGTGGTCTAACGATTAGAGTCATATAAAATGGTCCCATCGACCCGAGTTCAATTCCTGGTCGGAGCTGTTTGCATTTCACATATTGCTAATACTCTTGGGTAAGGGTATTTTATTTGGCAGACCTAAATAGCGTCTCTAGCAACCATCTCTGTCTACAATAGTGACATTGCAACCGTTAATAGCGTCCCTAGCAACCATCCCTAACTATAATAGTGACATTGGCAGCCGTAAATAGCGTCCCTAGCAACCATTCCTGTCTACAATAGTGACATTGGCAGCCGTAAATAGCGTCCCTAGCAACCATCCCTGTCTACAATAGTAACATTGGCAGCCGTAAATAGCGTCCCTAGCAACCATCCCTGTCTACATCAGCGTACAATGCGTACTTAACATCCCTAAATAGCGTTCCTTGCAAAAATAAACAGGAAGTCTAGCAACCATCTCTATCTACAATAGCGTCCTTAGCAACCGTAAATAGCGTCCAAAGCAACAATAAATAGTCCCCTTAGCAACTATCTCTATCTACAATAGCGTCCTTAGCAACCGTAAATAGCGTCCATAGAAACAATAAATAGACTCCTTAGCAACTATCCATGTCTACAATAGCGTCAGCTATTTTATTATTTGATTTACCTAATGTGATTTTGTGACATCATAGTAAACGAGGTCAAACTCCAGTGGCACTGTTATGATCACATTCGGGATAATACCATTGGGAAAGGTATGAAACTCCTCATCCAACCAGCTATGCGTTCAATACCACCACAACCGTTGTTATCCGAGGATGGCTTTGACATTAAATAACCCACAAACGTTTGAATGCCATTAAAAAATCAATCAAACTAAACCAAACCGCATACTTCCCACCATTAATACCTACTGGTCCGTAGTGTATCGGCGCCTGGTTTGGTTTGGTTTAGTTTGTTTTACGGCATATCAACCTCGGTGGGTCATTTAATGCCGGCAAAGTTTTGAAATAAAGTCATTCTTAATGGATACTCAATTTTTACTAACTCATGTTTTTTTCTATTTAACCCATAGATGGGACCCTAACAGGTACTATCACTTTGGTTCAGAGTGGACCTGGGAGCAATGGTGAGGCAGAAGTGCTCCACATTCCCCAAACCTCCTGAACTGTAACCTCACCATCAGATAGAGTTTAACGTCATTCCTAGAACACGGGGACCCTCAATCACCGCCTTCTAGCACCCATTTGATAAAAAGAGTTGGGACTTGCTATAAGGGCAATAGGATCGGGACAATCATATAGGTGCTAGGGCTTGATGTGACCAGCCGATTGATCGGATGGGGCCTCTCCGAGCGCCCGTCTAGCCCAAATAAGGGCCAAAGTGGAGTGTTTCGGCCACCAGTATCTCGTCCTCGTACATCACGGGTCGCCACCCACGGCGAACAGGTGGCCCCGTTGTGGGGGGTACCCCTCTCCAGAGGTGCAGTCGGTGTAATCTACATCATCAGCCTACAGGGTGGGTGTATCGGCTTAAATGATACCATAATGGTCGTGCAATACAATATTAGGTGCGAAATATTTTCTGCTTTTTTAATCATATTCCGTCGATCCATAATTAATATGATACCATACATTGATATGAAAAAACCGCCAGTGTTAATGGATTTCATATTGGCTACTGATGAAACGTTGTAGGTTACGTTATCCAACTGTAAACTGATAGGTTTCATCTGCCAATGGTAGATAGAGTTTTTGATTAGGTAGAGAATGGCCTATAGCAGTTTTTATCATTCGCAGAGAAAAAGGAGAGTTAGGTAACGAACAAAATCGGTCAATGAGAAACGTTACCCTTTCTATTTCTCTGAATGTTTGAGATGAGGCTTGAAGATTAGTATTATCTACGTTATTCGGACTATTGTCCCCATCTTCATTGTTATTTGTACAACGTTTCGGTCGATATGCCCTCCGGCCTTCTTCGGGTATTTCTTGTCGGACTCGGGAACCTTCTCGGACTCGGGAACCTTCTTTTTAAAACCTGGAACTTTCTTGTCGTAATCTGGAGCCGTCACGGAACTTTGAACCTAACCCTTTATTTAGTCCACGGGGGTATTCTGTTATCATTCCGCCAACCATAGCTGGGGTAGGAGTTGTGTTAATTATTTTTCTAACTGCCTCTACTCAGGATTGGACTCGGGATCTAGAGATAACTGTCACTTAGAATTGTCTTAACCTAACTACCTTATCCACTATGCTATGTGTCCAATTGGACAAGTGGAGTATGAGGCAAACACCTCACTCCACTCCAACCCGTCCTTCGAGTTGGAGGTCCGGTGTGCTTTGGCCACTGGATCGGTGTGTTTGAATTAATACCGTCAATCCCAGGGGGTTATATCCCCCCCCCCAGGCAATACCTGCCCCATCGATTTAAAGGGGCAGGGCTGGGTCTATTGCCCAGCGCCTGAGGCGCCCCCTTGAAGGGGAATGCCGACGGGATCGACGCAATTTTTCCACATGCCACCCATGAGTCTCGGCTTGTGGGTGGTCCTACGTTTATAGGGCCTTTGTACCTGGCCTTGTACAAGTGGGGTACGAGGAAAATATCCACTACAATACCAGCCCAGGAGGAAGTAAAAGTTGTTTACGGTAAATTGACGTCGACTCTATCAAAGACTCAAGGGTACAGAAGATAAATAAAGACCTGTAAAAATCAAAACCGCTTTGTTCTTCCCAAATGCTGGTACAATTAGTAAGAAGAAAAAAAGAAACAAGCAGACACTGTCCTTGAATATAAGAAATCAATATATACATTGATTTTTTTACCCCCACACCGAGCACCATATTCAAGCAATGGGATTAGATATGATAATAGCAATGATGGACGTGCCATATCGGGAGGGTGGTGAGAGAAGCGGTCAACAAAGTAATTGTTAAGGGGAGTAATAATTTTGTAAAAAAAAATAACTTCCCTCTGAGATGAGAAAGATGTGGATGTTGGATTATTCGTGGTATATAGATATTTACCAACCCCTCCGCACGAGCAGGATGCGGAGTTTAACAGGTTTGAATTCAGGGTTT
>CM042161.1:68256332-68301332 GCA_023376005.1 Doryteuthis pealeii | reverse complement strand
GTTAATCGATTTCTTTTAAGATTTATCTCCAAGATTTTTGCTCATATTCAATAAGATAAAACCAAACAATTAGAAATCAATAATACTAAACATATATTTATTAAAATCAAATTTTTAAGATCAATATGCAAATTAGCCTTCCCATTCACACTGTAATATGCTATTTTGTTGTGTATAAATGCAATTGCATATTATTAGTATGTAGATATGTTTAACAGTCTTAATGATGTAAAACAATTTTACTAATAATTGAGGTTTAAATAAAAAATAAAATCATGGACAATGTGGTGTAAATAACAAAGGGAATTGTGACTTGTATAGTAATATAGTTTCGGTTACATAGAGACAAGCCCACAATCTCCAATATAATAAGATATATATATAATTTTTAAAAGAGGGATCAAATTTCATGAAACACATACAAAAAGTATTTGTGTTTATATATGTATTTTCGTACGTGCACACTCACACACCCACAGACACGCATATCTACAGACACACACACACACATATATATATATATATATATATATATATATATATATGTGTGTGTGTGTGTGTGTGTGTATGTGTGTGTGTGTTTGTGTGGGTGTGTATGTGTGTGAATGTACGCACGTGTACATGCATAAATAAACGCACACATTATTATTATTTATTCATATGTACATGATAAAGAAAATGACTTACCGGGAATAGGATATCGAGATAATCGCAACTTCGACCGTCAATACAATTATTAATCGAATGTATATATATATATATATATATATATATATATATATATATATATATATATTGGTTTGTTGATTGGTTTTGAAGGCTCTGACAATGCAGGTGTAAAGAAAGTGTAAGTTTTGTTATCTTAATTAAAAAAAATGACCAAGCTCACTCACCGAGAGAGAGAGAGAGAGAGAGAGAGAGAGAGAGAGAGAGAGAGAGAGAGAGAGAGAGAGAGAGTTTGGAAAACATGCGACAGAATTAAATGGACAGTCACTAGCAGCAACTTCAGTTCTGGAGATCTTCTGCGGATGAGATTTTATCTCGAAATATTAAGAACAAAAAATCACAGGTTAACAAACAACACCACAGTTACCTTCTTTTTTCTTTACACTTGCATTGTGATAGCCTTCAAAACCAACCAACAAACCAATATATATATATATATATATATATATATATATATATATATATATATTTATTTAGGAGGGCGTTGTTGTGTCAGTACTGCTGTATGGCTGCACCACCTGGACCCTAACGAAGCGACTAGAGAATAAACTAGATGGGAGCTGCACAAGAATGCTGCCGGTGATCATGAACAAGACGTGGAAACAGCACCCTACGAGAAAACAGCTATACGGCCACCTACCACATATCACCCAAACCATCCGAGTAAGACGGACAAGACACACGGAACACTGCTGGAGAAGCAAGGACGAACTCATAAGCGAGGTCCTCCAGTGGAAGCCAGCACATGGACAAGCTAGTGTAGACCGACCTGCAAACACGACATGATGATGATGATGATATATATATATATATATATATATATATATATATATACGAGAGAGAGAGAGAGTGGGGAGAGAAAGAGAGAGAGGGGGCGAGAAAAGGAGAAAGAGAGAATTCAAAATCTTCATGGTAATCATTTCCTTTCCTCTTTAAAAACTGGTTGTCCCTATGCAGTAAACATCATTTATTTTGCAAAACGTTATCGTCGCTGTTAATTGGATCCCCCCCCCGCTCCGAATATATTTAAGGATACTTCAATCGTGTTGTTTGCATTCAGAAGACGTCGAGTTCGATCCAGGCAGGCAACACACAACGGGTTTCTCTTACACTGCGGTACCGGTAAGTTATTTTTCGCACAAAAGAACCACAAGGTTCCGGGTTCGATACTGGATCTTGCCAACTCAGTGAATAAGTACCACAGCTCGGATCTGAGTGATAAATTGAGGAACTGACGGTAGGTATAGCACTCCACCCCAGACGCTAAATAATTTCCTTGGTCTAGCGCTAGTTAAAAAAGGAATAGAGGGAATTTAATTAGTTCGAAAAAAAAATAGTTATTAGTGATGATCAGTATGTACAAGGAATAACTGAAATTGATATATCTAAATATATAATTCTAAATCAGAACTCCTTCAATTAATAGCGAATAATATTATCGTAAATGTCATTTAAGAGGGAAAAATTTGTCTCGGTCGAAATTGCCTTTCAGAAAACTGTCTTTACCAAAAATATTTTTTAAATCGTGTTTAAACGTGTTTACTCTATTCGAGTCAGGACTCTCTGTCCTAGATAAATATGTACTTAACGACCTTTTAGATGGTGTCTTGTGTTGCTGTCCCATTGCTATTGTTGTTCCATATCTGCACGTACAAGGATCTCTTTCAAATGAATCACTCCCTAAGTTAATTTGCTTTGTTTCATTGATAAAGCTAAAAAACAAAAAGCATTCACATTTCCGCCCAGAATTACTGTGCAGTCAATGTAAGCATAGGATATATTTCAATTGGTTGGTTTGTTGGTTGGTGGGTTGGATTTAAGGCATGTTAACCCATGAGTTATTTTATTCATTATTGTTCCAAATATAAAGATAAAAAAATAAGGATAAAATGATTAAAATTAAAATTAAAAATAAAAATAAAATAAGATAAAAAGTAAATAGAAATGAAAAAATAAAAATGAAATAAAAAATTAAAAAATAAAATTAAAATAACAAAAAATAAAATAAAATAAAAATGAAAATAAAAAATATAAAAAACAAAATTAAAAATAAAATTAAAGATTAAAAATAAAAATGAAATAAAAAATAAGAATAAAAAAATAAGGTTTGAGTTAATACTGTCCTATGTGACAATCATCTGTAGGTTTCAGGTTCAATTCTAACCACGGATGAAGCTATAATACTTAGCTTTGTTGGGAATTCATCAACCTAATTCCACATTAAAAAAAGACATACCATTTTATCTCTGGTAAGCGCAGTTACTCATCTAGACATATTCTACAAATGCTCTTAAAGAAACTCTTTCATATGAATTAGTTGTTTAGTCAATTTCTTTGTTAATTCAATTTTTATATATCAAATGATTCGCCCTGTCGACTGGGGCGTTAGAATACACCGACTGCACCTCCACAGAAAGGTAAGATTCCCCCAATGGAGCTATCTGTTGGTCGTGGGTGGCGATCTGTGATGTTAAGAATGGAATCCTAGGGAATGAGTAGTTCATGACATGCAGCACTCTACTTAGACCCTTACTTAGGCTAGACGCGCGATCGGAGAGAACCCCCTCCGATCAATCGGCTGGCCATGTCAAGCCCTAGTATCTATATGATTGCCCCATATATGGCAACCCCATGCCGTTTTTATCATATGAGTGCTAGAAGGAGGTGGCTGATGATCTTCATGTCCTGGGTATGACGTTAAACTCTATCTGGTGGTGAGGTTCCAGTTCTGGAAGTCTGGTGAATGTAGAACACCCCTTGATTACCATTGCTCCCTGGTCCTCTCTGACCCGGAGTGGTAGTACGTTAGGGTCCCAAATATGGATTAAATAGAAAAAATATTAGTTTATGAAAAATTTAGTATCCTTTAAGAATGAATTTTATTTCAACATTTTGTCGTCATTAAATGACCCACTGAGGTTGATATGCCGTAAAACAAACCAGACCAAACCAAACCAAACATATCAAATGACAGCAGCATAATTCAAACACGACCATCCTGGAGAGATCTGGACACCTGATATTTATGACATACATGTCCAGCACCATCTGTGATGGGCTGACCACTTGAACAGACTTGGGGATGACAGACGGTCAAAGCAGATTCTGTACTCTCAACTGAGAGATGAATCACGTGGAATTGGTAGACCAAAGCTCAGGTACAAGGACAACATCAAGAGAAACCTGGAGGACTTGAATATCCCCATAGCCAGTTGTTAAGTCGCAGACATTGAGCCAAATGGAGAAAACAGATTTGCATGGTTTCATCATCGGATAGGATGGACAGTTAATAGCAGTAGTATATATATATATATATATATATATATATATATATATATATATATGTTGGATTGTTTTGCGGACATATATTTATTATGCATTACATATACACATAAATGCGGCACAAGGCGTAAAACGGGGAGTGAGGTAAGAGGCTGGTCATTACTATCCTATCTTTTAACTTGACTATTCTCATTCGTGGCCCAATTCGTTCTACAATTTTCCTGTCGCCATAAAATCAATTCGAACAACAGTCACCAAAAACATACCAGTCTCTCTATATGCACCAAACCCATATTTACATATTCATGTGGGAGAGGGAATTATGATGATATATATATACAATTAAAATCCCCAATGAAAAAATTAAAGATTGTAAAAATAAAGTGATTATTTGTTTTCTGGATATATATATATATATATATATATATATATATATATATATATATATATATATTATGTAAATTGTTGTGGAGTTTTAAGGGGTCAAATGAGAAGGAAACGACGGGTAACAAATGTAGGAAAATGTATTAACAAAAGAGTAGACAATTACAGTAAAGTGAATTGGGAAATACGTCCGACAATAGAGTTATGAGCTGACTCGCATTGGCTTACTCTCAAGCCATAATTGTCCTTGTTACTTATAGTAAGCGTCGGCGCATTCCATTAGTCTATTGGGTATATCACCTATAACATAAATATACATAAATACGGCACAAGACCTAAAAGGGGGAGTGAGGTAAGAGGCTGGTCTTCACTATCCTATCTTTTTAACTTAACTATTCTCATTCGCGACAAGAATTCATTCTACAAATTTCCATTTACCATAAAACCAATTCGCACAACAGTCATCAAAACATTCCATTCACTCTATGAAAATCCTTCACCTAACCCATATTTACATAATCATGAGGGAGGGGGGGATGATTATATATATATATATATATATATATATATATATATATATATATATATAGAATTAAAATCCCCAATTTAAAAAATTAAAGAGTCTAAAAATAAAATGATAATTTGTTTTGTGGATATAAGCCGTGCTATCTTGCACCACTTAAATTTATAGACAGGGCGAGGTCACGTGTTCTATTCCTCCGCCAATCAACAGCCATGATGCGTGGTTGATTGACTACTTAAACACTGATACTGACCGAAATCCATTTGCAATACTGAGGAGCACCAAGGAACAACCAAAGGATTATTTACCAAGGATTTCCTCTGGACAAGCGCTCTTGCTTGAAGCCTAAAGGATGGTCCATAAAATCGTAACAATATATAACAAATATAATTTATTCTTCATTTTAATATTTTTTTTCAACAATATGAGGTGATTTCCTAGTTGAGTAACAGGATATTACAGGCTGACCCAGAAAAAACAGAACCCAAATTATTTATTTTCCCATTAAACTAAACCTAAACCCCAATCCTAACCCTAATCCTAACCCCCCCACCTAGTTTAGTAACATAAAATTCCAGGGTGACCAACAAATTTTGTAATAAAACTGTTATTTTAATTTTTTTAAAGTTTAAATCAAACAAGGGTAATTTCAGGGTTTACGGTTAGGGTTAGGGTTAGGGTTGGGGTTTAGGGTTAGTTCAATGGGAAAATAAATAAATAATTTGGGTTTTTTGTTTTTTCTGGGTGATATTATGTTATTCAACTAGGAAATAACCCAATATGATTTTATTTTTATTTTTTGTTTCGCTCACCATTAACTTTATTGAACATGTCTGCCATTTTGTTTTATCTTTTACCATCTTTCAGGCAACTTTTCAATTCTATCTTCTTTGAATGTTTCAGGTTTCTTGTAAGGCCTGGTTTAAATACCTTTTGGTAGGTATGGTCAAAATTCCAGGTGTTTTTTAAACCTCCCTCCATGAATTGAAATTCAACAAAATTCTGAAAAAAAAAAATAGCAAAAGATAATAAAGAAAAAAAGCATTCAAATCTCAGGCCAGATTATAACTGTGCTTTCATAATATTATCGTAAATGTCACTGAAGAGGGAAAAAACTTGTCTCGGCCAAAATGGCCTATCAGAAAACTGTATTTAACAATTTTTTTTTTTTTAATCGCGTTTAAATGTGTTTACTCTATTCGAGTTAGAACTGTCTGTCCTAGATAGATATGTACTTAACGACCTTTTAGTCGGTACCTTGGGTTTATTGTCTCACCGCTATTGTTGTTCCAGACCTGCACGCACAAGGAACTCTTTCAAATGAATTAGTCCCTAAGTCAATTTGCTTTGTTGTACTGATAACACTAAATTGATAAAGAACAAAAGATATTTAGATTCTCGCCCAGATTAACTGTGCAGTCACTGTAAAGATATAATACATTTTAATTGGTTGGTTGGTTGGTTGAGGTTGGTTAGATTTTCCAGCATTCAACCCTTGGGTTATTTCATGCCTAAGACATTTCTATTTAATTCATTCTTGTTGACAATTTCAAAAAGAAGTTTTAAACATATTTTAAAAATTTCTCTGAATTTTGTCCATTTGGACATCTGGCCTAGTGGATAAAATAGTTAGCTTAAGACAGTTCTAAGTGACAATTATCTCTGGACTGCATGTTCAATCCTGGCAGCAGTAACATAGAATAATAATTAACACAGCTTGAAGCCTCTACCCCAGTTATGGTTAGCGGAATGAGAACAGGATACCCCGTGGACTGAATAAAGGCTTAGGTTCAAAGTTCCGTGATGGCTCCCGATTACGACAAGAAGGTCCCGAGTTCGAAAAGAATGTTCCCGAATCCGACAAGAAATACAGGAAGAAGGCCATAGGGCACATCGGCCGAAACATTGTACAGATAACAATGAAGATGGGGACAATAGTCCGAATAAGGCAGATAATACTAACATTTTTAAAAAGACAATAATTAATCTACTGAACCTCTACATATAGTTATTTCCTAAGCTTAGCTTAGATGTGGCACAATGCCAGAAATATGGGGTGCCGAGTGAGAATCGAACTCACTTACAATGGCTTGTGAATCCAACTTGCTAAACATTACACCACATAAGATGAACATCTACATATAGGACCTTAACAGGTTATACCATTCTGGATCAGAGCTGACCTGGAAATAATGGCAACACATTTTTACTAATTTTTCATGGGTATTCAATTTTTTTTAAATCAATGTTTTAAACACATTTTGATACACATTTTTTATCTATTTAACCCATAGGTGGGACCCTAACAGGTACTACCACTCCGGGTCAGGATGGAACTGGGAATAATGCCAACAAATGGGCACTCAACCCTCTCCAGAAGTGGAACCTTACCACCAGATGTACTTTAACTTCATACCCAGAACACTAATAATCTCAACCAGGCAGGTTATCATTATTTCCAAGACTGTTGCCTTCTCGAATTCAACGAATTCTATATTTTCAAAAATAAAGAAAAACAAATTTTAAAAATGAATGCTAAATTTGTGCAAATATTTTCGCAGCTGACTCTGTGAGATCGAAACCCTTCAAACCTTTATTTCATATTTTCATCTCACCACTAGATTTACTTTAACCTCATACCCAGGACACTAAGACTCTCAGCCAACATCTTCTAGCACAAATATGAGAAAAGGCGTTGGGGTGTACCATACGACTGCTCTGCCACAATTATTCCGTCATTAAGGATCAAGGGTCACCACCCACGGCAAATAGGTGGTCCCACTGACGACGTTTTACCTCCCTGTAGATGTGCAGTCGGCGTATTCTATATCCCCAGTCGACAGTATGATAGATTTAACAATTATTCCTTACAGTGACGCAAAGGCAGTGAAATGTCCTTTTATGAGTCATTTCTATGTTTTTGTATTATTAAGGTCTGACACGAACTCTCTGAGCTTAAATATCGGATATGCTCTGTCAGCGGTTTGGTTTTACGGCATATCAACCTCAGTGGGTCATTTAATACCGATAAAGTTTTGAAATAAATCAATTCTTAATGGATAATACAATTTTTTATAAATACATTTTTCTATTTAACCCATAGATGGTACCCTAACAGGTACTAGCACTCCGGGTCAGAGTGGACCAGGGAGCAATGGTGATGAAGGGGTGCTCCATATTCCCCAAACCTCCAAAACTAGAACCTCACCATCAGATAGAGTTTAACGTCATTCCCAGGACATGTAGACCCGCAGCCACTGCCTTCTAGCACCCATATGATAAAAAGGTCTGTCAGAGGGTCTTAGAACACACGGAATAGGGATTGACATAAACTGTATCTGATTCTGAGACTGCGGTTCCGGAGACTTGGGAATTCTGGTTTGGTTGGTTGGTTGGTAGGCTGGTTTTGTTGCATATCAATTCTGTTCGTGTTATTTGAAGCCGAATCAAATCATTTTGAAAAAAACAAAGGAAGCAGGTTGTTTTCAGTACCTGCTAGAGATGGTCACCAATTAAGTATTAAAAGTATTAATGTCATCGCTGCTTAACTTCGGTAATCTAGCGGAACCGGGTGCTTTTAGCGTGACTTGACCGTAATGCATGTTGTGTGTGGAGTATCCCTTCATTGGCATTACTCCCAGATCCACTCTGACCCTTAGCGATAATAACCATTAGGGTTCCTTCTAAGGCTCAAATAGATCTGTTTAAACATTATTTGTACATGATAATGGCCATGCCCAGAGCAGAATGTACTTTTTGCAAAAAGACATAAAAAATACACAGAAAATTTGAATATAGTTATTTGCTAAAATTAGCTTAGATGTGACACAAGGCCAGAAATATGGGGTGCCCAATGAGAATCGTACTCACTAACAATGTTCTGCAAATATATCTTGATAACCATTACATCACTTGAAGTGCCCAGAAAATTTAAATATAGACGTACATTGTGCGCCATTCCCTAAGCTCAAGCTAAAAAAAATAAAACTTGGTGGGTTGAAATGCCGTTAAAATTAATCAATCATATGGGGCTTGTAAATGTAAAGGGTTAATTTGTTCACTTAATTAAAATAGCAAAGTTTAAAAATCGAGAAATCTCATCTTAACATCGACAAAAATATTAAAATCTCAAATCCATATATCTTATGATAAATCTATATTTAACTACCTAAATTTATATTATATATATGTGTGTGTGTGTATATGTATGTGTGTGTATACATATATATATATAAACATATATATATATGTGTGTATATATATATATATATATATATAGATAGATAGATAGATAGATAGATAGATAGATCTATGATAAATCTTATATATCATATAACTATGATAAATCTTAAATATCTTAATGATAAATCTCCACCTTCAAATCAATACAAATTGAAAATATTCGTCTGCCTTTAAAAAAGCTATGGATATATTTGATGCATTTTGGTCGAAATGAGCGATTATTTTAATTCATTTGAATAGTAAATCAAACAGAGTTACGTTTTCTTTAAAATTAATTGGAGATGGAAATTTGATTTTGTATTATTTCCTTCCCATATTATCGCCTGCACAAAATATATGATTGGAAAATTCATTTTACGTTCAAACTTCGACGTTGAGTTTAATCGCCAAGAAAATTGATAATAAGAAATAAAGAAAGAAAAATCTTGACTAAATTGAAATCAGCGGCGCCTTATGTCTGAGATTCAAATCCAAAAACAATCTTTTTTTGAAAAGATGATGAATCTATTCGAACGCTTAGAAAGAATTTATACATCGCTGGTTTTAATTGTGCAGCCTTTGTGTCTCTCTTGATGGCAATCCATAGATTGAAAGTAAACCAGTTTCTAAGCAAATAAAGAAATTCATTTGCCGTCTAGACCGAGCTGCTTCCAGAGAAACGCGCCAATAAAAACTACATCTTTTTATAATGAAGATAGTGTACTTGTCTGTCGGTAAGCGAAACTACGTCACCGCCAACTTTAAGATTTTATGTACCATCCTTTAGGCTTCAAGTAAGAGCGCTTGTCCAGCGGAAATCCCTGGTAAAGAATCTTTTCGTTGTTCCTTGGTACTCCTCAGTATTGCAAGTCCCTCGTCAATGATTGCAAATGGACTTCTGTCAGTATCAGCGATTAAGTAGTCAGCCAGTCACGCATTATGGCTGTTGATTGGCAGAGGAATAAATCACCCAGTCTATAAATTCAAGTGGTGTATTATAGCACAACTTATATAATAGGGCCGGGTTAGCTCAGTCGGTGGAGCGTTCGGCTAGAAACCACAAGGTTTCAAGTTCGATTCCGTTCCTCGCCAACTCAGCGTATGGGTAGCGCAGGAATCTGTGCGGTAAAGTAAGGAGCTGATGGTAGTTGTGGCGCTCCACCTCAGATGCCAAAAAACAATTTCGTTAGTCTAGCGCTAGTGAAAAGGGGATAGACTCCCTCGCTGATTGGCTGATACCAACTTTAGGCCGCCCCGACGACTTTTACTTACTTATATACCCAAAATAAGTATGATAAATGGAGGCGAGTAGTATAATGGTTAGAGTCGTAGGAAAGGGACTCGTCGACCCGAGTTCAATTCCTCGACGAAGACGTTTGGATTTCACATAGTGCTAATACCCTTCGGAAAGGTATGAATCCAATTCTCCCTCCACCTATGGGCAAATAGCAGGGTAGACTGGGCTCTTTAACCTTGGCTAGGAAACCAGTCTCGGAGAAGGAAAACTGAATTCAAACCTGTTAAACTCCGCTTAATAAATTGACCTTGTGTCGCATCCTGCTCGTGCAGAGGGGTTGGTAAATATATATATACCCAAAATAATCCAACACCAACGTCACAATTGCCTTGGTTATTTATGTTATATTCCCAATGGTTATTTAAAAATCATTATTTTATCGTAATTGAAGTGGAATGGACTCTCTCTCTCGTCTATTATGATGCATGAGGGTTCATCTAATGAACAACCCACACAATGTTTGTTTATAGTGGTGAATGCTTGTGTTGGACCATCCGTACTTTTTAGCACAGTCGATAGGAAATAATTGGTGCACAAGAAATACGACAAACCCAATCAACGACTGACCTCAGGTTATTTCAAAATCCGAGTTTTCCTTCTCCTAGAGTGGATAGGTTACCAGTCTAGGAGAAGGAAACTCTGAATTTGAAAAAAAAACTGAGGCATATCGTTGATTGGGTTTATGGCCTTGTGCACCAATTCTTTCCTATCGACTGTCTACCTTACTATTTTATCCATAGCTGGAGGGAGAATATATGGATTCATACCTTTCCTAGGGGTATTAGCGCTATGCGAAATTAAAACAGCCTTGTCTAGGATTTGAACTCGGATAGACGAGTACATTTCCAACAAGGATAACCATTACACCACGGGCTTCTTTTGTGAAAAGATGATGAATCTATTTGAACGCTTACAAAGAATTTATACATCGTTGCTTTTAATTGTGCGGCCTTTGTATCTCTGTTAATAGAACCCATTAAATTGGATGTCAATACATATTATAATAGAGATTCGGCGTCAAAGACCACAGAATATTTCTTGTTTAAGGTCTTCAAGTATATGAACTTGGTGAATTGGAAATCAGAGGAAGAATCAAGATCATCTAAACAAGAGAATTGTTAAGATCGGCTAGAATACAGAAAAGGTCTATTGAGACCTGAAGAGACTTGCAGTCAGTCGGCCTCCAGTGAATGAAAGCTTAGATGGGTGTGAAACCTCTTCTGGTTTCAAAATAATAATAATAATAATAATAATAATAATAATAATAAAATGAAAAAAATAAAATAAAAATGAAAAAATGGACAAATAGCTGGACCTTACCAGAGAACTGAAAAAGTTATGGAACATGAAAGTGAAAGTGATACCAATTGTGGTTGGTGCACTTGGAACAGTCCCAAAAGGATTAGAAAAGGGTTTGGAAAGTTTGGATATCAAAGGAAGGATTGAAACCATTCAGAACACTGCACTGCTGCAATCTGCCAGAATACCCAGAAGAGTCCTGGAGACCTGAGGAGACTTGCTGTCACTCAGACTCCAGTGAAAGACCCTCAGCTAATGCTGATGTGAAAACTCAAAAGGAGTAAATAGTAATAATAATAATCTTATTACAATGGAGATTCGGATATGTCTGTAACAGAAACCATGTCACAATACCCTCAGGAATTGATTCATTAATGAGATTATAGTCAAATTCATTGACCCATAGAATCAATTGTATTTATTAACACCGTCTCTGCAAAAATCTGGGTTAGATTTGCCTTCAAAAAGCTAATGTATTAAACATTTAAAATCACGCAACGTGTCTTATGCGTCACTAAAAAATAAAGGTTTATATGATATATAGTGTGGTTAATTTAATTACTGATTTTAACAAAACCAAGTTTGATAAATAATTACTTGGTGCTTATGATCTGTAACATAATTGTTTTATTCTCCAACGTATTCAAATAAATACTCTGAATGATTTTATATGGAAACCAATTAAAATAAGTGTAATATTTTCATATGCGTTCTTTAATATATTTCATTACATTTAAACTTAAACACTTACGCAACAATTTCTCTGAATGTTTGGGATGAGGCTTGATGATTAGTATTATCTGCGTTATTCGGACTATTGTCCCCATCTTCATTGTTATTTGACAAGAAATACCTGAAGAAGGCTGGAGGGCATACCGACCGAAACGTTGTACAAATAACAATGAAGATGGGGACAATAGTCCGAATAATGCAGATCTTTTAAAACTTTGCCGGTATTAAATAAACCATCGTGGTTGGTATGCCGTAAAACAGACCCAACCAAACCAGATAATTTAGAACAGGGGTTTCTTTTCTAAGCTTTTAGTGACCATTCCAAGTGCACCAACTACAATTTGGTACTATTCTGTGCATCATTCTCCCTCGACGATACAACAAATATGATAACGGTTGTACAAATCAGGAACACGAGTATTTGTTTTTGTTTTTCTTTTCTTCCCTATTGTTATGTTGTTTTTTTGTTGTTGTTTTTTTTTGTGTGTCTTTTTTTCTTTTGTTATTGTTTTGTGGTTTGAATGCACAATGCTCAAAAACAGGCTTGCCGACACGTTTGATTAAAAAAAACTGAAGATATTAGCTTTCACGAAATATTTCAAATCGAATTTGCATTTAAATAATTTAGCTTCACACGTGATATTTTTCTTTTGATGTTTTTGTTATAGATTTCAAAATACATGGTTTTCTATTCCCCAGACAATATATATATATATATATATATATATATATATATATATATATATGCTATATATATATATATATATATATATATATATATATATATATATAGTCTGTGAATAGAATCTATAACAGAAGAAAGGAAAGGCAAAGAAAAACATCACATGTAAAGTTAGATATTATATGTGTGTGTCGGGGGGGGGGATTTATAATTAGGACATCAGAAAATGTATGTCACACAGAGACATACACTCACATATATATATATATATATATATATATATATATATATATATATATATATATATATTATCTTATTTGTGCGCTTTTATATTTTGAATAACTTCAATAATATTTTCAAAAGTAAATAATTATTTTTCTGACTGCCGTGGGTGATGGTAGACTTTCATTTTTTATGACAATTTCGAACTATAAATTTTTAAAATTAGTTTTGTTTTCCCGATTCTCTGTTTTTCCTTCCTCAAAGATGGCTATCAATTGAATATATACACGGTGTCCCAAAATGATGTATACACTCTTTAAATATTAACAGTTAATAATACTTTTTTTTTCTATTTCAGATTTGACTTAACGTTGATAATGAAAGATACTTGTAGGTCCATTTCTTCAAGATATGAAAATTGTATTGACCAGTATGCCAACTAGTTTGTGCACATGATGTGAATTCATCATTAGATGAACATTCTGTAATTGCCCCAAGTAGCTTTTATCTTAAAAATAAATGTTAATTTGCTATGTTTTTGTATATTGTACTTACAGTTTTTTTCTTTATTTTTTCATTTAGACCCAAAGTGGTTTTAATTGATAAAAGCTTTAGAATAAAATTTAAAAAAAACAACAAAATCTTTAAAATAAAAAGAAAAAGTTTGAAAATTGAATGAGACGAATATTTTGTGAAGTTTTCATAACTTCTCTGTCTTCTTCTAAAATTTTTCATTTATTTTTTTAATAACTTTAAAAACTTAAGTGGATCCTTCCTTAGCTGCAGTTACTGCATATCGGCAATTGAGGGTTCAGTCATCTTTAGTTCGGTGGTTCTAGCTTCAGACTGACATAGTTTAATATTTCATCCTTCTTCTTGCTGTATCTTTCCTGAAAAAAAAGGGGGAATTTCTTTTTAATTCTGCAATTTCATTCTCACTAAAAAGCAATCATAAATTTTACAAATATGACACATGGCTTTAAAAATGCGACCTATTTTGTTAAAAGTTAATTTTAAAATACCACTGTAAAAAGTTTTAAGCCATCCGAATTTATGAATTTTTTTTTTTGGTAATTTATTGTCGTCTTATCGAAAATTCCCTTTTTTCAATAAGCATTAGGTCACGTGGTTCAAGTTTGAGCTTGATCACGGCATTTTGCTTGCTGTCTTTGCTGTGAAAACATGGTCACTCTACTTGCAGTATACACCAAGGAAAAAAAGACAGTGTCCCGATTTCTCTGGCCGGAAGAAGTGTCAGAGGCCGAAAAACATATGCAAAAGCTTTAGAAATATGGAAAATTATTTGTCTGATTTTTTTTCTTTTTAGATGAGCCTTATTAATTTGTATTATTCAAGTAACTGTTGTGATGTTAGTCCCAACAGTAAAAAGAAGTCAAGTCGAGATGGGGTAAAATAAGACAAGTGTATTTACAATTAATGGTACATGTACGACTAGCTTGTCGTTAACGGGAACAGTGCTCCCTTTCCACTCGGTGTCTCACTATTTATAGTGAGAACCGGTGCATGTTCTCCACTGTAGGAACGGCCGGTACAACAGTAACATAGAATACTTAACATAGATTAAAATTTGTACCTGTTTATGATTAACTGAATGCGAAAAATCTAACCCAATGGATTAATTAAAGAGTTCAAATTGAAGTTCCAAGGCTTTCAAGTTTGACCAGAAACCCCCTGAAAAAGGCTGCAGAGTACATCAGCTGTTATGTTGTTTATATAACAATGAAGATGAGGACAACAGTCTGAAAAAATCATCGGAGGATTTAGCACAATACCGAGAAGGTATTCACTCCCCCTCTCTCCGATTCACCACGTCTTACGTCTTATAAAAACTATCCTAGTGGCGTTATGATGATTCATCTTTATACTTTTCCATTTTCATCTAACTCTTCTTGCTAAAAACATTTCCGTGTTAATTTACACGTCAGTGTTACACTCATAGGTAATCTGAATATTAGCTAAATAAATGAGAGTAACCTCTGTTGTTTCTTTCATTTTGAGGAAGCCTTATATGTTGGTTGGCCATTTTCATTTCACCGTAAATCTACACTAAAAATACGAATTTGCTCGAATCAATACAACTGCATGTTTTAACACGAAAATATCATAAAATGTGTTCTTAATGACAATTAAGTTCATTTCAAATAATGCGCAAGCACAATTAAGAACACATTTTATGATATTTTCGTGTTAAATCATGCAGTTGAATTGATTCGAACAAATTCGTATTTTTAGTGTAGATTTACGGTGAAATGAAAATGGCCAACCAACATATAAGGCTTCCTCAAAATGAAAGAAACAACAGAGGTTACTCTCATTTATGTAGCTAATGTTCAGATTACCTATGAGTGTAACACTGACGTAAATGTAGATTTACGGTGAAATGAAAATGGCCAACCAAAACATAAGGCTTCCTCAAAGTGAAAGAGACAATGGGAGGTTACTCATATTTATATAGCTAATGTTCAGATTACCCACTCATATCCACCTCCCATTATGTTACAGTACAATAGCATTAATTAATTTATATCGTAAGGCTATCCTTGTTTATAAAACTGATGCCTCGTTGAATTCAAACGATTCAAAAAGAAAAGAAAGAAAGAAAAACAAAAGTTTCTAAATTTGCGCAAATATTTTCGCAGCAGAATCATAAAGATTGAAACCCTTCAAATCTTTGTTTATTTTTTATTTTATTTATTTTATTTTTTTCATTTGCTCACTTTAACCCTTCTGGTTTCGTTATGTCGAAAATGTCCTTGTTTTCCACTTGGCAGTTAATTATGGCCATTACTTTGGTTAGGAAGGGATTTAATTAACCCTCAATTATAATATATAATGGGATAGAATTATTCATAGGCAATCAAGAAATTTAACATAAAAACAATTAAAAAGCCAATCAAGTAAAAAGGAAAGAATCAAGAAGAGAAAGAGAGAAAAAGAAAGAATGAAGGAAAGAATGAATAGAACAAAGGGGGAATTGATAAAGAAAGAAATAATGAAAAAAAGGGAGAAAGAAACAATTAGATACATTTAAAAAGAAAGAAAGAAAACCGAAATGAAAAAGAAAAAAAAAAAGAAAATAATGAAATAAATTGGACAAAAAGAGAAAAAAAAATGGAAAACAAATACAAATAGATGAATAAATACATAAATAAATGAAGAAAGAAAGAAAGAAAGAAAGAAAGAGAGAGAGAAAGAAAAAAGAAAGAATTAAAGAAAGAAAGAAAGAATGAAAGAAAAAAAGAAAGAATGAATGAATGAAAGAAAGAATGAATGAAAGAAAGAATGAAAGAAAGAAAGAAAGAAAGAAAGAAAGAAGGAATGAAGGAATGAAAGAAAGTATGAAAGAAAGAAAGAAAGAATGAAAGAAAGCTTAATTAATAAAAAGAAGTCAATAAGTAAGGAAAGTAAGATAGAAAGAACGAAATAATTAAATGAGGTAGAAAAAAGATATGGGAAGAGAAGAAAGAAGAGAAAGAAAGAAAGAACACAGGAAAGACATTGAACAAGGAAAGGAAGAAAACAAAAACAAAAATAAAGAAGAAAGGAAATAAATCACGAAGGATAAAAATGGAAGGAAAAAAGGAAGGAAGAAAGAATGAATTAAACAAACAAAATTAATGGTAGGAAAGAACTAAAGTTGAAAAAAGAAAGAGATTTTTTTTATTAGAGGAAGATATAATGAATAAAAGAAAGGAAAGAATATGTGAGATGGAAAATAACAATAGAATATAAAGAAAAGAAAATTAAATAATCAGAAATCAGAAACGAAACGAGAAGGGAACTAACAAAAATAACAGAGAAAAGAAAAGAAAACTTTTGAAAGAATGAAAATAAAATCACAAGATCTAAATAGAAAATAGAAACAAATTAGAAAAGAGGAAATAATATAAAGAGACAGAATGAAAATACAGAAAGAATTAAAAAAACAAAAACAACGTTAGAAAGAGAATGAAATGAAAGAAAAAAAACAAGATAAAATTAGGGGGTGAATGAAAAAAAAGGGAATGAAAATCTACAAATGATAAAGAAGGAAAAACACATATTTATGAAGAATGGCCGTAGAAAGTAAAAAGTAAAAGTCGTCGGAGTGGACTAAAGTCGGTATGAGCCAATCAGTTAGGGAGTCTATCCCCTTTTCACTAGCGCTAGACCAAAGAGATCGTTTTTGCATGTGAGGTGGAGCTCCACAACTACCGTCAGCTCTTTATTTTACCTTGTGGTTTCTAGGCGAAAGCTCTACCAACTGAGTTAACCCGGCCCTTAAGAAAAGAAAATGAAATGAATAAAAAATCACAAATGAAATGAAAATATTTTTTTATCCTTCTGGATGCGTATTAAAAAAAATTAAACACAATGTTTTTAAAACAATTTTTAAAACTCATTTTTTTCTGAACCCATAGATGCTACCCTTACAGGTACTATCACTCCGGCACAGAGTGGACCTGGGAGTAATGGCAATAAAGGTTAACTCCACAAAAAGAAAAAAATGACAGAGAAAGGAAATAAATCTTTTCAAAGAATGAATATAGAATAAGAAGATCTAAAAGAATGAGTGAATGGAAAATTAAATACGAAGGAAATATGAATGAAGTTAACAAAGGAAACAAAATGGCGGCTGTGAGTGAATAAAAGATGAACGCGAAATATCACGAATGATAAAACTGGGAAAAGAAAGGGAAAACACTGAAAGAAAAGATGAAAGGTGGAAATTGGAAAAAGTAAAGAATGTGAATTGAAAACTAATGAAGGGAAACTAATAGAATAAAAGAAGGTGAAATTAAAATCTATGGAAAGAATGAAAAGGTACGGAACACGTTCCTTAAGAGTTGAAAAAAAATCAAAAATAAACCCCAAACAAAATGGCGGGCGAAAAAAAAATCTAAGGTGGCGAATTAGAAGCTCAAGAAAGAAAGAAAAAGAAAAGAAACAGAAAAATTAAGCGCCAATAACTGAACGAAAAATATTTTTTTTTAAATAACAACAAATAAATACAAAATAGAGAAAACGAAGATTCATTTATGAGGGAACATCAATTAACGTCAGGCTTTTATTCTATTCATTCATTTTTCATTATTTTTGTTTTTATTTTTCAATTAGGAATTTATTGGTTCCGCCATCTTAGGTGTTAGTTCTTCTTGTATTTAATGCTGTTAACCTTAGAACAAAAAAAAAAGGTAACACAAAATATTATCTGCCACTGTTTTTTTACGAATTCATTAGGGGCAATTAAAAGTGATGTTGAATTTCTGAAAAGGTTGAGAGCAGAGCATAGAGGGAATTCATTTGTAAAAAAAAGGATTACAATAAGGTCAGATTAATACAGAAATGAATCTTCAAGGTTGTCTTTTCACTTCAGGATAATAACTCTCAAAAGGATTCTAGTTACATCGCGGCTTCTAAGATTTTTCCTTGTAAATCAAAGACCACCAGAGTTGAATAGCCGGGAGAGAAGTGCCGACATTAAAACATGAAATAATTATAATTATTCTATTTACACGGTTATATGATATCAAATATTCCTATCTAATACGAATAATTTGCAAACATATATATTCGCCTCATAAAAGGAACCTAGTAAGTATTCTGAGTCAAATTTGGTTTTATTTGTTGGATTTTACGGCATTTCAACCCTTGTTGGGTTATTTTATGCCGAAGACGTTTTGTTCTATTCCTGATTGATGGATATTAAAAAAAATTTAAATTCCATTTTTTATCATATTTCTTTTTTAATTCACTTTTTTTTCCTATTCAACCCATGGATGTTTCAACGATACTGGGTCAGAAACTAACATTGGCAAAATAGAAAAAAATGCTTAATGATATAATTGACTCAGTATAAAGCATTTTTCAAACCTGTCTATCGTTTAATGGCATTATTTCTTAAGATTTATCAATTTACTAAACAGCACACGAACAAAATAAAAGAAATTTCAGAAGTGTTAATCTCTCAATAAAAAAATAAAAGATCAGGATACTCGCTCAAATGCTTAGCTATCCTTTTTTTTAAATAATCATAAGATTTAGTACCAAGCCCCACTTTTTTATCACACATTTCTTCATGTCCCCCACCCGTTAATTGTTTAGTATGATATAACAATATCAGTTTTGAAGAAGTGTAACATAAAAAATTGTATCTTTCAAATAAAACTAAAGGGTTTAACTTCAAATTTTAATCAAATAAAATCCATTTTATAATGTTTATAATTGCAGGGGAGGGCAACAGATGAAGAACTGCAAAGTTAAACAGATCAGAAGCCACGCATATAGCTGGTACCAAATGCACGATAACATTAGTGGGTGAACACTTGCCTAGATTGCACACGCTGTTGTGCTCAGCTAGGTTGTAATAACAATTTAACCCCAGAAAATCATATTTTTTACCTATATAGGGAAAAATAAAAAAAAATGTTGATATCACTATGTTATTCATATTGCCCCCTATTATTATTGAATTGCTCAGCAGTAGGGCGTAGGCCCCGCGTTGGGAATCTCTGGTGTAAGACTCCACCTCAAAGAAACAAAAAAGGGCGCCCTGGGTATGACAGATTCACTGGTGGTGCCCACTAAATTACACCGACTGACAAGTTGAAGTCAGTGGTAACTGAGAGAATTGAATATTAATATTCAAGAATGCCGAAAGATTTTGGTCAATATTTTATTTGATTTCTTTCTCCTCCATTGGGCAAGATGGGTTAATTTCTCGGTCTAATAACGGCATAATCTCACCTCCTTGGGTTAACACCGGTTCGCTGACTGTTTACATTTATTCTGATCATCAAACAGAATGAATCACATGCAAATCAATGTCACGTGATCTTTGTTGTTGTTTTGTTTTATAGCTTGTTCATTTTTTATAGCTTTTTTAAAAAGATATTTTTTCTTTTTTACAGAATGTTTTTGTTTGTTTGTTTGTGTTTTGTTGTGTGTTTGTTTGTTTGTTTTTTTATTGTTTTAAGATCTTGTTCTTTTTTATAGCTTGTATTTGTTTGTTTTTGTTTTTTTTAAGATCTTGTTTTTTTTTTTTTTTTTTTTTGTAGCCTGGTTTTGTTTTGGGCTATTCTTTTTTTGGGGCGGGGTGTCTTGTTTTAAGATCCTCTACGGGTCTGGTTTTTTTTTAATTATTTTTTTTTTTATTTCTATTGTTTTTTTTTGGGGTTTTTTTTTTGTTTTTTTGTTTTTTTTGGAGGGGGTTGATGATATAACATACAAGCCTTTCTCAAGTATAAGTTGCATCTAGTAGTTTTATTATCTCACTTCGAACATCACCTTTCCCAAAAGTATTAGGGCCACTCGCAATGGTAATAACCTCGTTCAGGATTTAACCTCGGCATGGACATTTCCTACGACGGTAACCATTAAACTATGCGCCTCCACATATTCATATATGATAAAATATACAGCCCCTTCTCAGTTGTAATTTACTGCTTTCAGTTTTACCTCACTTCGAATATACCTTTCTCAAGAGTACTAGTACAATATGAAATGCAAAGGGCCTCATTCAGGATTTAACGTCGTCGCGTCCATTTCCTTCGATTGCAACCATTACACGATGCGCCTCCACATATCATATAACATTTAGGCCTTTCTTAAGTATTAGTTGCATCTAGTAGTTTTATTATCTGACTTTGAACGAACCGTTCCCACCAGTATGGATTCATACCGTTCACAAGATGTAAAGGGTTAGGTAATTATATCAGTATTTCTGAAACATTTCTAATCATCATCAGCATCATCATCATCATCTTTATTCATCTTGTCATGTTGTCACCACAGATACCCATCTCTCTCCTCTCTCTCTCTCTCTCTCTCTCTCTCTCTCTCTCTCTCTCTCTCTCTCTCTCTCTCTCTTGCCGTTCGACCCTATCTATCATCGTGGCGACCCATGATGCCTAAAACGGAATCCTGGTGATTGACCAGTCAATAATATGCAACACTCCATTTGAGCACTCACTAGGCCTAGGCGGGCGTTTGAAGAGGCCCCTTTCGATCAATCGGTTGGTCACTTGAAGCCCTCTCACCTATATGATTTTCCAGACTGCATTGCTCTCATGGTAAACCCTAACCCTTCATATCATATATGTGCTTGAAGCGCATGGTGTAATGGTTAAAGTATTTGGAAATGGACTCGTCCCCCGAGTTCAAATGCTGGACGTGGTAATTGCATTTCACTTAGCGCCAATATCCTTGGGAAACGTATGAATTCTACTCTCCCTCAAGCTATGGGCTCTTTAACCATGGTTAGGAAACCGATCTAGGAGAAGGAAAACTCTGAATTCAAACCTGATAAACTCCGCTTAAGATCTTGTGTCGCATCCTGCTCGTGGGAAGGGGTTGGTAAATATATATATATATATTTGTGTGTGTGTGTGTGTGTGTGTGTGTGTGCTAGAAGGCGGTGACTGAGGATCTTAGTGTCCATGGTGTGACATTAAACTGTATCTAGTGGTGAGGTTGCAATACTTGTGTTATGGGGGAGAGAGTTATGGTTGCATCTATCGGTTAAACAGATTTTTTTAAATGAGTTTAGTATGGCACTATGCTGGGGGCACGGTTTTTGCTTGTTTAAATCAAATGAATTACAATGACATCTTTTTGTTACTTGATCAAGTAGTTTTTATTTTATTTTTCCCATGATCACCGCACGGGGGAGACCAGGCCTCAGCCTGTCTTAACCTTCGCCGGCCAGGCTGAATCTCTCGACTATCACCTCACACGCTTCCTTTCTCCCCTTCGCCACGTCATTCTTCTTCCAGTCAAAAACAATGCCTCGCATCTTTTCTGATATCATCCCTGAAATTTTTCCTTTACCTATCAAACTTTTCCCTAACTAATGACTCAAACTACCATCATGGTTCCACGTCAGAACCATTGTGTCACATTAGAATACTTACGCTTTAAAACAACTGAATATCCAGCAAGAATGATTAAAAGAAAAACGTCTTCGGCTTTAAATAACAAAGGGTTGACATGACGTAAAAACAACCAACCAACCAACCAACCAACCAACTAAATATCAACGCTTTTAGCAATCAATCACTAAATCCGCACTGAGCTGATCTATAGCGACCTCCAATTTTACGTGTCAAACCCCCTCAATATCAAACACAATGAAACTTGCCTAAAGCTTAATATTATCTTAAATTTGTTTGACTATTCAAAAGAAGAAACATTTTAAAGATCTCATGAAATTTTTTTTTTAATTTTCAGCTTACGGAAATAATGAAAATCATGAACAAAAACAATGTTTATATTTTTGCACCGTTAACTCAATTGAAATTTAACATAGCCAAAAACTATCCACTTTTTCAAAATTCTATGAAAAAGCTACAGTCAAATTTTCACGAGAATATCGGTAATAATTCATCTGTTGATGAAATTATGTTTTAAAAAAGTTTTTCCTATAATATATAAGGGAAAATATTTTTACGAGGTCCCTACCCTATTTCATTTTATGAAATCTAAAAAAAATGAATCGAGAAAAAAAACGATTTTTAATTTTTTCTACAAAGATAAGAGTCTGAATAATTATATCAGATGTTTACAAGTTTCTATACGGGATTTTTTTTTTTTAGCAAAAGAACCATGAATACAGAATTCTGCTAAAAAAAATCAATAAATAAATCGAACGCTATCATAAAAAAAACGGATTATTTTTATTATTTTGTAAGATAACGGGGAGTAATTTTTCCCAATCGGATAATTAATATATAAAGTCTTGTCATAGGTCCAACGGGAGAAAATTAAATATTTTATTAAAAAAAAGAGGTGCTCAATAGAATTATTTTTAAAAATTTAATTATCATTTTACATTAGTGACGTGTTTTATATCTTCTGATATCTTCTTCAGTCTTTGATTAACTACATTTTATGGTTAATCAAAGCCCGAAGACGATATCAGAAGATATGAAACACGTGTCGCTAATGTAAAATGATAATAGAAAAAAAAAACAAAATCCTTTTTCAGACCTTCTTATATATATATATATATATATATAATATATATAATATATATATATATATATATATATATAATCGACATTGCAGTCTCGGAAGACAATATATTTCACGTGCCTCTGAAGTTACAGCGCCTTCCGTGACTTTGAATATCAATGTTCGTAAAAAAAAAGAGCCCCGAGCACAGATATCTCATGTGCACGCTGGTCCTGAATGTATTGGTGTGCCGGTGCTCTGTTGGCATCGCTTTCTCCTGGACTGCTTGGCTTCTTGGCATTGCGCCAGGGTGAGTTTAGACATGAATAGCCAGTTACAGAGAGCCTGTCGCCACCGAGGGCAGTACTGAGTCAAATTTATCCCAGCTGGAAGGGGTGATGCTAAATCACCTGAGCTCAAACTTACAGATATCCTTAAATCGCAGCTGGGGGCAACCAATCTGTCTCTTGCTAGATGAAGGTTCCACATAGAGGGTATATTTGCACTCATCCTACTTATGAGGGCTTGACACAAGGACATTTTTATGTGGGCCCACTCACAAAACGAAGCTTATGGGTGGTTAGTGGAAAAAATTGATCCCGTCGGCATTCCCCCACAATAAACCCAGCCCTGCTCCCAAGGAAAAGCCCCCTGGGATCGACGCTATTAATTATAACTTAACCTGATCCAGTGAGGCCGGGTGGGAAGTGAGGACCCCAGTGAGGCCGGGTGGAAAGGTTAGTAAGTTCCACATTGAGGGTGTCCTTTAGAAATCGTCCATCATCCATCTGGAATTCATGCTCAGCCAGCGGAGACGACACTGTCTCAGTGTTGTATACTGGATCATATTATATTCCTCACACCACGCATTCTTTTCTGAAGACGGCTTCATATATGAGAAAATAAGAAGCGAACCATATGATAAAAAGGGTCGGGGCTCGCCATTAAGTTGGGGGCAATCTTATAGGTGCTAGGGATTGATGTGATCAGCTGATTGGTCGGAGAGGCCCGCTCCGACCGCCCGTCTAGCCAAAGTGGACTGTTCCATGTCATGAACTGCTCAGCCGCCTGGGTTCCAACCTTAAGCATTCCGGGTTACCTCCCACGGCCAACAGGTGAACCCTTTGAGGTAATCTTAACACACTGCAGAATTCTAAAGCACCATCCGACATGGATTTTTCTAATTATTCTAGCTGATTTTAAGAGTGCTGTGGTCTAGATGGCTCTTCCACTGATCTTCATATTATTATTATTATCTTATAATGGAGATTGTGTGTTTGTCTGTCCTTAAACGAAAATATATCACTACTTCAGTCACAATTCCCTTAGTTATTTACATCACCTTTTCCATGGTTTTATTTTTATTTAAACTTCAATTATTAATAAAATTATTTTAATTAATACTGTTGGCCTTATCTACATACTAGATATTTACCACGTAATCCACGGGTACGGATGTGGCACAAGGCCCTATTAATGTCGGACAACCCACAAGCCGATACTCGTGGGTGGCGGGTGCAAAAAATGTGTTGATCTCGTCGGCATATCTACATACTAATAACGTGCAATTATATTTACTAGCAAAATAAAAAACACCCTCCGGGCGATGTAAAAATGGATTTTTGAAACATATTGCCTGAGGGGAGGGAGTTAAAAATTCCATGTCAGCGAGTTTGTACCCTAAGTAAGTAAAATCATCAAATTAATTAAAGGATTAAAAAATAAAACAATTTGAAATGTAAACTTTAAATATGTATTAAAATAAAACAAACTATATATAGATATATAATACCAGTCATGTATTTATTAAAACTTGTTTTAAAAAGCAATGAGGACTGTCTAATGTTGCATGTTCAGATTTTGAGTGTATTTATTCTATGTTATGACGATTTTGGGTAATGTGACGTAAGCAGTGACGTAGTTTTTGTTACAGACAAAAAACGGAAGCGAATCTCCATTATTAATAGATATATACAATAAAATAGTGGATTACAGTGGGAACGGGAAAGCTAATTCGCATATTAATATTAGAAATTTGATTTTAATAAATATATGCTTAGTATTATTGATTTCTCAATGTTTGGTTTTATCTTAATAATCTTAAGATATGAGCAAAACTCTCGGGGATAAATCTTAAAATATTTCTATTAACAAAAAGAAATAACTGTACTTTTATTCTTTACTTTCTATTTTAACTAAATAGTTAAATTAGGAAAATTTAGCAATGAAAGACAGGAGTAATGGGAGAGAAAATTTCAGTTGTTCTATTTGTTGATTACACCCCCCTCTGTTTCAAATCTTTTTATCTACATTCTTATTTAGTATCATTAGCCTTTGTAATCTAATCTAATATTTTATTACATTAAAACTTAAATACTTGCACCCGAAAGGTGCATATATTTGCTAGTTATTATTATTATATTATTATTATTATTATTATTATTATTGGTGTTGCATTCATTGAAGTCCACCAGTTGACACATTCTCTTTTTTTTTGTTAATCCACACTGGTCTCCTGGCCGGGATAGGGTGATCCGTCTTTATCTATTATTATTATTAGTAGTAGTAGTAGTAGTAGTAGTAGTAGTAGTATTATAATTATTATTATTATTAACTCCTTTTGAGTTTTCACATCAGCATTAGCTGATGGTCTTTCACTAGAGTCTGAGTGACAGCAAGTCTACTCAGGTCTCCAGGACTCTTCTGGGTATTCTGGCAGATTGCAGCAGTGCAGTGTTCTGAATGGTTTCAATCCTTCCTCGGATTTCCAAACTTTCCAAATCATTTTCCAATCTTTGGGACCGTTCCAAGAGCACCAACTACAATTGGTATCACTTTGACTTTCATATTCCATAACTTTTTCAGTTCTCTGGCAAGATCCAGATATTTGTCCATTTTTTCATTTTCCTTTAGCTTCAACCTGTGATCTGCTGGCACTGCAAAATCCACCAGTTGACAAGTTCTTTCTTTTTTTGTTTGTCAAAACTAGTTCTGGTCTTCTTGCTGGGATAAGGTGATCCGTTTTTATTTCAAAGTCCCAGAGAATTTTATGCGTTTCATTCTCAAGAACAGATTTTGGTTTATGCACATACCATTTTGTTGTGTGGTCAAAATTTAATTTTTTGCATAATTCCCAGTGGATCATCTTCCCAACCCAATCGTGTCTAGTTTTGTACTCCCCTTGTGCTAGGTTGCTACATTCGCAGAGTACATGGTGTACAGTCTCATCTCTATTACCACATTATTATTATTATTATTATTATTATTATTATTATTATTATTTCACTCTATTCGAGTTTTTCACACCTGCAGAAGCCGGTGGTTCACTGGAGGCTGAGTGACAGCAAATCTCCTCAGGTATCGAGGACTCTTCTGAGTATTCCAGCCGATCTCAATAATGCTGTAGTCTGAATGGTCTCGATCCTTCCTCTGATTTTTAATTCATCCAGACTCCTTTCCAACCACTTGGGATTGTTCCAAGGGCCCCAATCACAATCGGCACGACCTGAACCCTCATGTTCCACAGTTAATTATTATTATTATTATTATTATTATTATTGCGTTTAGTCCGGTTCGTGACTGATAGCTTGAATGCTATTTTTAGTGCCTTTTTCATATTCTGTTTTGTCCCGTTGAAAATCTATTTATCACTTGAGTTTACAATCTTTTACAAATTGATTTCTTTATTTGTTTGAAAAGAGTCAGTGGAAGGTTGGGTGTTGTGTTTATGCAGCAGGGGGTGATTTTATGTTTTATGTGTGCTGATACCGTTCCTTTTAGGAGGTTAAATGTGACGTCCAGACAATTTACCACCTTCAGGTTAGGTTTGACCTCAAGGGGAAATCCGGTTATTTGAAGAACTTTATTGCATTTTCCTTTAATCTATCGATCTATTTATCTACATATCAACATATATATATATATATATATATATATATATATATATATATATATATATATATATATATATATACTAGCAAATATATGCACCCTCCGGGTGCAAGTATTTAAGTTTTGATATAATAAAATATATTAAATTAGAAAAGCTAATGAAACTGACTAAGAATGCAGATAAAAAGATCTGCAACAGAGGGGGTATAATCGAAAAATAGAACAACTTTGAAACTAACTATTCCATCATTTTCCATTACTCCCCTCTTTCATTGGTAAATTTTCCTAATTTAACTATTTAGTTAAAATAGTAAGTAAAGGATAATATTACAGTTATTTTTTCTTGTAAATAAATTTCTTTTAAGATTTATCCACGAGATTTTTGTTTATATTTCTTAAGATAAAACCAAACAATTAGAAATCAATAATACCAAGCACATATTTATTAAAATAAAATTTTAAACATCAATATGCAAATTAGTCTTCTCGTTCAAACTGTAAACCGCCATTTTGTTGTATATATAAATACAATTTCATGTTATTAGTACGTAGATATGGCCAACAGTATTAATAATGTAAAACAATTTTTATTAATAACTAAAGGTTTAAAAGAATGAAACCATGGAGAATTTGACGTAAATAATTAAGGAAATTGTGACTTGAGTAGTAATATAGTTTCGGTTACAGACAGAAAAACACACAATCTCCATTATATATACTAGCAAATATATGCACCCTCCGGGTGCAAGTATTTTATTTACATTTTATAATAAAATATGATATTAAATTAGAAAGGCTAATGAAACTGAATAAGAATGTAGATAAAAAGATTTTGAACAGAGGGGGTATGATTGAAAAATAGAACAACTTTGAAACTAACTCTTCCATCATTTTCCCTTACTCCCGTCTTTCATTGGTAAATTTTCCTAATTAAACTGTTTAGTTAAAATAGGAAGTAAAGAATAATATTACAATTATTTCTTTTTGTTAAGGGATTTCCTTTAAGATTTATTGAAGAGATTTATGCTCACATTCAATGAGATAAAACCAAACAATTAGAAATCAATAATACTAAGCATATATTTATTAAAATCAAATTTTTAATATCAAAATGCAAATTAGCCTTACCATTCACACTGTAAACTGCTATTTTGTTGTATATATAAATACAATTGCATTTCTATTAGTATGTAGATATGGTAAACAGTCTTAATGATGTAAAACAATTTTATTAATAATTGGGTTTTAAATAAAAAATAAAATCATGGATAATGTGATGTAAATAACAAAGAGAATTGGGATTTGTATAGTAATATGGTTTCGGTTACAGACAGAGAAACTCACAATCTCCATTATAATAAGATATATATATATATATATATATAGTGTGTGTGTGGGGGGGGATGGTCACTGTTTCAGCTTTTGCTGGAACGGTGTACCAAAGGCAGTATTATTGGAAGAGTGTTCAATATAAAATATAGCAGTTATATAATATAATAAAATAAATATATAAAGGTTTTACATATCTATTTATTTGGTGACAAAGGAAAATTCACAACCATATTGGTTTCATGCGAGGCAATCGTCAGGTGAATGTGTAACATCTTCACCTGACGATTGGAATTTCACATGGCGCTAATACCATTGGGAAAGGTATGAATCCAATTCTCCCTCCAGCTATGGGTAAATAGCAGAGCAGACTGGGCTCTTAACCTTGGATAGGTAACCAGTCTAGGAGAAGGAAAACTCTAAATTCAAACCTGTTAAACTCCACTTAAGAAACTGACCTTGTGTCGTATCCTGCTCGTACGGAGGGGTTGGTAAATATATATAAACATTTTTCGGGTCATTTATTACCGAATCAAGTCATTTTCATATTCGGTTTCTTACCCGACCTGCTGTTGCTTAAACGAAGTATTGAACAGGATCATCGCTGCTTAACTTCGCATATGTACAGGAAAGCACACACGCATATATAGTTACACCTACTGACTTATGTGTGAAGAAAAGGTGGAAGTAAATCCGACAGTATGTAATATTATGAAAGATTGAAAAAAACACAAGTTCATAAACGAGTAATGTTTATTTCGCCTACGCTGCAGTGTTTCAATATGTTTCAGTAGATCTTCATCAGGGCTTTGGTTAGTTTGAGGAAAAATAAATGTATCACAGAAAATAAGAAATCTGCGAGACTCTTTTGCTTTATGGTCGATTACTCTATTTAAAATTGTTGACGAAACGCGGGCGTTTGTGGATTTTTAAAAAACTTAAACAAACGCCGAACAAACGGCAATTTCACTTACGCTCGATGAGAGGAATGTGTGTGTGTGTGTGTGTGTGTGTGTGTGTGTGTGTAAGCATGAGTATGTATTATATCAAATTATAATTAATGACTTATGTATGCAGAGGAACACGCTCGCTATTACCGCATATATTGATATTCAATATAAAAAAGATTCGAACCTTAAGCAAGGATTGCAATTTTCGTCCTATGAGTGCAATTGAGGCACAAGAGGAACACATCTTAGACGCCTTCGTAAATGGTTTATGCAATGTCCAGACAAGACAACGTCTTCTTGAAAATAGGACTATTGCTTTAAAAACAGCTTACGAACAAGCTTATACATACGAACTTGCTATTCAGCAGCCCGGCAATTATTTCCAACCTAATACTATAGGTGCCGCCGTAAAACAACCTGTTATTACTGCCCCCCCCCTCTCAATGATAGTCCAACTTATTCCCCTAACCAAAATTTGTACCCTACCTGCTGTTGCTTAAATGGTCACCGATCTAAGTATTAAACAGGCTATTCGCTGCTTAACTTTGCAGATCTAACGCAAACCAGTGATTTCAACCCTACCTGCTGTTGCTTAAATGGTCACCGATCTAAGTATTAAACAGGCTATTCGCTGCTTAACTTTGCAGATTTAACGCAAACCAATGATTTCAACGTAATTTGGCCGTAAGCCTAAAACTTTTGAGTGACGAAGTGCTTGTATGAATACATATATACAAGAAAGCACACACACCTATATATAGTTACACCTACTGACTTATGTATACAGAGGGACACGCCCGTTATTGGTGCGTTCTATTGATTACGGCTATTGAGTGATTGTTTCATTAATATTCGCTGAGATTATCGAATTTTGAGGATTCAAACAATCTTGTCTGATGAGTTACATTGGCGTGTTTCCGTTTTGTCTTCCGACCCCGAGTTGCGCTGAAAATGACATCGTCATTCATAAATAACGTCAAGAAGTCTTTATTCAAAATGATCATTAACAATTAATTCGGCAACAAATCGGTGAACAACAATTACTGAAACAGGAAATGTGTTATCTATTCATCATTGGGAAAGTCATATTGTAGTTTCTCGCAAAAGAGTTTTAAGGATAACCAAGAAGAACACACACACACACACACACACACACACACACACATATATATATATATATATATATATATATATATATATATATATATATATATATATATATATCATGGTGTATGGTTGGCACTATTACACTTAAAGAGGCAGTACTGAGCCAACGTACAATGTTATTAAGAGATTGCTCTTATATATGTGATAGAGCGTTGATGAATAAATAAATAATACTAGTACAAAATAAAAAACGCACTCCAGGCGATGTAAAAATAAATTTTAAAATAAATTTTATTTTAAAAAAATCAGAAGCATTATAATCCATAATAAAAACTCAAAAGAGTTTGATGTAAAAACATATTTTTAAAAAAGTGTATAAAAAGTTACAAAAATGTTCATTATGTATTCCAGCTACAAAAAGTAAGTTAAAAGTCCACAGCACAATTGAAGAAAGATGGAAAGTTTTTTTTTAACACAGAATACGCATTTTTTTAAAATTCCAGCATCGAACACCAGCGTTCGTTTGTACCCCTCCTATCTAACGGTTATTTATTCTTCTTTCCTTCATATGTTGCTTTTGATGAAGACCGCTCTATTAAAAGGTCGAAACAGATTCTGTCAGGAAACTAATAACATCATTTGTTTTTTGTTTAAATGTTAAATTCATATATATATATATATATATATATATATATATATATATATATATATATAAGCCGAATTAACATCACGGAAATAGCCGATTTAACATCACGGAAGTAACCGAAAAATTAAAAAAAATTCAAATATACGGCGTTCCTCAACTTCTTAAACAACAGATGATTACAATATCACCGTGGGATAAGTACTATAAAAAAACACCTAGTACTTTCAATAACTCTGAGGATGGAATTTTACTTCCGAAAATATCTAGTTTTGAAAAAAAACAAAAGTTAAATAAATATAATTTTCAACACATATTGCATTGTAAATTGCCTTCAAAAAATCTTTATATTACACATACACACAATGCTTCAAAGATACTATTAAAAAAATTTATATATATATATATATATATATATATATGTGTGTGTGTGTGTGTGTGTGTGTGTGTGTGTGTAAAAATAACCTTATTGAATTTACAATTAATATATACCCTTGAAGCATAAAAAGGTTTGATCGATTTAGATACCACCTGTATATCATTTTCAAATTATTTTATAAATCTAAATGAAGTTAAATGAATCAAGAATGATATCTAAACTTAAAATGTCAAACATTTAAAATATATAAAAGTAATGTGAATGATTAATTTAATTTCGCTTTTATTTTACCACTGATTTAGAAATGTGTCTATGCTATTGATATAATCGCAGTTTAAGCCGATGAGCTGTTAATATGACAGCACTTACGAGGTATATAAAAAAAATTAAAGGACTGGTGTCACAAAAGATCTTTAGTTAAATCCTACTTAACGGACATAAATTCCACAGCGTATCTTTGAAGCGTAACACAGATTCACAAACATATGTGGTTGAATGTTTATTGATCTAAAGAAATTTCATCATCATCATCATGTCGTGCAAGCAGCACGGATATCCATGACAATCTCTCGCCAGCCTTCCCTATCATTCATTGCACCTGGGAGTTCTTCCTCGCTGCAGCCAGCATCTTTACATAGCTGGTCAATGTAGGTCCTTGCTGGGCGTCCCACACTAGCATGTCCATGTGTTGGCTTCCACAGGAGAACATCGCTTATGAGTTCGTCCTTGCTTGTCCAGCAGTGTTCTGCATGTCTAGTTCGTCTAACTCGGGTGATCTGTGAGATATTTTTAAATAAAATAACCGGTGCATTTTATCTTTTATTCATTAATGTATCAACATTTCATTAAATTGGATTAATTTGATTTTTAGTATTTTTTTTCTTTCAGCGGGGTGACATACGATGATGGAATTTAGGTCCGTTAAGTAGGATTTAACCAGATCTTTCTCAAACCCAAACTACAAACTATCAATTTTCCCCTTCAGACGATCAACAAGCATGTCTACAAATAGATACTGTGGCGTTTGTTTCGTTCATTGCACGAGAAGAGGCGATTGATGTGGCACGACAACTCGTGGATACATCACCATGACAACTCACCTGCTAACACTGCCCTGAATATCCGAGGGATCCTGGCCTAGAAGAACATCACGGTTTTAGAGCAACTTCCCTTCTCGCCCGACCTGGCTCCACATGATTTTTTCCTCTTCCTCAACCTCAAGGGGGTCATCAAAGGAACCCGTTTCGAGGATGTTCACGTCATCAAGAAGGCCGTGTCGACAGAGCTACGGGGAATCCCGGAAGAATCCCTCGAGGAGTGCATGCAAGCGTGGCAGATAAGGATGGGAAAGTGCATTAGACTCCAGAGGGGTTACTATGAAGGGTATAACTTGTAGTTTGTAGTTTTGATTTGAACTAATCTTTTTGTGACACCAGTCCTGGAACTTTTCTAACACACACACACACACACACACACACACATATATATATATATATATATATATGTGTGTGTGTGTGTGTGTGTGTGTGTGTGTGTGTGCCCACACATCCATATACACTTGTTCATGCTTCCGTGATGCATCTTTTAGAAGTATTCAATTCTTCTTAACCCTCCGTGTCCCCTCGCTTATTCTTTCCCTCTTTGTGATCCCGATTACATGCTTGCACACACACACACACACACACACACACACATATATATATATATATAATATATATATATATATATATATATATACGTTTAAAATCGAATGGTTTAAAAACTACCGACTTAAGTTTCTCGCAGAAGTGTGAATCTTCAGGGTATTTTCTTCCTAACATCGTTCTGTATTTTATAGCTGACAACTGCCCCTTTTCAATACAGAACGATGGTAGCACTACCCAGCTATAAAATATAGAACGATAGTAGGAAGAAAATACCCTGAAGATTCACTCATCAGCGAGAAACTTAAGTCGGTAGTTTTTAAGCCGTTCGATTTTAATCGTCTATTTAGCTCTTTATATTGAGCACTTTTTAATCGGTTTTAGGAAAAAATCCAGAAGTAAATAAGATTTTATACTTGTTTGCTTGGTCGATTTAATGGTAACTGCGATATATATATATATATATATATATATATATATATATATATATATATATATATGCCTTGTATATAAGTTTTATAGCTTGGTAATCGCGGCACTTCATGTTAATGAGCTAAACTCTTTTGCATATTCAACAATAAAAAATATATTGTAACATTAATATTTCATTATTCATCTGTAATGCATTTTGTGTTCATATCAAATAAGCACCTTGGTTTCTAGGCGAATACCGTCCCTCGCCAACTCAGCATATGAGTAGCACAGGGATCTGTGTGTTAAAGTAAGGAACTGATGGTAGGTGTCGCGCACCACCTCAGACGCAAAAACAATATCTTTGGTCTAGCGCTAGTGAAAAGGAGATATACTCACTCGCTGCCTGCCTGATACTGACTTTAGGCCACCCCGAAGACTTTACTTTTATAATATAAGTAGATCTGCGAAACTAAGTTGCTAAGATGAGACTTGATGTGTGTAATTTGTTTTGTCAAACTGCTGGACTGTACTTTGAAAAAGTATCTTAAATGTTTGAAACCATATTACTGTCCTCCCTCAGGGAAATTATTGGTTGTAGTGGTCATTTGTTCTGGGGTGCGAGTTTTAAAGGAAAACCAGCGACATAGTTGAAAACGCCTGGGTAAAAAATATGTGACACCTTCCATACCATTGAACATTGATATACAAAAAAACAAGCAGAAGACTTGAACGTCTACACTTGAACATCATGAAGAAAAAACGTGCTTAAATAATAACCTCCTTACAAAATACAATATATATATATATATATATATATATATATATATATATATATATATATATATATATATATATATAAGTAAAGAAATAACAAAAGACTTAGAGATTTAGCATTATAGTTTATCTTCTGAAATAGACTATAAAGCTAAAGCTCTAAGTCTTTTGTTATTTCTTTACTTATATATTTGCTCAGTGACTCTAACATTAAGAGCACACATTGAGCTCTCAAACTGCGACAGGTTTTTTAAATAAAACTCTTGTGTCGTAAGGAAGATTTCTTCTCTGGCTTTTTGGATTATAATATATATATATATATATATATATATATATATGTGTGTGTGTGTGTGTGTGTGTGTGTGTGTGTGTGCCGAGGTGTCGATTAAAATCCCCCAAGTGCTTAAGCACCTTCACACAAAGGGATGAAAATTGCCTGCAAGAAAAATTTAAAAAGCCGAATTTGGTGACCCAGAATATCTATTCAACAATCGGGTAGAACAAATAAATGCAGACATAAAAATAAGAACAAACCTAATGATTTCAGGTATTACGTAGGGGATGAAGATGGGAGAATAACACATCTTCCACACCGAAAATGGGTACAATTCACTTCTATATTGTAGAACGATAGAGGACAAAAAATATCCCGAAGAGAAACTCGAGTCGATCTGTTTTAAACTATTCGTTTTTAATCGTACATATATATATATATATATATATATATATATATATATATATATATAAGTATGTGTGTGTGTGTGTGTCTGTGTGTGGAGAAATATAGACAAACACGGTATGTTAGACTAGATCTAAATTTATTATTGGTCTTAGTGTCGATGTCGTCCAATAATAAATTTATATCCAGTGTCACATCATGTGTTTGTCTATATATCTACATATACTTTCGGATTGATTTCCTCATTTTACTCCCGTATATATATATATATTATATATATGTGTGTGTGTGTGTGTGTGTGTGTGTGTGTGTGGTAAAGAATAGGGAAAGAGTGTGCAAAAAGAGCGACTCAAAGAAGTAGATGTAAGACATATATTTCGTCTTGCCTTGAGCAGGACTTCATCAGTCTTTTGTTAGAACATTAATGCAACAAAAATAAACGACTGATGAAGTCCTGCTCAAGGCTGGACGAATTATATCTCATACATCTACTTGTTTTAGTTGCTTTTTTATCCACTTTTTCCCTATTCTTTACCACATTCTGTCGGATTTACTCTAACCACCCTCCTATCCTCATATATATATATATATATATATATATATATATATATATATATATATATAAAAAATAAAAATATATATGTGAAATAAAAAGAATAAAACATTTTTTCTGAGAACGATACATTTTGCGGACCTTCTTCTTTTTTTATAAAATATTACATTTTCTCCCGTTGGAACCAGAACAACATATATATATATATATATATATATATATATATATATATATATATATATATATATATTATATATATATGGGAGTGGGTAAACAGGACTTACGGGAATAAATATGTAGATCAGAATCATGTTGCAAATAAACTTTTTTTCCCTTAGAGAGAAAACAGTAATTTGAAAACTGCCCGGATATAATTTCTGAATCGATGTTTTCTAAATGAGTCGAAAAAAAAAGGCAGAAACTCTTTTAAAACATCTTATAAACAAACTAACATATAATCAAATTTCGATGCAGAAAAAGTCAAATTTCTCACCGGATGTGTTAATATGTTTTGACAATCTGATCTCTCGTTTTGTTCCGCCATTTTGTTTGAACAAAATATTCCGCATCAGTTACAAGCAAATTTCTACTTTGCAATAAGACAAATTTGCGATTAAAGATTCATTGATTAGATTGATCATAAAGGCATATCAACACGTATAGGGTTATGCTATATCAACACGTATATATATTTACCAACCCCTCCGCACGAGCAGGATGCGACACAAGGTCAATTAATTAAGCGGATTTTAACAGGTTTGAATTCAGAGTTTTCCTTCTCCTAGACTGGTTACCTAGCCATGGTTAAAGAGCCCAGCCTGCCCTGCTATTTACCCATAGCTGGAGGGAGAGTAGGATTTATACCTTTCCTAAGGGTATTAGCGCTAAATGAAATGCAATTACCACGTCCAAGATTTGAACTCGGGGCGACGAGTCCATTTCCCATTACTTTAACCATTACACTAAGCGTTTCCTACTATCAACACCTATAGGGTTATGCTATGTCTAGAGGTTAGAGTATTGTGTTTAAAGTAAATGTATCTTAACATTTTTTGTGTACTTGTTGCTCTTACGATTTGAAGGATTGTAGCACAACTTATATACCACAACTTATATACAATATCACCCAAACCATCCGAGTAAGACGGACAAGACAGGCGGGACACTGCTGGAGAAGCAAGGACGAGGTCATAAGCGACGTCCTCCTGTGGAAGTCAGCACACGGGCACGCCAGTGTGGGCCGACCAGCAAAGACGTACATTGATCAGCTCTGTGCGGATACAGGATGCTGCATAGAGGACCTCCCGAGAATGATGAGCGATAGGGACGGATGGAGAGAGATTGTCATGGATATCCGTGCTGACAGCGCGACATGATGAGGATGATATACCAGAATATTCCAACAGTTGCAAAGAGGAGACTTGATGTATATAAAATATGTTAGGAGGCGGTGGTTGAGTTCTGGGTATGACGTTAAACTGCATCTAATGGTGAAGTTCCAATTCTGGAACTCTTGGGAGTGTGGAATGCCCCTTCATCATCATTACCTCCAGGTACACCCTGAACCGGAGTGGTAATACCTGTTAGGGTCCCATCTATGGGTTGAAGAGAAAATATGAGTTTAAAAATGTGTCCAAAAGAATTGAGTTATTTAAAAATTGAATTGTTTTATTGTTTTTTTAAAAATTACTTTACACTACTTGTTAAAATGATAGGCTATGCCTCTGCATTACGTAATATACCAGCATCACGTTGATTCGGGAGTGCAGGACTTTTGAAAATACTACTAAAATAAACACAGCCAGTGGCAACCAAAACTCAAACAAACAATTTTATCGTTAATTGTTTTATTTTCGTAGTTTAATCCGGACATACATACATACATAGCAACTGCCTTTTATATATGTATAGATGATCGCAACTAAGATTCAGTATCTAAGGATGATGTACAAAATTGGATGGACAGATACGTTTAAAAATTATTCGTATTCGATAGGACCGAACAGAATTTTTTTTTTTATAAAACAACTACACAAAAAGCGTAAATATGAACGTCAATGGACACGATTCTCTAACCATTGGACCTAAAATAACTCTAACCGGTTTTACATGCCATTAAAAGCATTCACTCTTACTAGAAATATTCAATATTTCTCTGAATTTTTTAGATGAGTCTTGACAATTTCTATTATTTAGATTATTCGGATTATTACCCTCTTCTATTTTGGAAACATGGCGCAACGGATATAAGGGTTGAGATAATATAGTTCTAAGTGGCAATCATCTCTAGGTTTCAGGTTCAATCCTGGCCAAGAGCGATAATTACATAGAATACTTAACACAACTTAACACTTGTACCCAATCATGGTTAACGGAATGAGAACAGTCAACCCCCGTGGATTGAATAAAGGGTTCGGTTCGAAGATCCGTTAAGGCTCCCGATTACGACCTGAAGGTTCTCGAATTCGACAAGAAGGTTCCCGAGTCCGAGTAGAAACACCTGAAGAAGGCAGAGGGGCACATCGGCTGAAACGTTTTACATACTAAGTTTTAATTGCAATTTGTAAAAGCTGAAACAATTCCCAAGTCACGTGGGTTCATTATTCCTCCCAGGTACATTCTAACGGAGAGGTACATGATCCATAGGTACTCAGGGGTAGAGCGGACCTGAGAGTAATAGTAATAAAGTGGTACTCTTGCTCAGTTGGTAGAGTGTCCGCCTGGGAACCACAAGGTTCTTGGTTCGATGCCGGCCCTCGCCAACTAAGCATATGAGTAGCACAAGTACCTGTGCGGTAAAGTAAAGAGCTGATGTTATTGCGGTGCATCTCCTCAGACGCTAAAAAAACAATCTCCTTGGCCTAGCGCAAGTGAAAAGGGGATAGACTCCTTAGCGGTCTTTACTTACTTTAGTTTACACTACCCAGATATCCAGAATCGAAACCTCAACATCAAATGTAGTTTTGTGTCAGACATCGCGTATAACTAGGTTTTGATCGAACAAGACGTTAACCCTCCTCGGGTGTAAAGTTCAGCTAGTGGAAGTTATTTTCGTCTATCAATACAGAGTCTTTCGGGAATATCATGTTATTTCGAATATTTCGAAAACCACCTGCGCTGGAATGATGTAAGTTGCCGACACTTGAAATTTCATTTAACTGTTCCTGTTTTGAACAAAATCTCTCCCGCAGGGTTACTCAGTCGACACTGAGACGCCATTGAGTGAGTTCATCTATTCTGAGGCCGTCGTATTGTCAACCACTAAAAATGTAAATTTTTCACATTTTATGAATATTCCCCCCTTTCTCTCTCAATTTGACTGTCTCTGTGTCATGGATCCCCCTCTCTCTCCCTCTCTCCGTATATATATATATATATATATATATATATATATATATATATATATATAATGGCATTCACAGACACGTGATTTGACTTATCTTAGTCTCTTCAGTGTGGTTAGACATTTTGTGAGCTACCTACAACCGGGATAGAACTCCGATAGATTCAGCAGCAGTCGGACAGCTCAACCGCTTACGTACGATTGCTCCAAATCTTTTTAGTCAGATTCTTGCCTTGATGGGCTACTAAGCGAAACTATTAGTAGGTATATCTGCCTCATTAGGTTTAACTTTATGTACATACATATATACACACACATATATGTGCATATATACACAAGCATATATAAATATATATACATATATATATATATATATATATATATATATATATATATATATATATATATATGTGTGTGTGTGTGTGTGTGTGAAGAGATGGAAGTGAATTCGACGGTATGTAGTATATTAAGAAAATTGAAAAAACACAGGTTTAAATAAGTTGAGTGGTAAGTTTATTGGACGACGCTGCAGTGTTTCGATCTATTAATTAGATCTTCTTCAGGGCATTCTGCACAATGTCTTTTTTCGATACACACACTCACACACACTTATACTCACACCATAAAAGAGAATATTTGACGTCATATTTCAAACCGTTCACCTTTCCAGCGTTCTTTCTTCAAACTTCAAATTTTGAACAGATTGATAAACAAGGACTATCGCAGTTTTTCTCGTTATTCTGCGATAAAAAAATTGTATTACCTTTCCTTATATCAACAAAGGCCCTGAAAAAGATCTAATTAATAGATCGAAACACTGCAGCGTCGGCCAATAAACTTAACACTCAACTTATTTAAACTTGTGTTTTTTCAATTTTCTTAATATATATATATATATATATATATATATATATACACATATATATACACATATATATATACATATATATACACACATATATATACACACACACATATATATATACATATATATATATACACATATATATACACATATATATATACATATATATATATACACATATATATATACACATATATATACATATATATATACACACATATATATACACACACACACACATATATATACATATATATATATACACATATATATATATACACACATATATATATACATATATATATATATATACACACACGCATATATATATACACACACACACACACACACACACACATATATATATATATATATATATATATATATATATATAAGTAAAGTCGACAGACTGGCCTATTAACGGACAGCAAAGGAGTCTATTCCATTTTCACTGGCGTTAAACTAGGGAGATTGTTTTTGCTTCAGTGGTGGATCGCCCCATCCGGACAATAGGTAGTCCCATTGGGGGTTACCCGACTACAGAGGTGCAATCGGGGTATTCTACAATCCCAACCGACGGCGTGTACTTTCTCCTGGATCAATCAAATACTTTTATAAAAGTAAAGAATATGTAATGAAAAAAAAAAAAAGAATAATAAATTTTTCAAAGGTGAAGCTATTGATAAGAAAATATGAGGATATTTGTCTGGGCAAAACTTTATAATGGAAAAGAGTTTAAAAGTCAAAAACTGTGAGAGACGTTTTGGCAGACATCTTGGAAAAAAAACATAATAGAACTCAACGTTCTCCCAAGAATAGCAAGACTTCATTGAATATTTAAAAGACGACGAAGCAAACAATAAACTTTACGATGAATTGAAGTCAGGAAATAAATGATCTTCACTTTTCATCCGTGCAACAATTATATTAAAATGTTTCTTTCAAAAAATTGTCACGCTTTTGATCAAGGCACCGGAGTTTGTATAGATAACATCTTGTAATTATTGTAAAATTATTGATTTTTTTTTAAATAAAAAATACGACATTTTATTAAGAAAAATAAAAGACCTAACCGATCAGCTTATAAAAGTGTCAAATTGAACATTAAAAAAATCAATATACCATAATAATGAAAAAAAATACTGAGAAAATGTATCTCCAGGCAAATAACTTAGAACTGAATTGCTAGGCGAAAGATACGTTCTACAATTTTCTTATATTAGATCTTATTGTTGTATACTCTCTTTACTTCTATTATTCTTCTGCTCATCTTTGGTATCTTACGTTCTTCTTCTAGCGTCTGGACTTCGTCTTGGGGACTTCGTGTCTGGTCTTCCATTAGGGATTTCTCTTTATCAGAAGCCCTGTGTCATTGGTAGTTTTTAGATAATAACCCAAGACTTCGATTTGCTTTAGATCATATTTTATTCCGAAATCCCCACCAGACTAACTGCGCAGATTGAGTACGGCAGTGCGCTTAACACGATTAACCACTTTCGTGGTTTGGCCGATACTGATACTAAACTCTCTTTCTAATCTAAACCGGAAGAGGCCTTCTCCACCGATTCTCAATGTCCCACCGGAAGGATCAGGATGAGGTCAAGCCTTGTCACCCAATCCTTCAAGGCCACCGGCTGCAAATTATAACAGCCATTTTGGTTTCTACACTACTGTAAATAAGTGTTAGGTTACTAACAATTATGTAACATTATTAAACCTTATGTAAGCAAGTAAGTTTAATTTTGTGATAAAACGACTCATACAGGGCAATTGTTTTGCTTTATCTTTCAATATAATCCTATTCTTTAAAAGACACGTCACATGCGTACATATTTTCCAACCCCTTCCCATGAGTAGGATGCTGCGCAAAGTCAATTTCTTAAGCAGGATTTAACAGGTTGGAATTTAGAATTGTATTTCTCCTAGACTGGTTGACTAACCAAAGTTAAAGAGCCTAGTCCGCCCAACTATGTACTTATAGCTGGATGGAGCCGGTCATGCTATAAATGATACGTTAATAGATCAAAATACTCATTTTCTAAAGAAAACCATAGATTGCATATGTGACAATATAGCATATGCCAAATATAATAACGATTGTAAAAATAAAACCGTTTAGAATGGAACTGAAAATGTGAATCAAATCTCATAGCATAATCTTTTTTCAAGAATCTATATAATGAAATATTATCACCAGTGGCGTCTCGTGACATTAATTCGTGGGAATGTTGCTCCAGAAAATATCTAAAATTATGCTAATATTGTGTAACACACTAAAAAATGCACTATATATATATATATATATATATATATATATATATATATATGTGTGTGTGTGTGTGTGTGTGTGTGTGTAGTATATTAAGAAAATTGAAATAAAACACAGGTTTAAATAAGTTGAGTGGTAAGTTTTGGTTATTTAAACATTTAAACATTTGTAAGTTTGGTTAATTAAACCTGTATTTTTTCAGTTTTCTTAATATACTACATACCGTCGGATTCACTTCCATCTCTTCATATATATATATATATATATATATATATGCCCTGATGAAGGTGTAATAGTAGCACCGAAACCGCGGTCGGGATACAACTTTCTCTACAACTATTAATGCTCTATAGGATCAACTACTTACGCTATGTTTACATAGTAGTAACCAATCAATGAATATATATATATAAATATATATATATATATATATATATATATATATATATAATATGGAGGGGGTTGAGAATAGAGGAAAATGTGGATATAACAAACACAGCTAAATTCAGTTGATATTTCGCCTCATTATTGGCTAAAGCTTTCTCAAAACTTTATTGACTTAAGTGCTTGTACATTTTGCTTTATAGTGAAAAGGTAAATGGGTAGGGGTGAGAGAAAAAGACGGATGGGTTTGGTGTGTGGGGAATGGTACTTTTATTTTTATGGGGTCAGTCGGTTGACTTAGAAGAGAATTTGATATTTAGAGTGTAGGTCAAATGTGTGATGTCCAACGTTTGTCAGGGGACCCGGTATATATATATATATATATATATATATATATATATATATATATTATATGAGAGAGAGAGAAGTAAAAAAGTAAAGTCGACGGGGTGGTCTAAAGTCAGGTATCAGCCAGACAGCGAGGGAGTCTATTCCCTTTTGTCTAGCGCTAGACTAAGAAGATTGTTTTTGCGTTTGAGGTGGAGAAAAACATCTACCATTACCTTCTTACTTTATGACACAGATCCCTATGCTACTCATATGCTGAGTTGGCGAGAGCCGGTTTCTAACCAGGAACCTTCCGATTCCTATGCAAGTGCTCTACCGACTTTGCTAAATCGGCCTATATTGATAGATATTTAGATAGATAGATAGATAGATAGATAGATAGATAGATAGAATTTCAGGTAGCGCAGACATGAATTCAACGGTGCTTGATAAAAGACAGTTTCTCACATATGCAATTTACAAATCATTTTCGATAACCATTACACGACGGATGCTGCATCTCCGGTGACATAAAGAGGCAAGCACACAATGAGACGACAGAGAAGGGTCAATATTTGACTTAATTGCAAATTACGACTAATTAAACCAATTAAAGTGGATTTTTTTCAAACAATTAGTAGTCCTAAAACTAAGGAATAATTAAAGACAAATTTCGTGTGATCAAGGTCACCAGCAAAAAAGTGTGAGTCTTACAACATTCTACACAGGATCCTTGTTTTATTATTTGGATTATTCGAACTAATGTACTCATTTTTGTTGTTATCTGTACAACGTTTTGATCGATGCGTCCTCCGGCCTACTTCAGGCATTTCTTGTCAGACTCGGGAGCCTTCTCGAACTCAGGAACCTTCTTTTCGAGCTCAGAAAGCTCCTAGTTGTAATTGGAGCAATCACGGAAGGTTCCTGAATTCAAGAAGGCTCCCATATCCGACAAGAGGGCCGGAGGGCACATCGGTCGAAACGTTGTACAGATAACAATAAAGATAAGGACATTAGTTCGAATAATCTAACTCATACACATTATTAAGCCTCATCTCAAACATTCAAAGAAATAGGATCATTGTTGTTTATTTCATAAGCGGCCATTGGCCAGTTGAAATAAACTTCGGCTTGGGATTAAGGAGTGAAATATTTATGCATTAAGAGATTAAAGGATGAAAGACACTTGTGCGTAAGAGATTAAAGAAAAGAACCGGCTTAGTCTTATGGGATTAAAGAGGAAATACTCTTATGCTTAAGAGATTCAATATTAATACACAATTCAAAATCATTGTAAAAATTTACATCGAATGAAAAATACTGTCACTTGTAGCTGGCGCATATATATATATATATATATATATATATATATATATATATATATAGAGAGAGAGAGAGAGAGGGAGAGAGAGACATGTGAGGTATACAAAACTTGGTAGTAAGGGATGATTCTATATGTGATTTCTAAGATACACTGTATTATTATTGTATGATCCGGTATATATAAATACAGTAAATCTTTAAATAACTAAAGAGAGCTCAATGTATAATAAACTTTTTAGGTTATATACAGAGCAATATTTCTCTTAGAAAGGAAGGAAAAACTCAACACCGTTATTCCATAATACATTTATTTCGACCAAAATTGGGGCCTTTATAAATCTGTTATGGTTTAACGATCGTCACATATATTTTGGTGCAAAAAATTTGGAAGGACAAAGGAATAGGAAGCAAAGTGATGAACAGTAGATACGGGAGTCAAAGTTGAACGGAATTAGAAGGTTCCGCTAGAAAACAAGGAATATGTGCGCGTTTGGCGGGAAATCCAGACTAAGAGAAAATCGAACAAAGAAAACAATATATAGGGTAGAATCAGACAGAAAGTCTGGTTTAACAAAAGAATGGAACAAAAGACTTCCTATTGTACTAGGTGACGAAGCTGGGTTTTTCCGGGATTAGAGCTAGAAAAAAAAAAGTGTGGCAGGGTTGCGCTTACTTCTGGTGAGACGCCACAAGCTACCGCCTATACCTCAACATTCGCCAGCCATCCCATTAGTTGTAATCATTATCAAGCTCACCACCCACATGCACCAACGAGAGAATTAAAAGAAATAAACTAATCTCCTCCTCT
>CM042161.1:68228247-68256232 GCA_023376005.1 Doryteuthis pealeii | reverse complement strand
TAAATTTATTGTACCTGTTACAACAAATAAATACAGCTCTTGGCCCTGTAATCGAGCACTTTATTTTTAATTCTCAATACAAGAAAAACAATTGTATTATATATATATATATATATATATATATATATATATATATATATATATATTGTTAGAAGAGCGTAGACACTGAGTAAACGGTGCTTGGTGACAGTCACTTACATGCCTATGATCAATAATCTAAGGCTCTGTGTCATTTACTCAGCTTATTTTGATACAGTCTCGCTAAAAAGAACACCATGCGTTGCATTCCTTAGGTTTCATTCCTTCAAATTAGCAAGACCTGACTCTGCTGCGTTAAGTCTGTGTCTATGAAATTAGAATCAACATACACATACTCTATCCCCTATTTTGAACACACTCTATTTATATATATAGAAGATTGCATTATCAATATATGCTAGCAAGAATATACACTCTTCGGGCGTAATGTTTTAATGTAATTGAATATTTTAGAAAATTTTAGAAAGACTAAAAAAATTAAACAGGAATGTATATAAAAAGATTACATTTAATTTAATTATATTTTAATTGGTTTCTATATAAAGTCATTCATGGGATTGACTTTGATAAAATTATATATTAGAGATTAATAACGTCAAGTAATCATTTATCAAATCCGGTTTTGTTAAAACCAGTATGCAAATTAACTTCACAATGTATCATGTAAACCTTTATTTCTGAGTGATACATAAGACACATTGAAGGATTTAAACGCGTTATTAACGGGGTGTTTTAGGGCAAATCTAACTCAGATTTTCATAGAGACATCGTGAGTAAATAAGATTTATTCTATTCTATGTATTAGGGATTTTGACTATAAATTAAATACACATTGATAAACTTACGAAATTCTTGAGGGGATTGTGACGTAGTTTCAGTTAAAACACCGAATATCCATTATAATAAGATTTCAATTCGAAGAAAAAAATATATATGATTAAGGCATGCCGACAACACTGATTTCCCCCTCTCTCTCTCTCTCTCTCTCTCTATATTATATATATATAATATATATATATATATATATATATATATATTATAAATCCCTCTCCCTAAATATCTCTAATTCTCTCTCACTCTCCCCCTCTCTCTCTCTTTCTCTCCTTGTTTCTCTCCATCCGGTCCTATCGTCTATTGCCCTTGGTAAGTCGTCTAGACGGCATCCAGTGGCGATACGGCTTGAAGTCTGATCTGATGGCTAATTTTTTTTTTCTCAGCAAATGACGCCACTCGTAGAGAAGAGCAGCAGAAGTTTCCTGAGATATATATATATATATATATATATATATATATATATATATAAATATATATATATATATATATATATATATATATATATATATATATATATATGCAGAGTTAATCGATGTTGCCTGGGATTTAAAAGTAAAAAGTAAATCTCTTATCTGTATTCATATATAGATTGCTAAAAAATTGTTTTATTATCTTATATTCTGTATATATTCTTGTTTCATTTCTCTGAATATTTTAGATGAGGTTTGATAATTGGTATTATTTGATTATTCGAACTGTCCTCATCTTTATTGTTATCTGTACAACGTTTCGACCGATGTAACCCCCGGCCCTATTCAGGAATTTCTTGTCGTAAACAGGAGCCTTCTTTTCGAACTGGGGAAACTTTTTGTCGTAATCGGTAGCCATCACGGAACTATTACGATTACGACAAGAAGGTTCATGAGTCCGACAAAAAATACCTGAAGAAGACCGGAGGGCACATCGACTGAAACCTTGTACAGATAACAATAAAGATGAAGACAATAGTCCGAATAATCCTAATATTCTTGTTTATTTTAACTTTATTGAATTTGTATTTTTTTATTTGTATTTTATCTATTTTTTATTGTGTTATTCTTTATCAATTTGTTTTATATCTCAATCATTTTGAACCATATGACCTTTAGCGACCTCTTTTTGATCTTGATTCAGAAGGACATGTTTTTCATTTACCCTAACCCTAATCCCTAACCCTAATCCCTATCCCTAACTCCTAACCCTAACCCCTAGCAAACAACCGGATATTGACGGTGAAAATGAAAAACTTGTCCTTCTGAATCGAGATCAAAAAGGGGTGCCTAAAGGCCATATACTCCATCATTTTTTATATCGTTGATGAGTATTCAACTTTTTTTTAAATCAATTCTATTTTAAACACTCTTTCAACACACCTCGTATATTGAAGAAATTTAACGTTTCAGTCATTTCTCATTTCTGTCTTGGTTAATAAAGCTTCAGTCTCGATACTCGTTGCTAAAATTATGACATTGCTAGTGGTTTTGACCTTTGTGAGTGCTCTGCTACTGTTTACTTGTGCCATACCTATGTTAATAGATACTGGACGGTCAATAGACCTATTGGATTTCAGAGTAACAGCGGTTCATGGTGATATTGATACAGCTAAGTAGGTTGGTTGGTTGGTTGGTTGGATTTTACGGCATGTCAACCCTTGTTGGGTTATATTTGGCCGAAGATATGGTTTTACTAATACTTGAAAATTACAGATATTTTAAAAACTCAAATATTCGTAAACATATTTTTAACTCATTTCCTTCTATTTAACCCCAAAATGGGACCCTAACAGGTACTACCACACCGGCTCAGAGTAGACCTGGAAGTAATGTTTTTTTTTCTAATGGCAAATAAGGGGTAACAATTTTTAAATTCCCTCGATAGATAGGGCGTATATTTTATTGATCTTATGTCATTGCTGATCATCGCCAATATTCCTCCATAAAAGAAAGTGTGCTCAGTCGGTTTTCAAACAATATAGTTTCATGCTGACTGAGTAGTGTTATACCACAAGCAGTTATTTACCCTTTTCCCGTCGCTGGCGAGTATTGTATTTTGTTAATATTATAAAGATTCCCTTCCATTTCATTTCCAATCTCCATTTGTTCTCAATTAGTAACCTTTGTTAGTTTACAACATTTTGGATCTCATCCTCGTCGCCAAAATGTTGCAAACGAGTATTGTATTTTGTTAAAATAAAAAAAAATTCCATTTCATCTCCAGCCTCCGTTAGACTATTTATTATTTCGTAACCTAACACAGGTTACGAAATAATAAATAGTCTAACGGAGGCTGGAGATGAAATGGAATTTTTTTTTTATTTTAACAAAATACAATACTCGCCAACGGCCCGAAGAGGGGAAACCACTGCAAGTTGTATAATACTATTCAGTCAGCCTAATACTCCTGTATTTATGTGGACTGGGACATACCCATTAATATTTATAATGAAACCCCGTTGAACTAATATAATTGTTTAATTGAATGATTTTAACTGCATTTCAATACGTTTAGGGTTATTTTAAGTATTTTATGTATTGTACATGCATCCTGGTATTTATGTGCAGTTATTTCTCAAGAGTTTATTTTATACACGAACCTATCGAATACAAATCTTTAAACATATGTATTTGACTCATAGATGGGACTCTAACAGCTACTAACAACCCGGGTCAAAATAGACCTGGGAGTACACGCCGCAGATCTCTAGAACTGCAGTGACATCATACCTTTTCTGCCAGCGGATCTTACCCCTCTGCACGAGGTACAGGCAGCGTAATCTAAGAACTGGGTTCGAATCCAGCCGGCTAAATTTTAATAGGGATATTTTCGTAAATTTTCCTGAGTATGGCACATTCTTTTTATTGGATTATTTAGTGTTATAGGATGTATCAACGAACTTCTTCAACAGTAACAGCCATTTTCGGTAGAAATTGGCCAATGAGATAAGTGGACAGAAAGCATTTAAGATCGTTTCGAACTGGCTTCAAATGAATTGCTGTTTGAACTTATACCAGGATGACCTATTTTTTGGATTAACACGAGAGGTTAACCACAGACTTGGACTTATATATATTTACCAACCCCTCCGCACGAGCAGTATGCGATACAAGGTCAATTTCTTAAGCGGAGTTCAGCAGGTTTGAATTCAGAGTCTTCGCTCTCCCAGACCGGTTGCCTAACAAAGGTCAAAGAGCCCGGTCTGCCCTGCTATTTACCCATAGCTGGAGGGGGAGTAGGATTCATACCTTTCACAAGGATATTAGCGCTAAATGAAATGCAATTACCACGTCCAGGAATTGAACTCGGGGCGACAAGTCCATTTCCCATGACTTTAACCATTACACCACGCGCACAGACTTGGACTTATATATATTAAAAGGAACACTATAGACTTAATGAACACTGCACACTTGGACTTGTATATATATTACAAGGAACACAGCAGACATTGAATAATATATATTACAGGAGGAACGTACCATCTAGGATCACCAACTGGATACTGAGAACAACAACAGAACAATTGAACCCTTACAATGTTGACACACATTCTAACACTTATAATACTGATATACGAAAAATAGATGGACAGTGATTAATTATATCACACCAATTTTTATCCACCTACTTTTGACTAACCGCGTATTCATTTGATATGACGTTGTATTTACAGCTACTGATCAGATTAGCTTGCTATCAAGTTTCGTCTGATTTTTTTCATCATTAATATAGATGGGAAGCGGGGAGGTACTCTGATTACTGACCCCATGGAAACCTTTGTTCAATCCACCGGGCTAATCTACTTCCATTAATTGAGTGAATGGTTCTATTGGGTCAAAAACTCTCTAAAGGTTATCATCGACGAGAGACATGTACAGAAGGCCAGAGAGTAATTATAATAACAAAGTTGCGGTCTTCAATTTGTGTACATCAGTTTAGAATAGTTTGCTACAAGGCTGTCATCAAGTAGGTTCGGTTTGAATACAATCTTTGGTTTGTACAAGTCTGTAGTTGTTTTTTTGTTTTTTTTTGTTTTTATTTTATTTTTTACGGCATATCAACCTCGGTGAATCATTTAATGCCAGAAATGTTTTGTGTTAAGTATCTGGCCGCCATCCTTGGCCAGTTGCAAAGAACTTAAGGTAAATAAGTAAGTAAGTAATGAGTTATAGAATCCTTTGGTAAGTGAATAAGTCCTGTAACATTGATTCATTTTGGTAAGTCAATAAGTCCTGTGGTATAGTATCCTTTGGTATGTGAATAAGTCCCGCGATATAATACTACGTTCCGACGTCCAAGAAGATCCAAGTAGTAATGCTAGTATGACCAAAAAAGGTCAGTATAAATAATCATATCAGCAGCAGGGCATTGCCAGTGATTGGACAATAGGAATCTTTCCCAGGTCACGTGCTTATAGGCGAGTCTATAAGTAGAGGTGAACATCTGGCACACGCCTTATATCCCAGAAAAATTCCAACATTTTGAAAGATTCGTAGTGATACTTTGGTAGAAAATTTACTTAAACTCAATTTTTTATAAACATTGTTTTCTATTTAACCCATAGATGTGACCCTCACAGGTACTACCCCTTCGGGTCAGAGTGAAACGGAGCAATGGTGATGAAGAGGGCGGGTGGATCCACATTCTCTAGAGCTCCAGAATTAGAACTTTACCATCAGATAGAGGTTAACGTCATACCCCGGACATTAAAACCCTCAGCCACTGCCTTCTAGCAATTATATGATAAAAAGGATTGGACTTACTATAAGGACAAAAGGGTCTAGGTGTTAGGGCTTGACATCACCAGCCACTTGATCTGATATGACCTCCTTAAATGCCCGTCTAGCCTATTTTAATGAGGAAGTGGAGTGTTGCATGTTATAGACTGCTCAGCCACCGGGATTCTGTCCTTAAGCATCACGGGTCGTCACCTATACTCGACTAGTAGTCTGATTATGGAGGTTTTTACTAACTCATCCGCTCTGTGCAGACAGTGGATGACTTCTTGAGAATTTACCAACCACAATGATCTATAAGGGCGAACGGTGAGAGAGAGAGAAGGAAATTCTTGCCGTTGGAACACCTTGATGATAATGTTGCTGCTGCTGCTACTGATGATGACGATGATACTTGTTTGCTTAACCACTTATCTATAACACTTATCTTATTTCGTTACTTATACACATATAGATAGATAGATAGATAGATAGAGAGAGAGAGAGAGAGAGAGAGAGAGAGAGAGAGAGAGAAAGAACGAAAGAAAGAAAAAAAGAGAGAGAAGAAAACCCTTCTTGTCGGATCACCTTGATGATCATTATGATGATGATGATGATGATGACGACGATACTTGTTTGCTTAATCACTTAACTATGACATCTTATTTCGTCACTTATAAACAGATAGATAGATAGATAGATAGATAGAGAAAGAAAGAAAGAAAGAAAGAAAGAAAGAGACAGAGAAACAAAGAAATAAAGAAACAAAGAAAGAGAAAAAGAGAGAGAGAAGAAAACCCTTGCAGTCGGAACACCTTGATGATGATGATGATGATGATGATACTTGTTTGTTTAATCACTGATCTGTGACGCTTATTTGATTTCGACACTTATAAACAGTTTCGGCAAACATCAGCATTCAACCTCTTGGCTTTTCATCTCCTGTTTTTGTTTTTTTTTACACCTTTCTTTTTTTTTTATTTTCCCGTTTCTGCGAGTCACCTCTTCATCATTTTCACGCACTCACCTGTGTTTGAAAGATGTCACAATAAGCCAATTATTTTGTTTCTTCTTTTTCTTCCCTTCTTCTTCTTCTTCTTCTTCTTCTTCTTCTTCTTCTTCTTCTTCTTCTTCTTCTGTCTTTTCCAACTGCAGCAGATTAGCGTCAATTCTCACAAGATACAAAACAAAGATTTAAAAAAACAATCAAAGACAAAACGTTTCAGCTCTCAATTCTAATTCGAAATGACAACTACGAATTCCACGCTTGAAGATTTCATAAACCGCTTAGTTATTTTTCAGACTTTTATTCTTACAGTTACAATAAATTTCCATTGATTCCAGGTCTTATCTGACTTCATCTTTTCTTTCTGTTTTTTTTATAGACTAAAAATGTAACTAACCAGTACATAGGATTTAGCAACGGTGGACTTTGTTTGTTGAATATCAGATTCTAGATAATCTAAAGTTTGCCAAATCCAGCAACAACGACGCCACTACTTAAATGAAAAGAAAATATCTACGAGTGTGTAAAATAAAACATTTTTCTGTATTTTGGAGATGACGTTTGTGCTACATAATTCATGGATAGTCAATGAATTATGTACGTACTGTAGTAAGAAAATCTTTGAATAAGAGTTCGTTAGATTTAAAACAGGAGATATTTATTTCTCTGAATTTCTGAGATGAGGTGTGATAATTAGTATTATTTGTATAATTTATTTGAATAAAACTGAGTGAAAGCAGTTTAAAAAATAATTCATTAACACAACTCCTACCCCAGCTATTGGTTAGCGGAATGAGAACGGATACCCCCGTGGACTAAGTAAAGGATTAGGTTCAAAGTTCCGTGATGGCTCCCGAATACGACAAGAAGGTTCCTGATTACGACAATTAGACCCTGAGTCCGAGAAGGTTCCTGAGTCCGACAAGAAATACCTGAAGTAGGCTGGAGGGCGCATCGGTCGAAATTTTACAAATAACAATGAAGATGAGGACAATAGTCCGAATAATACAATAATACTAAGGAGAGATTTAAGTGGAGGATTTCCCTAACCATTAGGTTATGATTTATTTAAGATGGCTCCGATTATAAACACTCGGATGCGTGCGATTACAGGCGTGAGATAAGCTTTAGGTTAGATGCGACCAAACATTCGAGGTGAATGGACGTCTCTCAGAAGTCGCACTCCCGCGCGGTGGATGTTGTTGTTGAATATCAGATTCTAGATGATCTAAAGTGTGCCAACTCTGACAACAACGACATCACTAGCTTAAGCGAAAAAAAAACTATCTATCTATCTATCATCTATCTATCTCTCTCTCTCTCTCTATATATATATATATAATATATATATATATATATATAGAGAGAGAGGGAGAGAGAGAGAGAGAGAGAGTTTATAAGTAGTCGAATCATATGTATGCTGGGAGATCATACGAAAAATGAGGATGGAGAATAAAACGATGTTGTATTACAAACATAAATATGGCGTGTATGAAATACAAGGGCCCTTTCATCCGGTTCTTTTCAAGTATAATCATCGGCGGCAATAAGTCAGATTGTTAGAGAAATATTCTTGAAACGAATGGAGAAGAGTGGGAGCCAGAGGGAAACATTTTTTAAACCCTCAATTTACACCAGGATAGGAAATATCTCCAGTAGGATATAAGAAGTGTCTAGGTCTCTGTCTACACAGAACAGGACGATGGAATAAGATATAAACAGATTCGTGAATACTCAAATGCTGTTTAGACTGGTCCTGCTTGCAAGACAGAGAAACACTCATCTGTGTAGTCAGCCCTACAGTATTTATAGATTAGTAAGTTTTCATAATGATTATATATATATATATATACTAATTATATAATTATATATATATATAATAAAAACACACAATCTGTTTAAAATGATGAATATTTCATATCATATTCTAGCTAATATTGAACACTATTTCGATTTATAAAGTCATCATCAGAAGTTGTTTTTAAACCGGATCATCGAGAGAGAAGATGAAAATAATTTGAAATCAAACGAAAACATTGTTGTTTCCAAAAAGCGTACAAGTCATTTGCGATCGTTTCGTCATTAGCACATCCGCTACGCGTTTCGGTCAACGACACATAATGTATATCTTAGTGTAACAGTTTTTGAAAGAAGAAGACATATTTCAAATTCAAAAATAGACACATTCTCTTTTTCAAACAGGAAGAGTTTTAACCCATGAACGGTTAAAAGGTCAGCCTTTTTTTCAGAAATAAATATTTTTTCAGAAAAGTTAATATTTTGGCACCTTCAAAATCAAAGGTATGGTTTATTGTTTAAATATGTTTAGCTAGGTGTTGTTTAGAAAACCTCGTTTAAATATATGTATTTATGTTCAGAGACCGTTTCAGTATATATATATATTATATATATATTATATATATATATTATATATATATTATACGTGAACAATTGCGTAAAATAATGGATATTATGTCTATATTTCTGAGATGAGCCTTGATGTGAATAATTTGATGTTTCAGACTGTTGTCCTCATCATTATTGGGTATGGATATAAACAACGGTTTAGCTCAGTCATTAGAGCATTATGCCTAGAACCACAAGGTTCTGGGTTCAATACAGGCCGTCGTCAACTCCAGTATTTATGAGGATTGGAAACATACCAATTAATGTTGATAGGTAGGGTATATAACATGTCCTCAATACATAGTGACATATTTACATGTTATCAGGTACAAAGAAAGATCACTAACCTTAAGCGTTTACAATTAAGTGTCATTTGATTAGACTAAAAGTTTCCACCTAAATATACTTTCTGCAATTTAAGTGAGATCTCCACAGCAGTAAACCAGTGCTACGATGTGTGTGTGTGTGTGTGTGTGTGTGTGTGGATAAAAGTATCGCTGGTATACCAGTGTAACAAGCTCAAAGGATTAAATAATTTGATTTCCTTAATATTGCCACCTTTAGAATTTCATAAATTTGACAAAATTGTTGTCTTGAAGGGAATTATGGGGAAATTAAATAATATGAATATCAACTGGTTTCTCACCTCAAAACATTTAACATCCTAAGAATTATCTGTTTTAGTATTATTTGTATTATTCAAACTATTTTCCTCATTTTCATTGTTATGTGTACAACAGCCTTTTTCAGATATTTCTCGTCGGACTTGGGAACCTTCTTGGACTCGGGATCCTTCTTGTTGTAATCGGGAGCCATCACGGAACTTTGAACCTAACCCTTTATTCAGTCCACGGGGTTATCCTATTCTCATTCCGCAAACAATTATCTGTTTTCTATAATGGTTTTTTATTATAATATCTGGAGTGTCCTATTCTTGATATCAAACCTCGGTTTTCGAACGTTTCTGTTTTCGAACTGTTCGGTTTTCGAATGTAAATTTTGGAAACATTTTGTCTTGGTTTTCAAACTTTGTATCCGTTTTCGAACTTCTTTTTCAGCCACCCGCCATGAAATTTTGATTTTAAGTAGGAGATATAGATTTGCCTGAAGTTTCTATGGAAGGGGGCACACCCTCACCTCTCGGTAATAACTCCTTTCAGCCTCTCCTCACCCACACCAACTTCGATATGCCAACACACCCGCCACCCCAAAAGGTAAAGTGATTTCAAATTGTACTGTATTGTAAACCCATCGTTACAGGCCCGGTACTGTGGCTCTCCGTGAGATCAGAAGTTACCAAAAATCTACCGAGCTTCTCATCAGAAAGCTTCCATTCCAACGGTTGGTTCGTGAAATAGCCCAAGACATCAAGACCGATCTCCGTTTCCAGAGTTCTGCTGTAATGGCTCTTCAGGAAGCTAGTGAGGCTTACTTGGTTGGTCTTTTTGAAGATACCGACTTGTGTGCCATCCACGCCAAACGCGTCACCATCATGCCAAAGGATATCCAAGTTGCCCGTCGTATCCGTGGGGAGAGTGCTTAAATTTTATTCTTTTCATTTTTTAAAGAAATTCCACAGGGGAAAATTGGTGGTACCTATATTTTTAAAACTAAAAATAAGTTGAAATTCAAAATAAAATAAAATCTAGGGATGAAAAGACTTTCGGACCAACCTGTGTATTATCATTATTTACTATTTCTACCTTTAATTGCAATTTATAGATTTTCATTAATTGTACAAGACGTGGAAACAACACACCACGTGAAAACAGTTGTATGGCCACCTGCCACATATCACACAAACCTTCCATGTGAGGTGAACAAGACATGCTGGGAACTGCTGGAGAAGCAAAGATGAACTCATAAGTGACGTTCTTCAGTAGAAGCCATCACCTGAGCACGGCACGGTAGGTCACCCAGCAAAGACGTACATAGATCAATTCTGCACGGATACTGGATGCTGCGCAGAGGACCTCCCAGGGACAATGAATGATAGGGAAGGATGGCGAGAGATTGTCATGGATATCCGTGCTACCAGAATGACAGGATGAGGATGATGACTAGTGTATTTAGGTATTTTTATTATATCTCTATTAATAATGGAGATTCACTTCCGGTTTTTGTCTTAACAAAGAACTACGTCACTGCTTACGTAACATTTACCCAAATCGTTATGAACATAGAATAAATACACTCAAAATTGACATACGACATTAGACGTCCGCCATTGGTTTTTTTAACAAGTTTGATTAATAACATGACGGTATTATATATCTATATATAGTTTGTTTTATTTTAATACATATTTAAAAATTTACCATTTCAAATTGTTTTATTTATTAATTTCATTTTATGAATGGATAATTTTACTTACTTGGGTACAAACTCGCTAACATTGAATTTTTCTAAACATGGACCCCGTTTTTATATTCTTCGGTTTGTGGATGGTGAGGGCGCAGAGCGTTCACAATAAAATGCCGAGGGAGTTGGTTACGAGAGGCGACGAGGATGCTCACGGCTGACTCGCTGCGGAGACACGCTTGAAATCCACTACTTTATATTCGATAAATTGCCAACGCATTTTTTAAAAATCTTTTGAATCTGATAACTTCATTTTTTTATATATATTTCTTTATCTTTTTCCCGCTTTTTCCCTCACCGGAAGGGACTCCTCTTCCGTTTTACCTTTTATTTATATATGTCTTCATCTTCTCCCTGCTTCTTGACGGAAGCCCCTCTTCCGCTTCTCCCTTTTAAAAATATATTTCTTGATCTCTTTCTCTTTGGTCTCTTCGCTGGAAGATTTCTCTCTGTTGCCGATATGCAACACAACCACCAAAGTGAATTCGGTTTTAAAACTTCTCAACGGATAGAGAATAATATTTAAGAAAAATGTAGGCTGACCCATGAATACATATAATACCGTCCTGTAGCGCCCCCTACCAGGAGCCTTTATGATTTAAGAAATGAGTGTTAATAAAAAAAAAAAAAAAAAAAAAAAAAAAAAAAAAAAAAAAAAAAAAAAAAAAACAAAAAAAAAAAAAAAAAAAAAAAAAAAAAAAAAAAAAAAAAAAAAACGAGTGTAATTTTGTGGCGATTAAAATGTGTTGAACTTGTTATTGGGGTGGGTTTAAGTCGTGCAAAATTTTGCGCAATTCCGGACAACAACGTTGAAAACTGTCTGGCAATCTAGCTTTTGGTTTTGAGAAAGACACTGGTTTTTTCACACTTACATGATATATAACAATATGTCTCTACAAACAAAACCAAAACCAAAACGTAATGTTGTTGTTGTAGTGATGTGTGAAGTATTGTTACATAATTATTAGATTCCTTTAATATTATGCTATAGTATGTAGAAATCAAATGGCTGTTATAAGTTGCAGCCGGTGGCCTTGAGGAGAGTGACAAGGCTTTTACCTCATCCTGAACATTCCGTGGATGCTGTAGAGAATCGGTGGAGAAAACCTCTTCCGTTCTAGATTAGAAATAGATTTCTTAGGTGGTCGGCCAAAAAAACCACGGACGGTGGTAAGTAGTGTTAATCACGCTCCGACTCAATCTGACCGCAGAGTAGTCTGGTTGGGGATTTCGAAATAAAATATGATCTAGTAAGTCCGAAGTCTTTGTTATTATCTAAAACTACTCATCAATGACACAGGGCTTCTGATAAAGGAAATCCCCAATGGAAGGACCAGAACGAGGCTCCCAAGACGAAGTCAGACGCTAGAAGAGACGTAGAAGAAACAGAAGAAGAGAAGTAGAAGAAAAGAAAGAGGTATGCAACAGTATAATCACTAATTAGGACTGTGCCTATTCTGTATTGAGCACCTGCGTTTCTTTTTTTTTCTTTTTTTTTTGTCCTAATATTACCCATGATGGAAAGAAAATTAATTGAATTCATATCTTTGCTATTGTAAGTTTCAAAACATCCTCGTCCAGGATTTGAACTCCTCTTGCTGAGTTCATTTCCTACGACGGTACTATTACAGCACGGCCTCAATTCTTTGATAACAGACAAAACGAAACAAAGAGACGAAACAAAAGTACCAACACCGCTTGTATATACACGCATGCCTCCACGTACATACTCACACGGATACGAATGTGTGTGTGTGTGTGTAGAAGAGAGAGAGAGAGAGAGAAGAGGGGGGAGGAGAGAGGAGAGCGAGGAGCAGAGAAGAGAGAGGCGAGACCCTTTATATTTGAACTCCTCTTGTCGTGTTTCATTTCCCACGACGGGTAAAACATTACACACGCCTCCACATTCACAGGTATAGACTTCGCAGTGAACGAATCAAAAGTTACCAGTATTGCTTGCGTATACACGCATGCCTTACACCGTACATACCAGACGTATACGATGTATGTGTGTGTGTTGTGTTGTGTGAGTGAGAGAGAAGAGAGAGAGAGAGAGCAGAGACGAGGAGAAGAGGAGAAGAGAGCGAGAGAGAAGTCGAGACCCAAAATTTTAACCCCACTTTTGGTTCATTTCTACGCATGGGTAGACATTAGACAATGCGCCTAAACACTTTCAGGTATAGGACTTAGAAGTGAACGAACCAAAAAGTTACCAGTATTGCTGGCGTATACACGCATGTCTACACCTGAATACTCACACGTATTACGATGTATATATGTGTGTGTGTCTATGGTGTGTGAGAAAGAGAGAGAGAGCAGAGAAGAGAGAGAAGAGAGAGAGAGAGATCAGTTCAGACCCAAATTCCAACTCTTGTCGGTTATTTCCTACGACGGTAAACATTTGCACCACGCCGCCTCCACATTCACAGGTATAGGACTTAGGCCAAGTGACGAAACAAAAGTTACCAGAATATGCTTGCCTACACGTGCATACTTACACATATAGGAATGTATGTTCTAGTGTGGTAAGAGAGATAGAGAGACACGACAGACACAGAGAGAGAGAGAGAGAGAGGAGGAGAGAGAAAATGAGCTTAATACCAAAATACCTATTTTTACTTTCAAATATTTATAACATCTTTCCTATTATGATAAAAAATCAATGTTGTAAAAAGATGAAAAGAAAGATTCAATCAAGTTTTTTGTTTGTATTGAATGTTATATTGTTGAAACCATTTCGTTTTTCGTTTTTTCTTTTTTCTTTTTTTTCCCCTCCGAATTAAAATCTCTGCTTGACCGCAGCTACGCGTATCTCCTATCAGCAGTGCACTATATGTCGTTGGTGGTAGCAAGAGTCCTGCACTCTCCTGATCTCGATCATTAGATATGCCGTAAGAAGAGAACGCACTCTCGCGGTCTTGAACTGAAGAAAGAATCTAAGAAATCACTTAATATTTATAAGATATTGAGAAGTTGTAAAAGAAACTTTTCTACTATAGAAAAAGCCTCGAGAGCACGAGCAATCCACGCTCCGCTTTTTTGCGAGGAATTAAAACACGCGTCTTTCTGGCATAAACGTCACGACGGTAAACATATCAAACATATAAATTAAATCAACGGATGCAATAATAATAATAATAGCAATAATAATTATAATAATAAATAATAATAATAATATAACGGATCACCTTATCCCAGCAAGAGAGCAGAACTAGTGTTGATAACAAAAAAGAAAGAACTGTGTCAACTGGTGGATTTTTGGCGTTCAGCAGATCACAGGGTGAAGCTAAGGAAAATGAAAAAATGGAACAAATATCTGAACCTTGCCAGAGAACTGAAAAAAAGTGATGGACATATAAAAGTTGAAAGTATCCAATTGGTTTGGTGCACTTGGAACCAGTCCCAAAAAGGATTGGAAAGAGGGTGTTGGAATGTTTGGAACTCATGGGAAGAGATTAGAAACATACACGTCGGAGCTTGCTGCAATCGTAGTGCCCAATCTCCAGTATGAGCGACTGAGTAGACTTGCTTGTCACTCAGACTCCAGTGAAGGCCATCAGCCTAATGCTGATGGTGAAAACTCAAAAGGAGCAATAATAATATGTCAAACTTGTGGATTTGCCGGTTCAGCAGATCACAGGAGTGAAGCCTGAAGGAAAATGAAAAGATATATAAATACTCTGGAACCTTGCCAGATTCCAATTGAAAAAGCTGTGGAATATGAGTGGAAAGTGATGTATTGTAGTGGTGCACTTTTGAACCGTCCCAATAAACTTGGAAAAAAGACTTGTTGATCTGAAATCAGAGGAGGAATTGAGACCATATAGACTAATGCACGCTACCCATCGGCTAGAATACTCAGAAGATTCTGGAGACTTGTGGCACTCAGACTCAGTGAAATACCATCAGCTAACACTGATGTGAAAAATTCATATATATATATAATGAAATAATAATAATAAAACTAATGGTATATGCTGTCATGAATGAGGAGCATAAATTGTCTGGGACTTCGAGATACAACGGATCCACCTATCCCGGCCAAGGACAGACCTAGTATTTATATTTACACAAAAAGAAACCTGTCATCTCGTGCCTGCCGACCACCGAGTGAAAATAAAAGAACGAAGATAGACAAAATACTATACCTTGCAGAGACTGAGAAAACTGTGGAACATGAAAAGGTGTTACCTAATTTTACTAAATTAAAAAAAACTATCATTACTACCAGTTTAAGATCCATTTGACTCATCTTATGATTGCATAACCATGAAACTTTAAGTTATGAGTCCAAATTCCATAATTAACAATTGATATAATGATCGCTTCTGCTGTATTAGCATTGAGCACCTTTTTCATGCCAATACTTTTCTCATTTCTCATTCGTTCTCTAATTCATTAATATATATATTATATATATATAGTTTTTAAGGTGTATATTAGAAATAACCTACTCAAGTTTTACATTAAATTGTTCTACAGGTTTAATTTAATTAAAGATATTGATTAATACAGGCAATTGCGACAGTAAAAAAAATGCAATCTATAACAATGAAAAACAGTTTTCGCAGTGAAGTTTAAACGCTATGGAGTTGATTGTGTCACCCCCCCCCCCCCCCCCCACCCCCCTTTCCCCCCCCCCCCCCCCCCCCCCCCCCCCCCCCCCCCCCCCCCCCCCCCCCCCCCCCCCCCCCTTCAAAAATTAAATTCAAGCACCGATATTGTTTTGAATGCTGAACGTGATCTGTTTAACGTGAAATTATTAAACAAATATATTTAAATGTTTGTATCCGACCGTCGATCATTGCATTAACTCGATATTTTATATCCCCGTAAGACATCTTCTTTATCATATTATATATATATATTATATATATATATATATATATAATATATATATATTTGTATATGTATAAGTGGATTAACTTACCAGTGCGGTATAAGACCTGCCATCGTTGGAAGCGCACAATATCCAGGAGGTTATAGGTTGAGAACAAAACAAAACAAAGTGCTCAATACAATGTTAGAGCATAGATCTTTTTAAGAACTTTGGAAATGAGTAACCTACATCGAGTTTCATCGATCGGATTCTTCAGGGTTACTTTTAAATTAATCGAGTTACGATTAATCTTAGGGTTATAAACATATACCAATAAGAGTCAGATCTAGGCCCCGAAGAGCATCCAGCGAAGACTTTTATGATGTTCGTCTTGACTCATTATATTTCATCTTTATTTTGTTATACTTAGGTTTTGGAGCACTTTTTTACTTATTAGCTTTAGGTCTCCTGGCGGTTTTGTAATGGAATTATATCATATATATATATATATATAATATAGTATATATATATATATAATGAATTATATATATATATGCATATAATTGTTTTTTCTTTTGGCCAAAATATTGTACCAATAGATAAATTTTCTTGTTGGTACGCATACTCTTGGTTTTTTTCTTTTTCCAAAAGTTTACTTCCCGGGTCAGTTTGGTAGTATATTTTTACAATCAAACTATTTTGCTGATTTTTTCCCTCAGCGCGATTGATTTACCAATAACGTTTGTATATTATATAATATATATATATATATATAATATATATATATATTTCTACCAATACTATCGCCTACGATTTTATTTAAAAGTTTGACGGCATTAAATGATCCCTGAGGTTGATATGGCGTTACAGCAAAACAAACAACACACACAAATATTCCCCCGCGTTAACAATGCAAATATTAGATTTAGTTTTTTGTTTTTTTTTTCTAGGAAGTGGAAAGAGAGATAGTGTCTGCAATTTCAGCCAAAATTTCACTCGTATAGAGGACTTAATGCAACACAGACTGAAAAACGAACTTTCGTTTTCTCATAGCTTTAAGGCTTTCCTCACGACAGTTTTTAATAACCATATTTTCAGAGAACCTTCAGTATTGAGATTAGAATAAATAAAAGGTTCTCACCAAAAAAAAAAAAAAATCTACCCTTGTTATGCATTGATCGTATCCGAGATTCAAATCTTGTTTATTTCGAATATGTTATTTCGTTTTGTCTTTAATTCAAATGTCTCGATCGATATATCATCTATTGAAAGATTTGGCCTGCAGCCAAAATATTTCGCTGAGGTGTAATCCCAAGAATACAGCAAGTTATATAGCTTATTATCTAAGTGAGCCTAGATCCGGACACAAGGCAATATGTATAGACTAGCAGGACCTGTGAATATATCACATTCTGAAAAAACGCGAAAAATGGACTCGTTTGATTCGAGTTCAATTCCTTAGACGAGGTTTGTTGAATAACTGTTGTGCATTTCACATAGTGCTTAATACTCCTTGGAAAGGTATGAATCATATATTCCCTCTCAGCTATGGGTTAAAAACGGCAGGCTGAGCCTCTCAGCCTTGGGTAGGTAACCAGTCTAGGTCGAGAGTGATAACTGAATTCAAAATTTCCTCCAGCTATGGGTTTAAATAGTCAGCGGCGACTGGGGGCCCTCAGCCTTGGGTAGGTAACCAGTCTAGGAGAGGGATTTAATCTGAACAAAATCCTGAGAGGTCGTCGTTGATGGGTTTGTGGCAACCCTTGATGCACCAATTCCTATTCGACTGTTGCCAAAAAAGGTGTTGGATGGTCCAACACAAGCCTTCACCACTATAAACAAATCATTGTGTGCGGAGTTCATTGTATGAACACTCATACGTCGATCGACGGGAGTCCATCACATTTACCCAGAAATTAAGGAATGGACCTCCCATCAGAATACTTTTCAAGAAATTCATCTATAACAAGCAAAAGGAAATAATATACACCATTAACTCTAACCAAAGTAGAGCCAAAGTGGAAAGTGCATGTCATGGACTGCTCATCTACCTGGGTTCAAACCTTAGCCGTGGGTGGCGATCCGTGTACGGCAAGGTAGGAATCCTGGTAGATAGCAGGTGTGTGGACTGCAATACTCCACTTTCGTCCTTACGGATAGTCACGTTAACCCCTAGCCACCTATGTGATTGCCCCAATCCTATTGCACGTATGGCAGACCTCCAGAAGTGGAACCCCACCATCAGAGGTTTAACGTCATACCCAGAACATGGAGACCTCAGCCACCGCCTTCTAGGCACACAATACGATAAAAAGGGTAAGGGTATTGCATTACGTGCGTAAATGAGGGCAATCACATAGGTGCTAGGGGGGTTCAACGTGACTATCTCTCATAGTACCGAATAGATTAATTGCAGGTTCAAGGGACTGCTTAATCTACCAGGATTCCATCCTTAAAGCGTCACGGATTCGCCACCACGGCTTAAGTTGGAACCAGTTATATGAGCAGTCCATGACATGCAACTTTCCACTTTGGCTCTTACTTTGGTTAGAGTTTCGCGAAATGATTCCTTTTTTTCTTTTGCTTGTCTATTATGATGAATTTCTTGCGAAAGACTTCTGTGTTAAAAGTAGAGAGTTCATTCTTAATTTCGCGGTAAATGTGATGGACTCTCCCCGCGATCGACGTATGAGTGTTCATTACAATGAACTCCCACAACAATGATTTAGTTTATAGTTGGTGAAGGCTTTGTCGTTGGACCGATCCACACTTTTTGCACAGTTCGATTAAGAAAGAATTGGTGCATCAAGGGTTCGCCACAAACCCATATCAACGACCGACCTCCAGGAATTTTGAATTCAGAGTTATCCTCCTCCTAGACTGGTTACCTACCAAGGCCTGAAGGCACCAGTCTGGCCCTCATATTTAACCCATAGCTGGAGGAAATTTGAATTCAGTTTATCACTCTTCCTAGGACTGAAGTTACCTACCCAAGCTGAAGCGGTCAGCCTGCCCTACTATTAACCCCATAGCGTGAGAGGGAATATCATGGTTCATACCTTTCAAGGGGTATTAGCACTATGATGAAATGCCAACCAGCATTCGTCTAGGAATTGAACTCGATAGAGTCAACGGTCCATTTTCGCGTTTCCAGATGTGATATATTGCACAGGTCCTGCTAGTCTATTACATATTGCCTGTGTCCGACTAGGCTTCTACTTAGAAATAGCTATTATTTAACTTGCTGATGTATTTCTGCCGACTTACACTCAGCGAAATATTGGCTGCAGGCCAATCTGTTCATGATGAATATATCGATGCGGAGACATTTGGAAATTAAAGACAAAACGGAATAACATATTCGAAATAAACAGAATTGTGAATCTCGGTACGAATCAATGCATAACCAACGCTAGATTTTTTTTTTTGGTTGAGACCTTTTATTTATTCTAATCTCAAATACTGAAGTTCTTGAAATAACTGTTATTTTAGAAAACGTCGTCGAGGAAAAGCCCCTTAAAGTATGAAGAAACGAAGTTCGTTTCAGTCTGTTTTGCATATAAGTCTCTATACGAAGTGAAATTTGCTGAAATTGCAGAATATCTCTTCCACTTCCATTAGAAAAAAAAACAAAAACTAATCTAATATTTGGCATGTTTTAACACCGGGGAATATTTGTGGTGTTTTGTTGTTTTGCTGATACGCCATATCCAACCTCGCATGGGTCACATGTAATGCCGTCAAAACTTTAAATAAAATCAGGGCGATTAGTTGGTAGAAATATAATATATATATATATATATATATATATATATATATATATAATATACCAAACGTATTGGTAAATCATCGCCGCTGAGGAGAAAAAATCAGCAAATAGTTTGATTGTAAAATATTACTACCAAACATCACCCGGGAAGAAAAACTTTTTGGAGAAAAAGAAAAACCAAGATAATCGTACAACAAAAAAATTATCTATTGTACAATATTTTGGCCAAAAGAAAAAACAATTTATATGCATTATATATATTATATATATATATAATATATATATATATATATAATATATATATATATATTCATACAAAACCGCCAGGAGACTAAAGCTAATAAGTAAAAAGTGCTCAATACCTAAGTATAACAAATAATAAAGATAAATATAATGAGTCAGACGAACATAATAAAGTTTCGCTTGATGCTCTTCAGGGCTAAAGATCTGACTCGTTATGTATATGTTTATAACACCTAAGATTAATCGTAAACTCGATTAATTTAAAAGTAACCCTGAAGAATCTACATTGAAACTCGGAGTAGGTTACTCATTCCATTCTTAAAATAAATCTATGCTCTACATTGTATTGAGCACTTTGTATTTTGTTTTTTTCTCAACCTTAACCTCTGGATATTGTGCGCTTCCAACGATCGTTCTTATACCCACTGGTAGAGTAATACTTATACATATACAAATATATATATATATATATATAATATATATATATATATATATATATATGATAAAGAAGAATGTCTTTACCGGGGAATAAAATATGGTTAATGGCAATATCGACGGTCGATACAAACAAATTTAAATATATTTGTTTAATATTTCACGTTAACAATCACGTTCAGCATTCAACAATATCGTGCTTGATATTTAATTTTGAATGACACAATCAACTCCATAGCGTTAAACTTCACTGCGAAAACTGTTTTCAATTGTTATAATTGCATTTTTTTTACTGTTCGCAATTGCCTGTAATTAAATCAATATCTTTAATTAAATTAAACCTGTAGAACATTTAATGTAAACTTGAGTAGGTTATTTCTATATACACCCAAAACTATATATATATATATATATATATAATGAATAGAGAATGAATGAGAAATGAGAAAAGTATTGGCATGAAAAAGGTGTCAATGCTAATAAAGCAGAGCAGATTTATAATCAATTGTAAATTATGGATTTGGACTCATAACTTAAAGTTTCATGGTTATGCAATCATCAGATGAGTCAAATGGATCTTAAAACTGGTAGTCAAATGGTTGAGATTTTTTTTAAAAGTAAAAATTGGTAACCCTTCAACTTCATGTTCCACAGTTTCTCAGTTCTCTGGCAAGGTCAAGTATTTGTCTATCTTTTCGGTTCTTTCATTTTTCACTCGGTGGTTGGCAGGCACGAGATGACAGGTTTCTTTTTGTTAATTAATACTAGGTCTGGTCTCTTGGCCGGGATTAGGTGATCCGCTGTATCTCGAAGTCCCAGACAATTTTATGCTCCTCATTCTCTAGGACAGCATATACCATTTAGTTTTATATTATTATTTTCACTTCTTTTTGAATTTTTCACATCAGTGTTAGCTGATGGTATTTCACTGGAGTCTGAGTGCCAACAAGTCTCCAGAACTCTTCTGAGTATTCTAGCCGATTGTAGCAGTGCATTAGTCTATATGGTTCTCAATTCCTCCTCTGATTTCCAGATCCACAGTCTTTTTCCAAGTTTATTGGGACGGTTTCAAAGTGCACCAACTACAATAGGCATCACTTCACTCATTTCCACAGCTTTTTCAATTGTCCTCTGGCAAGGTCCGGTATTTATATATCTTTTCATTTTCCTTCAGCTTTCACCCTGTGATCTGCTGGAACCCGAAATTCCACCACGTTGACATATTATATTTGCTCCTTTGAGTTTTCACATCAGCATTAGCTGATGTCCTTCACTGGAGTCTGAGTGACAGCAAGTTCTCCTCAGGTCTCCAGGACTCTCTGAATATTTTGGCAGATTTGCAGCAGTGCAGTGTTCTGAATGGTTTCAATCCTTCCTCTGATTCCAAACATTCCAAACCCTTTTCCAATCCTTTTGGGACTGTTTCCAAGTGCACCAACTACAATTGGTATCCACTTTCACTTTTATTCCATAACTTTCAGTTCTCTGGCAAGGTTCAGATATTTGTCCATTTTTTCATTTCCTTTAGCTTCACCCTGTGATCTGCTGGAACTGCAAAATCCACCAGTTGACAAGTTCTTTCTTTTTGTTTATCAACACTAGGTCTGCTCTTCTTGCTGGATAAGGTGATCCGTTATTATTATTATTATTATTATTATTATTATTATTGCTATTATTATATTATTGCATCCGTTGATTTATTTAATATGTTTGATATGTTTACCGTTCGTTGACGTTTATCCAGAAAGACGCGTGTTTAAAATTCCTGCAAAAAAACACCTGAACTTTCTGGTTGTGTTCATTATTGATAGAATAAGTTCTTTTACAACTTTCTCATCTAGTCTATTGTTGCAATTCTTTTTTGTAATCGAGTGTCTTTTTTTAGGTTCAAGTCACCGACTTTCACTCAGGCCAACCACCGACATATAATTTACTTTCTGTTTTTGAAGCCGTTCCGGTCAAGCAGAGATTTAATTCAGGGGGGAAAAAAAAAAAGAAAAAGAAAAAAACGAAAAAACGAAATGGTTTCAACAAACTAATAACATTCAATACAAACAAAAACTGACTTGAATCATTTCTTTTCACTCTTTTTACACATTGATTTTTTATCACTAATAGGAAAGATGTATTAAATATTTGAAAGTAAAATAGGTATTGTATTAACGCTCACTTTCTCTCTCTCTCTCTCTCTCTCTCCTCTCTCTGTGTCTGTCTGTCTCTCTATCTCTCTTACACACACATATACACATACATCCTATATGTTTGAGTATGCACGTGTAGGCAAGCAATACTTGGTAACTTTTTGTTTCGTTCACTTGCTAGTCTATACCTGTGAATGTGGAGGCGCGTGGTGCAATGTTTACCGTCGTAGGAAATGAACACGACAAGAGTTTGGAATTTAGGGTCTCGACTGACTCTCTCTCTCTCCTCTTCTCTCCTCTCTCTCCTCTCTTTCTCACACACATAGACACACACACATATATACATCGTATACGTGTGAGTATGCAGGTGTAGACATGCGTTGTATACGCAAGCAATACTTGGTAACTTTTGATTCGTTCACTTGCTAAGTCTATACCTGAAAGTTTTTAGGCGCATTGTCTAATGTCTACCCATCGTTAGGAAATGAACACAACAAGTGGGGTAAAATTTTGGGTCTCGACTCTCTCTCGCTCTCTCTCCTCTTCCTCTCTCTCTTCTCTCTCTTCTCTCTCTCTCTCCACTCACACACCACATACACACACACATACATCGTATTACGTCTGAGTATTTACGTGTAGGCATTGCGGTATACCAAGCAATACTGGTAACTTTTTGATTCGTTCACTTGCGAAGTCTATACCTGTGAAGGACGGAGGCGCGTGTGTAATGTTTACCGTCGTGGGAAAAGAACACGACAAGAGGAGTTTCAAAATTTAGGGTCTCGACTCTCTCTCCTCTCTCTCGCTCTCCTCTCCCCTCCCCCTCTCTCTCTCTCTCTCTCTCTCTCTCTCAACACACACACCACAACATCGTATCCGTGTGAGTATGTACGTGGAGGCATGCGTGTATATACAAGCCGGTGTTTGGTAACTTTTTGTTTCGTTCTCTTGTTCGTTCGTCTGTATCAAAGAATTGAGGCGCGCGGCTGTAATAGGTACCGTCGTAGGAAATGAACTCAGCAAGAGGAGTTCAAATCCTGGACGAGGATGTTTGAAACTTACATAGCAAAGATATGAATTCAATTATTTTCTTTCCAGTCATGGGTAAATATTAGGACAAAAAAAAAAGAAAAAAAAGAAACGCAGGTGCTCAATACTAGAATAGGCACAGTCCTAATTAGTGATCATACTGTTGCATACCTCTTTCTTTTCTTTCTTACTTCTCTTCTTCTGTTCTTCTAGCGTCTCTTCTAGCGTCTGGACTTCGTCTTGGGGACCTCGTGTCTGGTCTTCCATTGGGGATTTCTCTTTATCAGAAGCCCTGTGTCATTGGTAGTTTTTAGATAATAACACAAGACTTCGATTTACTTAGATCATATTTTATTTCGAAATCCCCACCAGACTACCTGCGCAGATTGAGTCGGAGCGTGATTAACACTACTTACCACCGTCGTGGTTTTTGGCCGACCAACTAAAAATCTATTTCTAATCTAAACCGGAAGAGGGTTTTCTCCACCGATTCTCACAGCATCCAACGGAATGTTCAGGATGAGGTCAAGCCTTGTCACTCATCCTTCAAGGCCACCGGCTGCAACTTATAACAGCCATTTTGATTTCTACACTACTATACATAAATATTAGGAATCTAATAATTATGTAACAATACTTCACACATCACTACAACAACCAACATTACGTTTTGGTTTGGTTTTGTTTTGTAAGACATATTTTATATATCATGTAATGTGTGAAAATAAACCAGTGTCTTCTCTTCAAAACCAAAAGCTAGATTGCCTAAGACAGTTCAACGTTGTTGTCCGGAATTGCGCAAAATTTTGCACGACTTAAACCCACCCCAATAACAAGTTCAACACATTTAATCGCCACAAATTACACTCTTATTACACTCATTCTTAAATCATAAAGCTCCTGGTAGGGGCGCTAACAGGTACGGTATTAATGTATAAAGCGTGCTACATTTTCTAATAAAAAAAATATATCTCTATCCGATTGAGAAGTTTTAAAACCGAATTCATCCTTGTGGAGTTGTGTTGACATATCGGCAACAGGAGAGAAATCTCCAGCGAAGAGACAAAAGAGAAAGATCAGAAATAATTTTAAAAAAGGGAGAACGAAGAGAGGGCTTCCGGTCAAGAAGCAGGGAGAAGATGAAGACATATATAAAAAAAGGAAAACGGAAGAGGAGTCTTCCGGTGAGGAAGCGGAGAAAAAGATAAAGAAATATATATAAAAAAATGAAGTTATCAGATCAAAAGATTTTTAAAAAATGCGTTGGCATATTTATCGAATATAAAGGTTAGTGGATTTCAAAGCGTGTCAGTCCGCAGCGAGTCAGCCGTGAGCATAACCTCGTCGCCTCTCGTAACCAACTCCCTCGGGCATTTTCATTGTGAACGCTCTGCGCCCCTCACCATCCACAAACCGAAGAATATAAAAACGGGTCATGTTTAAAAAATTCAATGTCAGCGAGTTTGTACCCTAAGTAAGTAAAATTATCAAATTCATAAAATGATTAATAAATAAAACAATTTGAAATGTAAATTTTAAATATGTATTAAAATAAAACAAACTATATATAGATATATAATACCAGTCATGTATTTATCAAAACTTGTTAAAAAAAACCAATGCGGACTGTCTAATTCGTATGGTTCAAATTGAGTGTATTATTCTATGTTATAAACGATTTTGGGTAATGTTACGTAAGCATGACGTAATTCTTTGTTACAGACAAAAACGGAAGTAATCTCCATATATTAATTAGAGAGTATAATAAAAATACCTAATATCACTAGTCATCATCCTCATCCTGTATTCTGTAGCACGGATATCCATGACAATCTCTGCCATCCTTCCCTATCATTCATTGTGCCCTGGGGAAGGTCCTCCTGCGCAGCATCCAGTATCCGTTGGCAGAATTGATCTATGTACGTCTTTGCTGGGTGACCTACCGTTGCCGTGCCTCAGGTGATTGCTTCTACTGAAGAACGTCACTTATGAGTTCATCTTTGCTTCTCCAGCAGTCCCAGCATGTCTTGTTCACCTCACATGGAAGGTTGTGTATATGTGGCAGGTGGCCATACACTGTTTCACGTGGTGTGTTGTTTCCACGTCTTGTACAATTAATGAAAACTCTATAAATTGCAATTAAAGGTAGAAATAGTAAATAATGATAAATCACAGGTTGGCCGAAAGTCTTTTCATCCCTAGATATTTTATTTTGAATTTCAACTTATTTTAGTTTTTTAAAATATAGGTACCACCATAATTCCCCTGTGGAAGTTCTTTAAAAGAAAGAAAAGAATTTAAGCACTCTCCCCACGGATCACGACGGGCAACTTGGATATCCTTTGGCATGATGGTGACGCGTTTGGCGTGGATGGCACACAAAGATCTTCAAAAAGACCAACCAAGTAAGCCTCACTAGCTTCCTGAGAGAAGCCACTTACAGCAGAACTCGGAAACGGAGATCGGTCTTGATGTCTTGGGCTATTTCACGAACCAACCGTTGGAATGGAAGCTTCTGGATTGAGAAAGCTCGGTAGATAACGCTCTGATCTCACGGAGAGCCACAGTACCGGCCTGTAACGAGGTTTACAATACAGTACAAATTTGAAATCACTTTACCTTTTGGGGTGGCGGCGTGTGTGGCATATCGAAAGGTGGCATGTGTGTAGGAGGAGAGGCTGAAAGGAGTTATTACCGAGGAGGTGAGGGTGTGTCCCCTTCCATAGAAACTTCAGGCAAATCTATATCTCCTACTTAAAATCAAAATTTCATGGCGGGTGGCTGAAAAAGAAGTTCGAAAACGGATACAAAGTTTTGAAAACCAAGCGGACAAAATGTTTCCAAAATATTTACATTCGAAAAACCGAACAGTTCGAAAAACAGAAACGTTCGAAAACCGAGGGGTGATATCAAGAATAGGACACTCCAGATATATAAATAAAACATTATAGAAAAACAGATAATTGTTTGCGGAATGAGAATAGGATAACCCGTCCTGGACTGAATAAAGGGTTAGGGTTCAAAGCCGTGATGGCTCCCGATTACAACAAGAAGGATCCGAGTCCAGAAGAAGGTCCCAAGTCCGACGAGAAATATCTGAAAAAGGCTGTTGTACCAATAACAATGAAAATGAGGAAAATAGTTTTGAATAATACAAATAATACTAACAGATAATTCTTAGGATGTTAAATGGTTTTGAGTGAGAAACCAGTTGATATTCATATTATTTAATTTCCCCATAATTCCCTTCAAGACAACAATTTTGTCAAATTGATGAAATTCTAAAGTGCAATATTAAGGAAATCAAATTATTTAATCCTTTGAGCTTGTTACACTGGTATTACCAGCGATACTTTTATCCACACACACACACAACACACACACACACACATCGTAGCACTGGTTTACTGCTGTGGAGATCTCACTTAAATTGCAGAAAGTATTTTAGGTGGAAACTTTTAGTTTAATCAAATGACACTTAATTGTAAACGCTTAAGGTTAGTGATCTTTCTTTGTACCTGATAACATGTAAATATGTCACTATGTATTGAGACATGTTATATACCCTACCTATCAACATTAATTGGTATATTCCAATCCTCATAAATACTGGAGTTGACGACAGCCTGTATTGAACCCAGAACCTTGTGGTTCTGGACATAATGCTTAATGACTGAGCTAAACCGTTGTTACCATACCATAATAATGATGAGGACAACAGTCTGAAACATCAAATTATTCACATCAAGCCTCATCTCAGAAATATAGACATAATATCCATTTATTTTACGCAATTGTTCACTTATATTATATATATATATATATATATATATATATATATATATATATATATATATAAGTGCTTAATTGGAGTCGTACCTAATTTTGAAAATTAATTAATTAATAATGAATTAGGCGGAATACCTATTAAATGTATGGCTAAACAAATCGAAAAAATCAATCTCTGTATGTACATTTGGGCCTATTAGGCTCATCAGCAGAGCTATAGATCTATAGCTCTTGCTGATGAGGCCTAATAGGCCGGAATGTACATACGAGATTTGATTTTTCTCGATTTGTTTAGCCATACATTAATAGGTATTTCCGCCTAATTCATTATAATTAATTAATTTTCAAATTAGGTACGATCCAATTAAGCACTTATTCTCCCCAAAAATATCGGCAAAAAGGCGAATCTTTCTCTTCTTTTGT
>CM042161.1:68195989-68228147 GCA_023376005.1 Doryteuthis pealeii | reverse complement strand
GAGGATTCCCGTTAAATCTACATCACTGCAAATTTTTCATTAGCAATCGATTTCATTAAACCCAAGTAACATGGACAAATTCCAACCAATCTGGAATAACTGGGTGGATTCGCGTTAATCCGGTATCCTGCAAATTTTCAGTACCAATCAATTTCATTAAACCCAAGTAACATAGACAAATGCCAACAATCTGGAATAACTGGGTGGATTCCGGTTAATCCGGCATACTGCAAATTTTCATTTGGCAATCAATTTCATTAAACCCAAGTAACATGGACAAATGCCAACCAATCTGGAATAACTGGGTGGATTCCCGTTAATCCGGAATACCTGCAAATTTTCATTAGGCAATCAATTTCATTAAACCCAAGTAACATGGACAAATGCCAACCAATCTGGAATAACAGGGTGGATTCCCGTTAATCCAGAATCCCTGCAAATTTTCATTAGGCAATCGATTTCATTAAACCCAAGTAACATATACAAATTCCAACCAATCTGGTATAACTGGGTGGATTCCCGTTAAACTGACATCCCTGCAAATTTTCAGTAGCAATCAATTTCATTAAACCCAAGTAACATGGACAGATGCCAACCAATCAGGAATAACTGGGTGGATTCCCGTTAATCCGGCATCCCTGCAAATTTTCATTAGCAATCCATTTCATTAAACCCAAGAAACGTAGACAAATGCCAACCAATCTGGAATAACTGGGTGGATTCCCGTTAATCCGGTATCCCTGCAAATTTTCACTAGCAATCCATTTCATTAAACCCAAGTAACATGGACAAATGCCAACAATCTGGATAACTGGGTGGATTCCCGTTAATCCGGCATCCCTGCAAATTTTCATAGGCAATCAATTTCATTAAACCCAAGTAACATGGACAAATAATCTGGAATAACTGGGTGGATTCCGTTAATCCGGCATCCCTGCAAATTTTCGGCATTAAACACAAGTAACATGACAATGCCAACAATCAATAACTGGGTGGATTCCGTTAATCCAGTATCCCTGCAAATTTTCACTAGCAATCAATTTCATTAAACCCAAGTAACATGGACAAATGCCAACAATCTGGAATAACTGGGTGGATTCCGTTAATCCGGCATCCCTGCAAATTTTCATTAGGCAATCAATTCATTAAACAGAAGTAACATGACAATGCCAACCAATCTGGAATAACTGGGTGGATTCCCGTTAATCCGGTATCCCTGCAAATTTTCACTAGCAATCAATTTCATTAAACCCAAGTAACATGGACAAATGCCAACCAATCTGGAATAACTGGGTGGATTCCCGTTAATCCGGCATCCCTGCAAATTGTCATTAGCAATCAATTTCATTAAACCCAAGTAACGTAGACAAATGCCAACCAATCTGGAATAACTGGGTGGATTCCCGTTAATCCGGTATCCCTGCAAATTTTCACTAGCAATCCATTTCATTAAACCCAAGTAACATGGACAAATGCCAACCAATCTGAAATAACTGGGTGGATTCCCGTTAATCCGGCATCCCTGCAAATTTTCATTAGGCAATCAATTTCATTAAACACAAGTAACATGAACAGATGCCAACCAATCAGGAATAACTGGTTGGATTCCCGTTAATCTAGCATCCCTGCAAATTTTCAGTAGAAATCAATTTCATTAAATACAAGTAACATGAACAGATGCCAACCAATCGGGAATAACTGGGTGGATTCCCGTTAATCCGGCATACCTGCAAATTTTCATTAGGCAATCAATTTCATTAAACCCAAGTAAAATGACAAATGCCAACCAATCTTGAATAACTGGGTGGATTTCCGTTAATCCGGCATCCCTGCAAATTTTCATTAGCAATCAATTTCATTAAACCCAAGTAACATGACAGATGCCAACCAATCGTGAATAACTGGGTGGATTCCCGTTAATCCGGCATCCCTGCAAATTTTCATTGGGCAATGAATTTCATTACACCCAAGTAACATGGACAAATGCCAACCAATCTGGAATAACTGGGTGGATTCCCGTTAATCTAGTATCCCTGAATTTTCCGTAGAAATCAATTTCATTAAATACAAGTAACATAAACAGATGCCAACCAATCGGGAATAACTGGGTGGATTCCCGTTAATCCGGCATCCCTGCAAATTTTCATTAGGCAATCAATTTCATTAAACCCAAGTAACATGGACAGATGCCAACCAATCTGGAATAACTGGGTGGATTCGCGTTAATCCGGCATCCCTGCAAATTTTCATTAGCAATCAATTTTTTAAACCCAAGTAACATGGACAAATGCCAACCAATCTGGAATAACTGGGTGGATTCCCGTTAATCCGGCATACTGCAAATTTCATTAGGCAATCAATTCATTAAACCCAAGTAACATGGACAATGCCAACCAATCTGGAATAACTGGGTGGATTCCCGTTAATCCGGCATCCCTGCAAATTTTCATTAGCAATCAATTTCATTAAACCCAAGTAACATGGACAAATGCCAACCAATCTGGAATAACTGGGTGGATTCCCGTTAATCCGGCATCCCTGCAAATTTTCATTAGCAATCAATTTCATTAAACCCAAGTAACATGACAAATGCCAACCAATCTGGAATAACTGGGTGGATTCCCGTTAATCCGGCATCCCTGCAAATTTTCATTAGGCAATCATTTCATTAAACCCAAGTAACATGGACAAATGCCAACAATCTGGAATAACTGGGTGGATTCCGTTAATCCGGCATCCCTGCAAATTTTCAGTAGCAATCAATTTCATTAAACCCAAGTAACATGGACAAATGCCAACCAATCTGGAATAACTGGTGGATTCCCGGTTAATCCGGCATCCCTGCAAATTTTCATTAGGCAATCAATTTCATTAAACCCAAGTAACATGGACAGATGCCAACCAATCTTGAATAACTGGGTGGATTTCCGTTAATCCGGCATCCCTGCAAATTTTCATTAGGCAATCAATTTCATTAAACCCAAGTAACATGTACAGATGCCAACCAATCGTGAATAACTGGGTGGATTCCCGTTAATCCGGCATCCCTGCAAATTTTCATTGGGCAATGAATTTCATTACACCCAAGTAACATGGACAAATTCCAACCAATCTGGAATAACTGGGTGGATTCCCGTTAATCTAGTATCCCTGAATTTTCCGTAGAAATCAATTTCATTAAATACAAGTAACATAAACAGATGCCAACCAATCGGGAATAACTGGGTGGATTCCCGTTAATCCGGCATCCCTGCAAATTTTCATTAGGCAATCAATTTCATTAAACCCAAGTAACATGGACAATGCCAACCAATCTGGAATAACTGGGTGGATTCCGTTAATCCGGCATCCCTGCAAATTTTCATTAGCAATCAATTTTTAAACCCAAGTAACATGGACAAATGCCAACCAATCTGGATAACTGGGTGGATTCCCGTTAATCCGGCATATCTGCAAATTTCATTAGGCAATCAATTCATTAAACCCAAGTAACATGGACAATGCCAACCAATCTGGAATAACTGGGTGGATTCCCGTTAATCCGGCATCCTGCAAATTTTCATTAGCAATCAATTTCATTAAACCCAAGTAACATGGACAAATGCCAACCAATCTGGAATAACTGGGTGGATTCCCGTTAATCCGGCATCCCTGCAAATTTTCATTAGCAATCAATTTCATTAAACCCAAGTAACATGGACAAATGCCAACCAATCTGGAATAACTGGGTGGATTCCCGTTAATCCGGCATCCCTGCAAATTTTCATTAGGCAATCCAATTTCATTAAACCCAAGTAACATGGACAAATGCCAACCAATCTGGAATAACTGGGTGGATTCCGTTAATCCGGCATCCCTGCAAATTTTCATTAGCAATCATTTCATTAAACCCAAGTAACATGGACAAATGCCAACCAATCTGGAATAACTGGGTGGATTCCGTTAATCCGGCATCCCTGCAAATTTTCATTAGGCAATCAATTTCATTAAACCCAAGTAACATGGACAAATGCCAACCAATCTGGAATAACTGGGTGGATTCCGTTAATCCGGCATCCCTGCAAATTTTCATTAGCAATCAATTTCATTAAACCCAAGTAACATGGACAAATGCCAACCAATCTGGAATAACTGGGTGGATTCCCGTTAATCCGGCATCCCTGCAAATTTTCACTAATCATTTCATTAAACCCAAGTAACATGGACAAATGCCAACCAATCGGACTAACTGGGTGGATTCCCGTTAATCCGGCATCCCTGCAAATTTTCACTAGGAATCATTTCATTAAACCCAAGTAACATGGACAAATGCCAACAATCGGACTAACTTGGTGGATTCCCGTTAATCCGGCATCCCTGCAAATTTTCACTAGAATCATTTCATTAAACCAAGTAACATGGACAAATGCCAATTCAATCGGACTAACTGGGTGGATTCCCGTTAATCCGGCATCCTGCAAATTTTCAAATCATTTCATTAAACCCAAGTAACATGACAAATGCCATTCAATCGGAACTTGGTGGATTCCGTTAATCCGGCATCCCTGCAAATTTTCAGCAATCATTTCATTAAACCCAAGTAACATGGACAAATGCCAACAATCGGACTAACTGGGTGGATTCCCGTTAATCCGGCATCCCTGCAAATTTTCAAATCCATTTCATTAAACCCAAGTAACATGGACAAATGCCAATCTAACTTGGTGGATTCCGTTAATCCGGCATCCCTGCAATTTTCAAATCCATTTCATTAAACCCAAGTAACATGGACAAATGCAACCAATCGGGACTAACTGGTGGATTCCCGTTAATCCGGCATCCCTGCAAATTTTCACAATCCATTTCATTAAACCCAAGTAACATGGACAAATGCCATTAATCGGACTAACTGGGTGGATTCCCGTTAATCCGGCATCCCTGCAAATTTTCACTAGAATCATTTCATTAAACCCAAGTAACATGGACAAATGCCAACCAATCGGACTAACTGGGTGGATTCCCGTTAATCCGGCATCCCTGCAAATTTTCATAGGAATCATTTCATTAAACCCAAGTAACATGGACAAATGCCAACCAATCGGACTAACTGGGTGGATTCCCGTTAATCCGGCATCCCTGCAAATTTTCACTAGCAATCCATTTCATTAAACCCAAGTAACATGGACAAATGCCAACCAATCAGGACTAACTGGGTGGATTCCCGTTAATCCGGCATCCCTGCAAATTTTCACTAATCCATTTCATTAAACCCAAGTAACATGGACAAATGCCAACCAATCGGACTAACTGGGTGGATTCCCGTTAATCCGGCATCCCTGCAAATTTTTCATAGAATCCATTTCATTAAACCAAGTAACATGGACAAATGCCATTCAATCAGGACTAACTGGGTGGATTCCCGTTAATCCGGCATCCCTGCAAATTTTCACTGCAATCATTTCATTAAACCCAAGTAACATGGACAAATGCCAACCAATCGGACTAACTGGGTGGATTCCCGTTAATCCGGCATCCCTGCAAATTTTCACTGAATCATTTCATTAAACCCAAGTAACATGGACAAATGCCAACCAATCGGACTAACTGGGTGGATTCCCGTTAATCCGGCATCCCTGCAAATTTTCATAGCAATCATTTCATTAAACCCAAGTAACATGGACAAATGCCAATTCAATCAGGACTAACTGGTGGATTCCCGTTAATCCGGCATCCCTGCAAATTTTCACTAAATCCATTTCATTAAACCCAAGTAACATGACAAATGCAATCGGACTAACTGGGTGGATTCCCGTTAATCCGGCATCCCTGCAAATTTTCACTAGCAATCAATTTCATTAAACCCAAGTAACATGGACAAATGCAATTCAATCGGACTAACTGGGTGGATTCCCGTTAATCCGGCATCCCTGCAAATTTTCAGAATCCATTTCATTAAACCCAAGTAACATGGACAAATGCCAAAATCGGACTAACTGGGTGGATTCCCGTTAATCCGGCATCCCTGCAAATTTTCACTAGAATCCATTTCATTAAACCCAAGTAACATGGACAAATGCCAACCAATCGGACTAACTGGGTGGATTCCCGTTAATCCGGCATCCCTGCAAATTTTCATAGCAATCATTTCATTAAACCCAAGTAACATGGACAAATGCCAACAATCGGAATAACTGGGTGGATTCCCGTTAATCCGGCATCCCTGCAAATTTTCACTAGAATCCATTTCATTAAACCAAGTAACATGGACAAATGCCACCAATCGGACTAACTGGGTGGATTCCCGTTAATCCGGCATCCCTGCAAATTTTCACTAGGAATCCAATTTCATTAAACCAAGTAACATGGACAAATGCCATTCAATCGGACTAACTGGGTGGATTCCCGTTAATCCGGCATCCCTGCAAATTTTAGGAATTAATTTCATTAAACCCAAGTAACATGGACAAATGCCATTCAATCCTTGGTGGATTCCCGTTAATCCGGCATCCCTGCAAATTTTCATTAGAATCATTTCATTAAACCCAAGTAACATGGACAAATGCCAACCAATGGTGGATTCCCGTTAATCCGGCATCCCTGCAAATTTTCATTAGGAATCATTTCATTAAACCCAAGTAACATGGACAAATGACAATCCATTTCATTAAACCCAAGTAACATGGACAAATGCCAACCAATCGGACTAACTGGGTGGATTCCCGTTAATCCGGCATCCCTGCAAATTTTCATAGAATCCATTTCATTAAACCCAAGTAACATGGACAAATGCCAACCAATCGGACTAACTGGTGGATTCCCGTTAATCCGGCATCCCTGCAAATTTTCACTAGGAATCCATTTCATTAAACCCAAGTAACATGGACAAATGCCAACCAATCGGACTAACTGGTGGATTCCCGTTAATCCGGCATCCCTGCAAATTTTCAGGAATCCATTTCATTAAACCCAAGTAACATGGACAAATGCCACAATCGGACTAACTGGGTGGATTCCCGTTAATCCGGCATCCCTGCAAATTTTCACTAGGAATCCATTTCATTAAACCCAAGTAACATGGACAAATGCCAACCAATCGGGACTAACTGGGTGGATTCCCGTTAATCCGGCATCCCTGCAAATTTTCACTAGGAATCCATTTCATTAAACCCAAGTAACATGGACAAATGCCAACCAATCGGACTAACTGGGTGGATTCCCGTTAATCCGGCATCCCTGCAAATTTTCACTAGGAATCCATTTCATTAAACCCAAGTAACATGGACAAATGCCAACCAATCGGACTAACTGGGTGGATTCCCGTTAATCCGGCATCCCTGCAAATTTTCACTAGGAATCCATTTCATTAAACCCAAGTAACATGGACAAATGCCAACCAATCGGACTAACTGGGTGGATTCCCGTTAATCCGGCATCCCTGCAAATTTTCACTAGAATCCATTTCATTAAAACCAAGTAACATGGACAAATGCCACCAATCGGGACTAACTGGGTGGATTCCCGTTAATCCGGCATCCCTGCAAATTTTCACTAGAATCCATTTCATTAAACCCAAGTAACATGGACAAATGCCAACCAATCGGACTAACTGGGTGGATTCCCGTTAATCCGGCATCCCTGCAAATTTTCACTAGAATCCATTTCATTAAACCCAAGTAACATGGACAAATGCCACAATCGGACTAACTGGTGGATTCCCGTTAATCCGGCATCCCTGCAAATTTTCACTAGGAATCATTTCATTAAACCCAAGTAACATGGACAAATGCCAACCAATCGGACTAACTGGGTGGATTCCCGTTAATCCGGCATCCTGCAAATTTTCACTAGAATCCATTTCATTAAACCAAGTAACATGGACAAATGCCAAAATCGGACTAACTGGGTGGATTCCCGTTAATCCGGCATCCCTGCAAATTTTCACTAGAATCCATTTCATTAAACCCAAGTAACATGGACAAATGCCAAATCGGACTAACTGGGTGGATTCCCGTTAATCCGGCATCCCTGCAAATTTTCACTAGAATCCATTTCATTAAACCCAAGTAACATGGACAAATGCCAAAATCGGACTAACTGGATTCCCGTTAATCCGGCATCCCTGCAAATTTTCACTAGAATCATTTCATTAAACCCAAGTAACATGGACAAATGCCAACAATCGGACTAACTGGTGGATTCCCGTTAATCCGGCATCCCTGCAAATTTTCACTAGGAATCCATTTCATTAAACCCAAGTAACATGGACAAATGCCACAATCGGACTAACTGGGTGGATTCCCGTTAATCCGGCATCCCTGCAAATTTTTAGAATCATTTCATTAAACCCAAGTAACATGGACAAATGCCAACAATCGGACTAACTGGGTGGATTCCCGTTAATCCGGCATCCCTGCAAATTTTCACTAGAATCCATTTCATTAAACCCAAGTAACATGGACAAATGCCACAATCGGACTAACTGTGGATTCCCGTTAATCCGGCATCCCTGCAAATTTTCACTAGGAATCCATTTCATTAAACCCAAGTAACATGGACAAATGCCAAAATCGGACTAACTGGGTGGATTCCCGTTAATCCGGCATCCCTGCAAATTTTCACTAGAATCCATTTCATTAAACCCAAGTAACATGGACAAATGCCAAAATCGGACTAACTGGTGGATTCCCGTTAATCCGGCATCCCTGCAAATTTTCATAGAATCCATTTCATTAAACCCAAGTAACATGGACAAATGCCAAAATCGGACTAACTGGTGGATTCCCGTTAATCCGGCATCCCTGCAAATTTTCACTAAATCCATTTCATTAAACCCAAGTAACATGGACAAATGCCCAATCGGACTAACTGGTGGATTCCCGTTAATCCGGCATCCCTGCAAATTTTCACTAGAATCCATTTCATTAAACCCAAGTAACATGGACAAATGCCAAATCAGGACTAACTGTGGATTCCCGTTAATCCGGCATCCCTGCAAATTTTCACTAGAATCCATTTCATTAAACCCAAGTAACATGGACAAATGCCAAATCGGACTAACTGGGTGGATTCCCGTTAATCCGGCATCCCTGCAAATTTTCATTAGAATCCATTTCATTAAACCCAAGTAACATGGACAAATGCCAAAAATCGGACTAACTGGGTGGATTCCCGTTAATCCGGCATCCCTGCAAATTTTCACTAGAATCCATTTCATTAAACCCAAGTAACATGGACAAATGCCATTAATCGGACTAACTGGGTGGATTCCCGTTAATCCGGCATCCCTGCAAATTTTCACTAGAATCCATTTCATTAAACCCAAGTAACATGGACAAATGCCAAATCAGGACTAACTGGGTGGATTCCCGTTAATCCGGCATCCCTGCAAATTTTCACTAGCAATCATTTCATTAAACCCAAGTAACATGGACAAATGCCAACCAATCGGACTAACTGGGTGGATTCCCGTTAATCCGGCATCCCTGCAAATTTTCACTAGAATCCATTTCATTAAACCCAAGTAACATGGACAAATGCCAAAATCAGGACTAACTGTGGATTCCCGTTAATCCGGCATCCCTGCAAATTTTCACTAGAATCATTTCATTAAACCCAAGTAACATGGACAAATGCCATTAAATCGGACTAACTGGGTGGATTCCCGTTAATCCGGCATCCCTGCAAATTTTCACTAGGAATCCATTTCATTAAACCCAAGTAACATGGACAAATGCCAAAATCAGGACTAACTAGTGGATTCCCGTTAATCCGGCATCCCTGCAAATTTTCATAGCAATCCATTTCATTAAACCCAAGTAACATGGACAAATGCCATTAATCAGGACTAACTGGTGGATTCCCGTTAATCCGGCATCCCTGCAAATTTTCACTAGCAATCCATTTCATTAAACCCAAGTAACATGGACAAATGCCATTAATCAGGACTAACTAGTGGATTCCCGTTAATCCGGCATCCCTGCAAATTTTCACTAGCAATCCATTTCATTAAACCCAAGTAACATGGACAAATGCCAAAATCGGACTAACTGTGGATTCCCGTTAATCCGGCATCCCTGCAAATTTTCACTAGAATCATTTCATTAAACCCAAGTAACATGGACAAATGCCATTAATCAGGACTAACTGGGTGGATTCCCGTTAATCCGGCATCCCTGCAAATTTTCACTAGAATCCATTTCATTAAAACCAAGTAACATGGACAAATGCCATTAATCAGGACTAACTAGTGGATTCCCGTTAATCCGGCATCCCTGCAAATTTTCACTAGCAATCCATTTCATTAAACCCAAGTAACATGGACAAATGCCAAAATCGGGACTAACTGGTGGATTCCCGTTAATCCGGCATCCCTGCAAATTTTCACTAGCAATCATTTCATTAAACCCAAGTAACATGGACAAATGCCATTAATCAGGACTAACTGGGTGGATTCCCGTTAATCCGGCATCCCTGCAAATTTTCACTAGCAATCCATTTCATTAAACCCAAGTAACATGGACAAATGCCATTAATCAGGACTAACTGTGGATTCCCGTTAATCCGGCATCCCTGCAAATTTTCATTAGCAATCCATTTCATTAAACCCAAGTAACATGGACAAATGCCAACAATCGGGACTAACTGGGTGGATTCCCGTTAATCCGGCATCCCTGCAAATTTTCACTAGCAATCCATTTCATTAAACCCAAGTAACATGGACAAATGCCATTAATCAGGACTAACTGGGTGGATTCCCGTTAATCCGGCATCCCTGCAAATTTTCACTAGCAATCCATTTCATTAAACCAAGTAACATGGACAAATGCCATTAATCAGGACTAACTGGGTGGATTCCCGTTAATCCGGCATCCCTGCAAATTTTCACTAGCAATCCATTTCATTAAACCCAAGTAACATGGACAAATGCCATTAATCGGACTAACTGGGTGGATTCCCGTTAATCCGGCATCCCTGCAAATTTTCACTAGCAATCATTTCATTAAACCCAAGTAACATGGACAAATGCCATTAATCAGGACTAACTGGGTGGATTCCCGTTAATCCGGCATCCTGCAAATTTTCACTAGCAATCCATTTCATTAAACCCAAGTAACATGGACAAATGCCATTAATCAGGACTAACTAGTGGATTCCCGTTAATCCGGCATCCCTGCAAATTTTCACTAGGAATCCATTTCATTAAACCAAGTAACATGGACAAATGCCAAAATGACTAACTGGGTGGATTCCCGTTAATCCGGCATCCCTGCAAATTTTCACTAGCAATCAATTTCATTAAACCCAAGTAACATGGACAAATGCCAATTAAATCAGGACTAACATTGGCTTCCCGTTAATCCGGCATCCCTGCAAATTTTCACTAGAATCCATTTCATTAACCAAGTAACATGGACAAATGCCATTCAATCAGGACTAACTGGGTAGATTCCCGTTAATCCGGCATCCCTGCAAATTTTCATTAGCAATCCATTTCATAAAACCCTAGTAACATGGACAAATGCCAACCAATCTTGACTTTATTAAGTAGAGGAGCTTTGTTAAATCAACTTAGATTTATAAAAGTCCAAATTTAAGTCGAAATAAATATATTATAGAATAACGGTGTTCAATTTTTCCTTCCTTTCAAGGATATCTCATTCTGTCAGTGAAGACAGCCTAATGCTTAAGGTGACGGACTGACCCCCAACCGATCGGATTTCAATTCCGACTGTAGGCAGCTTACATATGTTTAACCACACCGAAGAGACTTGATACGTCGAAACACGTGTCTCTGGATTACTCTCTCTCTCTCCATCTCTCTCTCTCTCTCTCTATATATATATATATTTATTTATAAGTTTCGAACAGAATGGCTTAAAATTTCCGATTGCACTTTCTTGCCATAGCGCGAAATTTCAGGGTGTTCCACTTGCAAAAATCAGCAGCATTTCCGTTAAAACTTAGGCAATCAGAAACAAAATAGAATACATTTACTGTCGTTTCTATTTGTCCTGGAATCAATTTCAAATGAGACTTTCAGAAATCAAAACCGAGAGACTAGGTTTAATAGGAATACGACAGACTTATAACTTTATAACTGTTTTTTGGTAAAGGTAACTGTGATTTTATATATATATATATATATATATATATATATATATATATATATCTTGGCCAACTCGTCCGCACGAGCAGGATTCGACACAAAGTCAATTTCTTAAGCGTGAGTTTAACAGGTTTAAATTCAGAGTTGTTCTCTCTCCTAGACTGGTTATCTAGCCAAGGTTAAAGAGTTTTTTTAATCGGACTCTGGAGTTTTCGAGTCCGACAAGAAACACCTGAAGAAGGCCGGAGGGCACATTAGGCGAAAGTGAGGACAATAATCCGAATAATCAAAACGATACATCGGTACGCAAAATTCTCACTCATATTTATGAAGTTTACCAACATCAGCAGCATTTTCGTTAAAACTTAGGCAATCAGAAACAAAATAGAATACATTTACGGTCGTTTCTATTTGTCCTGGAATCAATTTCGAATGGGACTTTCTGAAATCAAGACCGAGAGACCAGGTTTAATAGGAATACGACAAACTTTCTGGCACAAGGAGTATCTACTGAAACTATACTCTTTTCTTCATAGGATTTCAAGGAATACAACAGACTTTCTGCCATAAAGGAATTAAACTAGGGATTTACCAACAGGAGAACTAAACACCTATAATGGTAACCGGAATCGCAACAAAGTTAGAGCCGGTCAATATCACAATCATCCCATAGACTTGGTCTACGTAAGTTGACTGACTGACTGGAGTCCCACTGTTGCATAATCTATGTAGCAGCATAAATTATTGACAAGCACTTGTAGAACTGGGCTTTCGCATCAGTACGTAGGCGGGGAGGAAACACACTAGACCGTTGGTAAAACCGGAAATCTCGCACGTCACGTGATTTTGACTTGGCTGAGTCAGTTCCAGCCTAGATGTGACGCAGGACAGACGTATGACTGCAGACTGGGCTCACTCCGCGCGATGTGTTAGAAAAAGGGCTAAAATAAAAACTTTGATCAAAGCAACAAGCCTTGTTAATTTATTACGCATGCCCTTAGTTAGAAGATACAAAAAAGTAAAGAGAAACTAGACTAGGCAATCACATCATGACCAAAGTAGAAAGAGAAGAAGAGAACAAAGTAAATAAACGACCCTCTCTCTCTCTCTCTCTCTCTCTCTTCTTTCTCTCTCTCTCTCTCTCTATCTCTTTCTCTCTCTCACTCTCTCACTCTCTCTCTTTCTCTCTCACTCTCTCTCTCACTCTCTCTCTCTCTCTCTCTATCTCTCTCTTTCTCTCTATCACTCTCTCTCTCTCTCACTCTCTCGCTCTCTCTCTCTCTCACTCTCTCCCTCTCTCTCTCTCTCTCACTCTCACTCTCTCGCTCTCTCTCTCTCTCTCGCACTCTCTTTCTCTCTCTCTATGTTGGTCCACTCACACTCTCTCTATCATAAGAACTCTTGTTTATGTACCCGAAGAGAAAGGGGTACGTAACCACACACCGAGACTATCGACAAAGATTAACCACAATAACGAGAAAGAATAGAGAAACCTCCCAGAAAAGTTTAATCAGTGCTTCGGGATGTTAACAAAAGAACAATCAACTTTCTTTGTGATTGTATCTTTGTGTGAAATAGTTGTATTAAAAAGATTTCCTTTCAGATTTAAAGGTTAGCCTGATGTTTTTCAAGATTACACTTTGACGCCAATAAGATTATTTTATCAAGTTTACGAGAAAACATCTACAGACTGTCTTATAAATATATAAACAAGCGTGGTGTAAGGGTTAAAGTCATGGGAAATGGACTCGTCGCCCTGAATTCAAATCCTGAATGTGGTAATTGCATTTGACTTAGCGTTAATACCCTTGGGAAAGGTATGAATCCTAATCTCCCTCCAGCTATGGACAAATAGACTAGGCTCTTTAACCTTGGTTAGGCGACCGGTCTAGGAGAAGGAAAACTCTGAATTCAAACCTGCTGAACCCTGCTTAAGAAATTGACCTTGTGTCGCATCCTACTCGTGCGGAGGGGTTGGAAAATATATATAAATATATAAACACATTTTAGTTGACAGGAATTTCCTATAGCAGCGAAATGGACTCATTACTCGGAAACCAAGGGAGTCTATCCCCTTTTCGCTAGCGCTAGACAAGGGCGATTGATTTTGTATGAACCTAAGCATGCAGACGTGCGCGATGCTGCACCATTTGGATTATAACGAAATGCTTTTTAAAAAAGCTTGAAGGGAATCACAAAAGGATGCTGCGTGATGTCATAAAAAATCCTGGGAGCAGCCTCAGCAAAAAGTAGCTGTATGGCCACGTATCTCCTATCACACAATCTAATTTTGTAACTAGCTTAAAAGCCGCCCTATCGGACGGCGCTAGTCATGGATTGAACGTGTTTAAGATTCAAGTAATTATCATTTTGTTCCATAGATTCTCTTTCTTAGTTTACAATTTGATATTTGCCCGTCGATACTCGTTCTCGTTCATCATTATCATACCGTCTATCTCTCTCTCTCTCTCTCTCTCTCTCTCTCTCTCTCTCTCTCTCTCTCTCTCTCTCTCTCTCTCTCTGCGTGTGTCTCTCTGTCCTGTCTGTCTCTCTCTGTGTCTCTGTGTCTCTGTGTCAGTCAGTATCTCTTTCTCTCTCTCTCTCCATTTCTATCTAACTATCTATCTCCCCACTCTCCTCTTCTCTCCCCGTCTTTCTTTTTCTTTTTCTTTCTCTCTCTCTCTCTCTCTCTTTTCTCTCCATTTCTATCTAACTATCTATCTATCTCCCCACTCTCCTCTTCTCTCTCTGTCTCTCTCTCCGTCTCTCTCTCTCTCTCCATCTCTATCTAACTATCTATCTCCCCTACTCTCCTCCTCTCTCCCCCTCTCCTCTTCTCTCTCTGTCTCTCTCCATCTCTCTCTGGGTCTCTCTCTCTCTCTCACACACACACACACACGCACACAGACCTACACACATAGACACACACACTTGACTCAAATTATCGGCTTTTTTATATATCCTATTGTTGAATTCGATCTGAGACTAAACCGAAAGTTGCCTTTGGTGGATGTTTTCTCTCTACAGACACATTTACGAAAAATTAAACTTTCAAATACCAAATTGTCCATTTTTTTTCATTTTCCTACAGCTTCCCTCTGTGATCTGCTGGAACTGTAAAATCCACCAGTTGAAAAGTTCTTTCTTTTTTGTTAATCAACACTAGGTCTGGTCTTCTTGCTGGGATAAGGTGATCCGTTTTTATCTCAAAGAAATATTAATAGTAGCAGTAGCAGTAGCAGTAGTAGTAGTGTTAGTAAATATACTTGAAACCATATACGTCCTTGCAAAAAAGCATAACTTCGGCGTTGCGTTCATCTATATGCTATGGGTTTAATAGTTCCACTACTGTCTTTCTTTAAGGATCTCTTTGGCATTAAATAACCCACAAAAGTTGCCATTAAACAAAGATCCCACACCAAATCAAACCAAACCAAACCAAACCAACTGTGGCATTAAATAATCCTTCAAAGTTTGACATGCCCTAAAATCAACAAACCAACCAGCCAACAAAAATAAAGACGTATAACTCATTTCGTTTTTATTACTTTACTTGAAAAATCACGTTTATATAATTGATAATCATTTTCATGATAAATTAGTTTTTTGGTGGAGGGGGTGGGTTGGAAATAATTTTCGATGAAGAGAACAATAAACCGAAACAGTAATAAACAAAATTATACTAGATTTTGAAATCAATCATGTAATCTATTTTCATAGAACGACTCGGATAGTTTGATACTTAAAGGCCAATATCAGGGAATTTTATGAGTGGTTTGTTAATTAATATCTCAAAATATCAAAACATCATTTCGTCTTGAACTGCCTAATTAGACGGTGCTGGGGGCGAATATCCATCCCTACTTCTCCTGATTTGAGTAAAGGGTATACTACCATATATATATATATATATATATATATATATATATATATATATAATATAGGGAGGGAACAGAAAAGAAGAGGGAAAGAGAATTGTTATAACGCATAATTCATTCTCTCTTCTTTTGCTTACTCTCTCTCTCTCTCTCTCTCTCTCTCTCTCTCTCTCTCTCTCTCTCTCTCTCTCTCTCTCTGTTTCTCTGTTTATCTCTATCTCTGTCTCTCTTTCTCTCTATATATCTATATCTATCTATCTATCTATCTATATATATATATATATATTGTTTTTCTTTTAATGTCTTCTTTATCTCTCTCTCTCTCTCTCTCTCTCTCTCTCTCTCTCTCTCTCTTTCTTTCTCTTTCACTTTCTGTCGTGCTATCTCTCTTTCTTTTTCTCTCTTTAGCTATCTATCTATCTATTTCTGTCTGTCTGTCTATTCTTTCCCTTCATCTCTTCTTTATTCTCATTTTCTTCTTCATTTCTCGATCTCCCCCTCCCCCTCTCTGTCTCTGTCTCTGTCTCTGTCTCTCTCTCTCTCTCTCTCTCTCTCTCTCTCTCTCTCTCTCTCCTATTCTTTGTCTCATTCATTTTTCTCATCTCTCACTGTCCCACTCGGGCACATACACGCTCGCATATCTTTATATCTTATATTCTTTCTCGTTTAATTCCTTCCCCCACCCCACCTCTCTCTCTCTCTTACTCTCTATTGCTCTCTCATTCACCGTCTCTCTCATTCTATTCTACTGCATCATTCTCTCTATCACACACATGTACAATCACACTCTTCTTCTTCTTCTTCTTCTTCTTCTTCTTCTTCTTCTTCTTCTTCTTCTTTATCTTCTTCTTCTCAATCAATTCTTCTTCTTCTTCTTCTTCTTCTTCTTCTTCTTCTTCTTCTTCTTCTTCTTCTTCTTCTCTATCAATTCTTTTTCTTCTTCTTCTCTATTCTTCTTCTTCTCTATCAATTCTTCTTCTTCTTTTTCTTCTTCTTCTCTATTCTTCTTCTTCTCTATCAATTCTTCTTCTTCTTCTCTATCAAGTCTTCTTCTTCTTCTTCTTCTTCTTCTCTATCAAGTCTTCTTCTTCTTCTTCTTCTTCTTCTTCTCTCTCTCTCTCTCTCTCTCATTTTATTCCCTAACTCTATGCATTCATCTCATTCTCTAGCTAACTTTTAGTCTCTCCCCCCTTTCTCTCTATCACTATATATATATATATATATATATATATATATATATATATATATATATATATATTCTTCTCTCGCGTTCATCGTAGAACAGTGAAAAATTAATAATGAATGAGCAGAAAAGGGCCCAAGTTACGGACTCCATAGATTTAGTCGATGTCACTAATCGATAATCGATTTCTCTCTTAATATAAAAGACCAAAACTCATCTGTCTCTCTTCCCCTGCATCAGTTTATTGGCACTCAGCATCATTCGCTCAGCGGGGAAATATAATAATAGGATCAATTCATCGATTCATTATTGATTTTACATATTTATCAATATAATGACATTTGTTTTTATTGGTTATTTGCGATAATATATAGTATACATATATAGATATATATTGAGTTAGCTCAGTCGGTAGAGCGTTCGGCTACTTCCTAGGTTCCTAGTTCGGTACCGGTCCTCGCCAACTCAGCGTATGAGTAGCGCAGAGGTATGTGTGGTAAAGTTAGGAGCTGATGGGAGGTGTGGCGCACCAACTCAGACGCAAAAACAATCTTCTTGGTCTAGCGCTAGTGAAAGGGGATAGACTCCCTCGCTGATTGACTGATGCGACAAATTAACTTTTTTTACTTATATCTATCTATCTATATCTATACGCTGGCAGCAGGGATATCAATGATAATCTCTCACCAACAATCCATATCTGTCATTATCCCCGGGAAGTTCTCTGCGCAACATCCGAATTCCTCGCAGAGCTGGTCGGTGTAGGACGGTTCACATTGTTTCCTCGGTGGAACATCACTTATGAGTTCGTCCATACCTCTCCAGCAGATAGGGAGCAAGTCGTCGTACAGCTGCTTTCTTGTGGGATGCTGTTTCCATGATTTTTTAAAGACCGCACGTAGCAACTTATTGTGCAACTCCCACCGTATTCTCTAGGAGCTTCCGTTAGGATCCAAGTGGTGTTTCCCGAGACAACTGCTGAATTTGGGCGACCTGAGCGTTCAGCATCATTTGTGTCTGTACGACCGCGTTTAAGTCAGCATAACACCACTTAACCGTTGTTTCCGACGGAGCAGAATCCGAATGCCACTTACCAAGCCATTCTTTTTTGCTTGAACAGTATTTTTTCACATCAGAAAGCAATGCTTTATCAACACACGAAATTCAAATGTTTCCATTGTTTTGTAAATTAGCTTTACTTAAATAACTGTAATCTAATTGTAAACTAATCCGTTTGGGCTCAAATTTTGAGACATGCCATGTGAAGGTTATTACTTCATAAAAATCCGATAGATTTATTATAAGTGGTGCCATTTATATGACAGTCCCAGGACGTTCTGGGTGATGTGTTATGTATATATATATATATGTATATATTTGTGTGTGTGTGTTTGTGTTTGTGTGTGTGTGTGTATGTATATCATTATATATATATATATATAATATATATATATAATATATATATATATATATATAATATATATATACATATATATATATATACATATGCTCCGCCTACTACTAATTCCTACAGTTACTGGTCGTTTTAAAAGCGAGACAACGGAAAAAATCCACCAGTTTCACACCTGAGGATGGCAAAAAGCCATGCCAAAAGCGTTCGTGAAGAAACCTTTGGTGGATTGCTACACTTAAAATGTGGCCAGACAGTTAGAAAGGATCGAACAAAAACTCGTCCGACAAGAATCGTCAGTAGAGTTTAACAAACACATATATATATATATATATATATATATATTATAATAGCTTACGAATGGGATGATGATAAGAGTAATTGTAGTTGTAATCCTGAATTGGGTTGTAATCGCCGAGTTGAACGTAGATTAACAAAAAGCGTCCCTGGGTGGAGCAAGGCCAAGGACTTACAAAGTTTTAGGTCCAACCACGTTGGCGGGATATTAGCTATAAGGGAGAATCAAATAAGAAAATTATCTGGGACTACCCGGCGGTACCCACCCCAATAACATCGCTGCCATGAAATGGATTATAAAGAGGGAAGTTGAGAAATAATTTTCACAGTATGGCCCGTCTTTCCTAGTGAACGATCGCTGGACAAATAAATCATGTGATCACAGGAGGCCGCCCCAGGCGACACCTATCCCCTCAAATTAAAGGGACAGGGGTGGATATATTACCCGGTGCCTGAGGCACCTTAAAAAAGGGAATTCCGAGAGGATATATGGATTTTTGAGCTAGCCCTCGCATGAGCTTCAGTGTGTGCGTAGATCTGTACTTTAAAAGACCTTGTGTCACACCCTTACCTAGTTGGAAGTTGAGCTAAAAAAATAATTCTTACAGTATGAATTTTCTGCGTGAATACATAATTACCAAGCCCTCCACACGAGAAACATGTGGCACAAGGTCAATTTCTTATGCGGGATTTAACAGTTTTAATTCACAGTTTTCCTTCCCCTTGACATGTTACCTAGCTACGGTTTAAAAGTCCAGTCTATCCTACAATTTACCCAATTACAATAGGGAGAAGGAGGTGTATGCATACCTTTTCCAGTGGTATTAGCACTATGTAAAATCCAAATAACCTCGTCCAGGATTTGAACACGAGCCGACGTGTTCATTTGCCACTACACCAGGCTTCTCTTTTCTGCATGAATAATTCAATATTACTATTGTCGTATTGAATTTGTATTTGTTGGATCTTTAGTTGATCCATAAACAAAAACAAATCGATTAGACACAAGTAATATTGACTTATCACTGCACAACATTCAGAAATTGACAGGAATTGTTTGTTGTTTTTTTCTATGGTAGACCAAGCATGACATGTCTAAGCTACTTTTTTTTAATGCCCAAGGAATAAAGAGCTCATCCTTTTTGACCTTCCTTCTATCCGGAACAAAATGATAAAATGAAGAAAACAAGATTCCTTTGGCCCGGGAGCACAGGGCAATTTTTTAATTTTATTTTCAGAACACACCTTTAGAAATGGTTGGGGTCAGACGGTACAAGACTTTTGCACTAATTGATTTATGTTTTCAGGCCATAGGAACATCAATTTATATAAAACATCGTGGGCACCTCACGTGGTGTAATGGTTAGCAAGCAAGATTTGCAGACTATTGTTAATGAGTTCGATTCTCATTGGGAGCCCCTTGTTTCTGGCTTTGTACCATATCTAAGCTAAGCTTTTGGGGCACCTCTCCTGGTTTAATGGTTAGCTTGGTATCAAACCATGACTAGTGAGTTCGAGCTTCACTGCATGCCCCTTACATTCGGCGTTGGGCTTCATCTAAGTGAAGCATAGTAAATAAATAAGTAAAAATCGACATGGTTCCAGCAGAAGAAGCGGTAACCATTTTAAAGTAGTTTTTTTTCGTTGTTTTTTGTTTTGTTTTTTCAAGAGAGGGTTATTTCTACGAACCTTTGCTAATATCAGTTTGGTTTGGTTTGGTTTACGGCATATCAACCTCAGCGGGTTATTTAATGCCGACAAAGTTTTGAAATAAATTTATTCTTAATGGATACCCAATTTTTTTTATAAACCAATTTTTTTATTCTTCAAAGATTTTTATTGATTTTAACAGTAGGCTGTTTGCAGTTCTTTGCTGCTAAGTGGATTGGAAATCAGTTTAATGGATAAGTTTATAGGGTAAAGTTCAAGTTTTTTTATAAGTTATAATTTGGTAGAAAGTTTCTTTTTTATCTAAACAACTTTTATAAACAGTTTTTTCTATTTAGCCCATAGATTAGACTCTAACATGTAACGCCACTACCATTCACCGTGGACCTGCGAGCAATGGTGATGAAGGGGTCCTCCACATTTCTCAAAGCTCCAAAACTAAAATAGAGTTTAACGTCAGTACCAGGACAGGAAGACCCTCAGCCACCGCCTTTTAGCACCCATATGATAAAAAGGGTTGGGACTTCACACAAGGGCAATAGGGTTGGAGCAATCATATAGGTGCTAGGGATTTCCGTGACCAGCCGATTGATATGAGGGGGTCTGTCCGACCGCCCGTTTAACCCAAGTTGACTATTGCATGTCATGGACTGCTCAATCACCTGGGTTCTATCCTTAAGCATCACGGGTCGCCACCCACGACCAACAGGTGGCCCCAATGGTCCCAATTCCGACAGGGCAAGGCTAATGTCAGACCACGACAAGCAACTTACAGTCGTCGTCGTCGATATCGACTTTAGGCCACCCCGACGACTTATTGGAATAATACTATGCTCTAACTTTTAAAATGAAGAAATATATATTTATTAAATAAAATTGTCTTCATAATTTTTAAAGTAATATCAACGTATTAAATCACACTAGTATCATCACTTTTAAGATAAATAAAAATTAATTAATCAACCTAGTAACGGAAAACACCCTCCGAGGATGGGAGTTAAAAATTCAATGGCAGAGGGTTTGTATCATAAGTAAGTAAAATCCGCATATTTATTAAAGGAGTAAAAAAACAAAAAAAAACGTTGAAATGAAAACTGAGCCCCGTCCCTCTCAAATAAAATGTTGTATACATGTAATAATCAAACAATTAGTTTGAATATTTTCCACATCAATTTTACACAAAATCGTTGGTATTTATTTATTTGTAAACTTTTTAGTTAACTTCTTGTTACTTAAAAAAAAGGGACGAGAGTAAAAAACAATTTTTAAAATTGCTTACTCAAATTTTGGGTGTATATAGCATAAGAATATTGTGACGTAAGCTGTGATGTAGAGCTATGACGTAGTTTTTGTTACAGACAGAAATACAGACAATCTCCATTATTAATAGAGATAGATAGATAACAAACTATATAAAGATTTAGAGTTATTTATTTTTAGTACGTTCGGATAATTAAATATTGTTTAAAATTGATGTATACACTTTTTTGTCATTTGTAGGACGTTAAACTATCTGATGGTGAGGTTCCAGTTCTGGAGCTCTAAGGAATATGAAGCACCTTTTCCTTACCATTGTTCCCAGGTCCATTCGGACCGGGACTGGTGGTACCTGTTAGGGCCCCATCGATAGGTTAAACAAAAAAATGTGTTTTGTATTATCTGCGTTATTCAGACTATTGTCTTCATCTTCATTGAGGTCAGTTAGCCTACTGTTGGTTTGAATAACAGCAGCTAAGTACCACTCAAGCAGTGTCCAAGACAGTTGATATAATTGGGACTCAAGAATGATCCATCCATGAATCTGGGTGATTTGGATGATTTCAATCCTTGAGTTCTCATTGGCTGCTTGACTGCTTGATTTGAATGGCATTGTGGAGTCTTATATATACACTGTCATTTTGCAGTGGACTTTGTGGCTTTCGGGATTGTATTGAGTTACAACCGTTTGCTGTCTTGTCTTCCCAGTTCGACGGTAATTGGACTTTAATTATTCTTCAGTTATCTGTACAACGTTTCGGGCGATATGCCCTCTGGCCTTCTCCGGTATTTCCTGTCAAACTCGGGAACCTTCTTTTCGAACTCGGGAACTTACGACAAGAAGGTTCGCGACGACAACAAGAATGTTCCCGAGTTCGAAAAGAAGGTTCCCGAGTCCGAGAAGGTTCCGAGTCGGATAAGCTTCTCGAGTCCGACAAGAAATACCTGAAGAAGACCGGAGGGTATATCGGCCGAAACGTTATACAGATAACAATTAAGATGAGGACAATAGTCCGAATAACGTAGATAATACTAATCATCAAGTCTCATCTCAAACATTCAGAGAAAAATGTGTTTATGAGAAAATTGAGTATCCATTAAGAATGAATTTATTTCGAAATTTTGTCAGCATTAAATGACCCACCGAGGTTGATATGCCACAAAACAAACAAACAATACATTTTTATATGAAAATACTTACAAAAGTTCCGTTTCTCTAACTAGTAATGTAGTGAGTACGGGATTTTTTTCGTTATTTTAAACAGAAACGAAAACATAGATGAACACTGTATAAATTGTATTAAATGGCTCCGGGGAGAAGATAGCGTGTGTTTTGAGTTGAGGAAACAGTGAAGAAAACCTTTTCCTTTACGAAAACACTATTTTTCTTTCTTTCTCGAGAAGTTCTCTATTTCAAAGCCAGTTTACAGGTATCTTCCACATTGGTTAAACATATCATTTTCAGTGATGTGAATGTATCAGTCGGAGCAATTCTAATTTTCACCATCGCTAAATCTCTGGTTGCTGAACCTTTAAATGATCTATTCAACGAAATAAACCTTTTGATGCTAGGAGATCCGCCTTAGGAATCGGCGGCCATTTTGAAATCTCCTTTTTGTGATGTCAAGGAGTGCCGGAAAATGAGATAAGTTTACATCGCATACAATTAGATTCAGCTTTTTGTCACTCAAATTTAATTATTCTCACATAAAAGAACAAAGGGGAAGTTACACCCGACACTTTTTTGCGGGAAAATGTAGTTTGATAGAATAAAGGGCGGTGTTAGCGTAACAGTCATCATCATAATAACTGGAATCATTGACCCAAGATTAAATTCTGGATGGGACTGTTTGCGTTTCCATTTGAAAAAAATTATACACTATTATTACTTAAAAATAGGAAAAAGAAATTCCCAAAGTGCAATTTTAAGCTGAGGAAAGTTAGTTTGTATACAGAATTTACTTTCTACATTGAATGCCTTACCAAGTGAAGCGTAATTATTATAGTCTACGGGGAAATTGGTGATTGAAAATAAAACGGTATTCGGATTTCTGGAGAAAGAGAGAAAAAGAAATAAGAACAAAGGTTAAAATTTCGATGAGTAAACACTCAATTTACCGATGAATTACCCCGGAAATAGATTTAAAAATAAAAATAGTAGTTCAGGGTTTTGACTGGAAAAAGATGAATTTATTATATCTATGTCTACATTCAAACGTTTCGGTTCATATAAAACCTTTTTCAGGGCAATATAATAAAAAGAAGAAAAGATATGTTTTTGTTGTTCCAAAGAAAAAAAAAAGAAAAAAGAAAAAATAATCAAAATATCAGCAAAGATACAGAAATATTTTTTGCTGTTAAAAACTTGGTATTTTTAGTGGATAACCTGAATAAACATTGTTGCTTCTAAGTTTAAATGAATCAAAAAATAAAACTATGTTTTCGGAAAACAATAGACCGATTTAGAATCTTTTTTTGTACGTTAGGATAAATACATATTGTTGTAATCGCTTTATATATTTTTGGTATGATAAGTAAAGAAGCGACGATGCGATTTTTTTCCTTCTCTTAAACAGAAAACTCACGTAAACGATGTAGAGATTGCATAACAGGGTTTGCAGGAGAAGATAGCGTTTTTTTTTGCGATGAGGAAACAGACAGTGAAGGGAATATAATGTTATATACTCACATTGACATCGTACATCATATATCGGGTATATATATATATATATACCAACCCCTCCGCACAGGCAGGATGCGACACAATGTCAATTTTGTAACCGGAGTTTAACAGGCTTGAATTCAGAGTTTTCCTTCTACTAGACTGGTTACCTAGCCATGGTTAAAGAGCCCAGTCTTCCCTGCTATTTACTCATAGCTGGAGGGAGAATTCGATTCATACATTTCCCAAGGGTATTAGCGCCATGTAAAAAGCCAACAGCTTCGTCCAGGAATTTAACTCGGGTCAACGAGTCCATTTCCTACGACTCTAACCATTAGAGCACGCGCCTCCATATATCGGGTATATAAACTCGGGTGATATATATATATATATATATAATATATATATATATATATATATATAATAGAGAGAGAGAGAGAGAGAGAGAGAGAGAGAGAGAGAGGGAGGAGAGAGAGAGGGAGAAAGAGAGAAGAGAGAGAAAGAGACTTACTTGTTACTTCATTTTTTATTTACTACTTCTAGTCGCCATGTTTCCTCTTCTACTTATTTGGCCGCCATTTTGTCGTCTGGTTGCTATGTTCTTCTAACTACTTCTTCTAAGGGCTAACTTTAGTCATTGTAATTAATTTAATGAACCACAAGGCTTTTATTTCCATGATCAATATTTTTTATAAAATCTAGCCCATTCTTATTTGCCACGCGGGTGAGATTCCAACCGCAGCAGTAGCACGTCTACTCTGCTCCGATCTCAGGTTGTAACTAGATCTAAACTAACTAATAGCGTGACGCGGGAGATTTGCACCCGTGTGGTCAGATCCTATAACGGTCCTGCTATTTTTTCACAGACTGATCTGAAAGCCAATGGTCCCCTATTCATCTACAGGGTTTGTCAACAATTCATGATACTATGAATTGTAACAATAATACTTGCTGTACGAAAATAATTTTCTTTCTCGAAAAATGTTTTATTTCAAAGCCAGCATACAGGTATGATCCACGTTAGTTTGGCATATCATTTCTGATTTTGTGAATGTATGAATCGAAGCAATTATAATCTCTGCTTATTAACAGAACTCATGTTCAGAGGTTGAATAAAGGAAAACAAAGAAAAGAATCGTTACTCTTGAAAATACAGTATATCATCATTTTGACTAAACTTCAAATTTCAATGCGAGTACATACAGAAAAAAATCCTAATCTTATCAAGTAAGCATATAAGTTATTTTTGTTGATTTAAAACAAACATGGACAATCACATGTATAGGGATTGGCCCCTATATTTTTACGGCGTGTGGAATTGACCAAATTAAAATAATTAAGTTTTCTTAAATTAAAATAATTAGTTTTACAATGGTTTTTAAATTAAAATAATTAGTTTTACAATGGTATGTCATGAGTTTAGAATTAGGTAAACAAAAGAGAATCGAATGAATATTAGTTTAGAAATATTTTAGAAACAATGGTTTAAATTCCATGGGAAAATATGTACGCCATCGGAATGTACCAAAATCATTCGATATTGCATCATTGCAAATCACCTGATATTTGAGGAATATTTTAGCTTAATGATCACGTAGACAATGACAAAAAGAAAATTATAAAAAGGCTCATAGAGCTGAAAGACAGATAGACAGTGGGAGCTTACGCTCTTCCCGACTCGACAGAGTTGGTGCTGATGCTCCCAACTCGACACAATGGGGAGAATACACTGTCCAAGAACATATAATACGACTCAACAGGTCCGTCTATTTTTTCGTTTTTATTTTCTCTCTCTCTCTCTCTCTCGCTCAACAACAACAAATTTCAATCACAAGTTTCAATCACGGACAAAACTGCTACAATGTACAGACAAATATAAACAATACATGTCACACTTGTCAGACACAACTATGTACAGACACATACAGTCTGCAACACCACTGAAAGAACAAAACTATATTAATTGTATTTATGTATATAAAGTTTGTTTCCTTTTATCAATTTTGTCTTCCTTTGTTTGCTATGGAAACTTCATTTCCGTAGCCTTATACATGTAAATTGTGGGGACCCATAACTCGTATCTTCAACTCCTCAAATATACACTCACCAAACAACCACGCTCCCTACACATGCAAACAATAAGAGTAGATTTGAAAAGACGCACTGACGAGAAACCTTTTTCTTGTGAGTTGTGTGCATGAGCCTTTTCACGGGGTGAATATTTATGAATCCACATGCGAACACAGACTGGCGAAAAACCTTTTCTTGTGAATTGTGCAGATCAGCATTTTCCCAAAGAGATTTGAAAAGACACATGCAAACAAACGGTAAATCTCTGGTTGCTGAATCTTTAAATGATCTATACAACCAAATAAACATTTGATGCTACGAAAACTACCTTGGGAATCAGCAGCCATTTTGAAAATATTTTTTGTAATATAAATGATTGCCAGAAAATGAGTTTAGTTTATATCGTATACAATTAGATTCAGCTTTTCTTCGCTCAAATTTAATTATTCTCACACAAAATAACAAAGGGGAAATAACCCCCGATACTTTTCTCAGCAAAAATATTTTTTAATTGAATAAAGGAGGGTGTTAGCGTAGCGGATATTGTAGATAAAAAGGGAGATTAAATCCTGCACGAGTCGGTTTGTGTTTAACTCCACGCTTATGCTTGTGTGAAAGGCATGATATTACATATCCCCTGCTTCTCAACTATAGAAACTAGTAGGACAAACTAGTTGGTGTTTCATAGAGCCAAGTTCGAGCTGTGGTATTAGTGAAACACAAAACGACTCTTGCAGGATTTAATCTCCCTTTTTATCTACAATATCCGCTACGCTAACACCCTCCTTTATCCAATTAAAAATATTTTTGCTGAGAAAAGTATCGGGGGTTACTTCCCCTTTGTTATTTTGTGTGAGAATAATTAAATTTGAGCGAAGAAAAGCTGAATCTAATTGTATACGATGTAAACAAATCTGTCACTCTCTAATGCCTCTCTCTCTCTCTCTCTCTCTCTCTCTCTCTTCTCTCTTTCTCTCTCTCTCTCTCTCTCTGGGTCATCTCTTTTGTTTATATACCCGAAGTACGATGTCAATGGGGTTGTGGAAAAAAATATTGAGGGGGGGCCCTCTACTCACGTGGATGGTGTCGGCTAGATTGGCGGTGTCCATTACGAAGTACCGAAGTCGAGATCGGCGCCTGATGGAGATTTATACCTTACTACCGGATGTGAGCGGGTATTTCTTTGTATAGATAAACGTCAACCAGAGAGATCGCCAGCTTCGTTTTTCAAGCCATACTGTGCGTTTGTTACCTGAACAGTCTACTTGATAGCGAATCTTTGTTACTTAGATAGTAAATCGTGTTAAGTATCTGGTCGGCATCCTTAGTTCCAGATGTAATAAGTAAGTAAGCAAGCCAATAAGAATCCGGTGTTAGAGTATTCTTTGTAAGTCCTACGTCCAAGAGAATCCATCTGTCAATGACATAAGTTTAGAATGGTGCCTCTATTAATACAGCAGAAGCAGCAGCAGCAGTGCCAGTGATTGGACAATAGAAATGCCTTCGGTGGTCACGTGGTAGTCAATGGGTCTATATTTAGGAGTGACCATTTGCCCCATGCCTTATATCTAAAATAGTTCAACAAATCGACCCTTTGTTACTTGGACAGTTAATTGACCCTTTGCTACTTGGATAGTTAATCGACCCTTGATAGAGCCAAAGGGTCGCGAAACGGGAGTTGTTTCGCAAGAACCGGATAACTGACCACGGATTCCATGCCCTTGTCTCTTTTTCTTTTCCTTACCCTTTCATGGTCGAAACATTTTCGACAGGGTATATAACAATTGCACTAAACAAAAAAACATATCTCCGTGGATTTTGAAATTCAAACTGTTGTTTAATAATTTAATTCCCGGCAAGAATGTACAGATACTCCACTCTGATACTAAACAATTAAATAAAGTTTGACCGGGGCGATTCTCGTAAATGTGCATATAGAGAGGAACCCACTCTCACTTGACTCTATATTTGATCGTATAGATCAGATAATATTTCAACTAAACATCTTAATTATGCCGTACCACAATTCTCCTGTAAACAACGGATGTGAACTTTCGAGAAAGGTCAACTTGAAGGAATTTTAAGATACATTTCCAACATCTCTCCGCAAAGACAGGAAGCTTTTTCCGATACTAATCAGCGAAAATTTTCTTTTGAGTCCTCGCTCGACCCGGAAGGACCGACTTATTTCCTGTCGTTGGAACTTTCGTTAATAATTATTGGTTCGTGGAATTTCCCGCTAGTTTTTGCGGTCGTGTCTTGATCATACTTCAAGAGACCACTGCACCAAATCACAGCCACATTTGACTTGCACCGCTGAGAAGGGAATGTACTTGAACTTCCCCAAAACTATGTTGTTTGGGCCTGGCGGGAAAAGATAGGCGAATGAATTGATTTCTCTTCAGAAATCTCATTAGAATAATCAGAGAAATACCAAGTGTCATGGCGCAGGTATTCATCTTCCTACGATTACGCAGACATGTCAGAAAAACACAGAGCCGAAGGTAAGAATCTGCAAAGACATGCGGTAAAGCCGATGAATGGCTTTGTGTCTACGTGCATGTATAAACTGAAAGAAAAGAGAGCATATGATAAGTTTAAATAGACAAAAAAGCTCGGAAACTTACGAGGTGAGTGAATATATATATATATATATATATATATATATATATATATATATATACATATATATAAATATATAGTGTGTGAACAAAAATTATTATTAAGACAATCAGGAATATTTCTTGTATGTTGATTAATCTCAACTAGTTTCGACCTTCGGTCATCTTCAGGAGAAAATTTCTTATTGAAGAAATTGTTGATACATTATTAGAAAGGGAGCATTATAGAAGAGTTATAAAAGTTCAAGTGTTATATATATATATATATATATATATATATATATATATATATATATATATATATATATAATCCAAAAGTCCGGAGAAGAAATCTTCCTTACGACACAAGAGTTTTATTTTAAAAAACTGTCGCAGTTTGAGAGCTCAATGTGTGCTCTTAATGTTAGAGTCACAGAGCAAATATATAAGTAAAGAAATAACGAAAGACTTAGAGATTTAGCATATAGTCTATTTCAGGGAGCTTAAACAAAGTGTCTAACTCTCCCGACTCATCAGATGTGAATGATGAATTCTTTATTACTTTAAAGGCATTTGAAAACTGATTTTTATTTTTATTTTTCATCTAATTTTATTTATTTATTTTATTTATGTATTATTTTTTTATAGACTATAATGCTAAATCTCTAAGTCTTTTGTTATTTCTTTACTTATATATATATATATATTATATATATATATATATATATATATATATATATATATATATATATATTGGTTGGGTGGTTGGTTTTGAAGGCTATCACAATGCAAGTGTAAAGAAAAATAAGGTAACTATGGTGTTGTCTGTTAGAATTCTTAATATTTCGAGAAAAAAATCTCATCTTCAGAAGATCTCGCGAACTGGATCTGTTGCTATTTGATGTCCGTTTGGTTTTGTCTTATGTCTGCCAAACTCTCTGCATGTGTGTGTGTCTGTGCAACAGTTTCTGATTATAATTCCAGGTCTGGCTGACCCTATAATCTTAGAGGGTGAGTCAGACCTGGAATTATAATCTCATGGGATTTTTATCTCAAAATATTAAGAATAAATCTCAGGTTAACAAACAATACCATAGTTACCTTTTTTTTTACACTTGCATTGTGATGGCGTTATAGCTAGAGAGCTCACATCCTTTTTATAGGAGTTCCTTTGCCATAGCTGATAATCAAATTTAACCCTAGTGAGCTCAACCAACCAGTTTGGGAGTATATATTTTGTCATCTACAGAAATCTTGTTTCGACGTATCACATCTTTTTTAAGGTGGCTAGACTTAGAAGGCTACCTCCGAATTTTCATTAGTCAGGCTTCTTAAACATAAAGCCATCAGTCACATGCAGGGCAGGGGTATAATTTACCTGCTAAATACATACATAGGAGTGAACAATATCATACTTTTATTATAGAATCAGCGTTTTTTTTTTGTTTGTTTTTTCTTCTTGTTCCTTAAACCTTTACATTACCTGATCCCTCCTTTTACCCAATTTATATATTTTGATTTTAAACGAACTACCGGTTGGTGAACTTCTGAAAAAGCACCGGTCAAAAGGGCCCTTAAGTTTCTATCTTCTTTCGCCTTCTTTTTTTAAAATTATTTTGTTTGTTAGCTGATGTAATAATAAAAGTATGATATTGTTCAAACTTGTATATAAATTTAGCTGTACCAAAAACTTGTTTATACATAGGTATATACGTTACAGCTGCTAGATACCTAACATGCGTTTTATAGAGACTTCACCATTTAAGCTTAATACGCGGCCGAATATATATATATATATATATATATATATATATATACTTTGATGTGGTACCAAATTTCTTGGTACAAGGTAATTCTAGACTGGTCCTATTCTCTACCAGTAGTTTGTTGTAGAGTTCAGGTTCCGTATGAGAGCTCAATGTTTAATTATTGTTAGCAGAGCAAAGTTATTTGTGAATAAAAAGGCATTAAATACCATGAGTATCGTGGTTATGGACCATTTCCACTCGTGGGCATCTAGGGCCCACGAACTTCTTCAAGCCACGTATATTTTTTATTTAGCTAAATAAAAGATATACATGGTCTGAAGAAGCTCGTGGGCCCTAGATATCCACGAGTGGAAATGGTCCATAACCACGATACCCATGGTATTAAAGGCCTTTTTTATTCAAAAATATATATATATATACTAGCAAAAAAAACACCACTAGGTCGGTGTATAAATCAATTTCTTAAGATATAGACTGAGGTGGCTGAGAATTTGTTTTGTTTTACGACAAAGAAAACTCTTAATTCAAACCTGTTAAACTCCACTTAAGAAATTGACCTTGTATCACATCCTGCTCGTTCAAAGAAGTTGGTAAATACATATATCCGCAAGGCTGTGAATGTATTGATTTTAAGTTAATTCCCCGGAGATTCTAACAACCCTTTTTGCTAATTATAAATTATCATTTCATGAATATATTTACCAACCACTCCGCACGAGCAGTATATGACACAAGGTCAATTTCTTAAGCGGAGTTCAACAGGTTTGAATTCAGAGTTTTCCTTCTCCTAGACCGGTTGCCTAACCAAGTTTAGAGAGCGCATTCTGTCCTGCTACTAATCCATAGCTAGAAGGAGAGTAAGTTTCATACCTTTCCCAAGGGTATTATCGCTAAGTGAAATGCAATTACCACATCCAGGAATTGAACTCGGGTCGACAAGTCCATTTCCCATGACTTTAACCATTACACCAGGCGCTTCCATAATCATTTTATATACATCAATTTCAAATTAACATGTATTTCCCTAACGGTTTTGAAAGAAAGCGTTGCATTCCCATTTCTTTGGTTAATTCTTCTGATTTCACTGTTCACTATTAAGTCTTCTTTTCAAAGAGGGAACATACGCACAGAACATGTGCGATATACAATATTAAGTAACACAAAACCAATTTGATATAACATCTGAAAGGATAAATTTTAATATTTTATATAATATCAAAGGAAATTAGAAAATGAAAACCTAGAATAACTTGAAAGGAAATAGATTTTATTTACGAT
>CM042161.1:68183489-68190989 GCA_023376005.1 Doryteuthis pealeii | reverse complement strand
GGAGCACCACACATACCATCAGCGCCTCACTTTGCCGCACAGATCCCTGTGCTACTCATACGCTGAGTTGGCGAGGGCTGGTATCGAACCAAGAACCTTGATTCCTAGCAGAACACTCTACCGACTGAGCTAAACCGGCCCTTTAAGAAAGAAAAAGTTAAAATAAAAAAATCAGAGAGAGAGAGAGAGAGAGAGAGAGAGAGAGAGAGAGAGAGAGAGAGAGAGCATTAAGTAGTATGACATGTGAGAGAGAAAGAAAGAGTAGACGATTAAGAGAAAGAGAGTGACAGAAAGGGTAACAGAGAGAGAAAGAGAGAGTAAGGAGTAGAATAGATTAACATAAGAAAAGGAAAAAGTTAAAAAGGTGATAACTATAGGAATCAAGAGTATGTGTATGTGTGAGTGTGTGTGTGTGTGTGGTGTATGTGTGTGTGTGTGTGTGTGTGTGTTTAAGGAATATAATAGACTGGCAGAAAGAGAAAAGATTAGAAAGGAACCAGATAGAAGGGAGAGGCAGAGACAGAGACAGAGAGACCGGGATGGAGAGAGGGTGATATAGACAGACAGACAGAAAGAGTGGGAGGAATGTAATAGAGTGATATAAAAACGAAAGGGAAATGTCCCCATCTTCATAGTTATTTGTACAACGTTTCGGCCGATATGCCCTCCGGCCTTCTTCGTGTATTTCTTGTTGGACTCGGGAACCTTCTCGGACTCGGGAACCTTCTTGATTACCACAACTCCTACCCCAGCTATGGTTAGCGGAATGAGAACAGGATACCCCCGTGGAATAAATAAAGGGTTAGGTTCAAAGTTCCGTGATGGCTCCCGATTACAACAACAAAGTTCCCAAGTCAGAGAAGATTCCCGAGTCCGACAAGAAATACCTGAAGAAGGCCGGAGGGCATATCGGCCGAAACGTTGTACAAATAACAATGAAGATGGGGACAATAGTCCGAATAAGGCAGATAATACTAATCTTCAAGCCTCATCTCAAACATTCAGAGAAAGAGAAATGGTTAGAAAGGTGATAGCTATAGGAATCTGGAGAAAGAAAAAATAGTAAATGAGGGAAATTAAAGAAGAGCAGGAGATAGATAGATAGATAGATAGAGAGAGAGAGAGAGAGAGAGAGAGAGAGAGAGAGAGAGTAAGGAATGGAATAGATGTTGGCAACCTTCCGTCTATTTAAGACGATGGCGTAGTGTCCATTTTTTTTTTTTTACCTACAGCTACGTGAGTGGCTGAACAGATCGATCTTTGAATGGCAGTCTCTGGTACAGTGATTGTAAACAAAAGGTGATGCTTTCTGTAGGTGTTGGGGGTGCTGTAGTCTCTCCTTCCTTTTAGCTATCTTTTCTGTGGCAGCTTCTTTCCTCTCTTTTTTCACTCGCTTCACGTTCCTTGTTTGACGAGGAGGCGCCAGGTAGCACGGTCTTCTGCACAAGCCTCCCACAAGCCCCCCATCTTTAGTATAGATAAACATAAAAAAGGAAAAGGTTAGAGGTGACAACAATAAGAATCAGAAGTAAAGAGTAAGTGAGGAAAATGAAGAGAGAGAAAGTGAGAGAAAAGAGAAAGAGAGAAAGAAAGAAAGAGAGGCGACAGAAAAAAAGTGGGGAGAGAGAAAGAGAGAAAGAAAGAGAGAGCGTAAAAGAGAGAGAGAGAGAAAAAAAGAAAGAAAAAGAGAGAGAAAGAGAGAGAGGGGGTAGAAAGACAGTCAGAAAGAAAGAAAGAAAAAGAAAGAAAGAAAGAAAGAAAAAAGAAGAAAAAAGATCAATATAATAAAGTGGCATTAAAATGTAAGAGAAACGTTTGGAAAGGTGAAAACAATTAAAAAACTCGTGGATGCGAGTGAAGAGTTGGAAGTCACGGTGGAGAGTAAGGATAGAACGGAAGTGAAAGATGGTTGAGAGCTAAGAGTTGGAAGAGGAAGGATGAAGGAAAAAACGTATAAACTGGAAGTAAAACAGGAGGGAGAGCTCTAAGAATTGTGGAAGGTAGGTAGAATTATTAGAGCATTTTTTTTTTTTAGACACAGCAAAGATTGAGACGGAGAAGATTTAAAAAATATCGAAAAGTCACAAGGAAATATCAAAGGAAGAAGGAAGTGTCACATCGAGAAAAAAAAAGGGGGGGGACATCCCAAAAGTAAAAGAAAAATGCTAAAGTGCAATCTATGCAGTTTTGATACTTCTTGGATGTCGGCGCTTATATATATATATAGAAGCGGCTACCTGGCGTCGCCTGGGTAGAGGCGGAATTTTTTTTTAAGTTAGTCCTGCCGATCCATTATTATTGAATTGCGAGTTGGATCCTCGTTGTATGCCCCATTACAATTCCCACGTAAAAAAAAGACCTTGCATTGATCCAGCCACTCTAAGATGAAAAACCACCGTCTACTATTAATGATAATAAATGCAAAAAAAAATATATGCTGTTATTTGCTTTTATTTTTTAATTATCTTCTCGAATATAAATCAAATATTTTTACTCAAAATCCTGCCCTGGTGATATTTAATGTGTATATATATTTACTTTGTCATTAATTGTTATATTTTCGAAGTTTCTCCGGACATACCTATACTCATAACTACCCTTTGTACATGTACGAGAAGTGGCTACCCGCTGTCGCCTGAGTAGAGGGGGGATTCTTTTAAGTTAGTCTCGCAGGTTCATTATTACTGAATTGTGAGTTAGATCCCCTCAGGATACCCTATTGAAATTTCCCTCGGTAAAAAGATCTTGCATTGATCCAGTCAATCTGAGATGAAAAATGAATGTCTACTATTTATGATATTAAATGCAAAAACAACATAATGCTGTTATCATTGATTTGATTTTTTTAATCATCTCTCAAATATTCATTATTTTTGCTCAAAAACCAAGCCCTGGTGATATTTAATGTGTATATATATTTACTTTGTCGTTAATTGTTTTATTTTCGAAGTTTCCTCCGGACAGACACATAGTCACAACTGCCCTTTATATATGTACGAGAAGTGGCTACGCGGTGTCGCCTGAGTAGAGGGGGGATTCTTTTATATCATTCTCGCAGATTCATTATTACTGAATTGTGAGTTGGATCCCCACTGGATGCCCCATTAAAATCCTTATGTAAAAAAAGACCTTGTGTTGATCCAGTCACTCTGAAAATAGAAATGTATGTCTACAATATTAAATGGAAAAAAGTCCATGTTGTTATCATTTAAATCTTATTTTTTAGATATCTTCATGAATTTAAATCAAATCTTCATTATTTTTTCTCAAAAACCAAGCCCTAGTGATATTTGATGTGTATATATATTTACTTTGTCGTTAATTGTTTTATTTTCGAAGTCTCCGCCGGACATACACATATCCACAACTGCCCTTTATATATGTATAGATAAATATATATACATATATATGTGTGCGTTTGTGTGTGTGCGTGTGTGTGTGTGTGTGTGTGTGTGTGTGTGTGTGAAAAATGAAAATGAATCTGACAGATATGTTTAAAAGATAATTGGCAGAAAAATATATATACTTTGGTATGGATAAAATGTATTATTGTTATTTGTCAACACGGGTTTTGATCAAAATTCTCTTAAACACATAGTGCACTATGTAAATTATTTGATTGGCTGGTTGGTTGGATTTTACGGCATTTCAAATCATTGGATTATTTTATGCCGAAGACGTTTTGGTGGATTCATTCTTGATGGGTACTCAGTTATTTTGTAAACTCAATTTTTTTTTTTAAACATTTTTAGAACACATTTTGTTCTATTTAACCCATAGATTAGACCCTAGCAGGTACCCCGGGTCAGAATGGACCTGTGAGTAATGCTAATGAAGGGGGTGCTCGCCAGACCTCCAGAACTGAAACCTAACTATCAAATAGAGTTTAACGTCTTTCCCAGCCACCGCCTTCTAGCATCTATATAAAAGGCTTGGGACTTGCCATAAGAACAATAGTGTTTGGGCAATGATTTAGGTGCTAGGGATTGACGTGACCAGCCGATTGATTGTAGGGAGCCTCTCCGACCGCCCGTTTATCGCATATAAGAGTAGTATTATTTGTATTAAAATTATGGACTTGAAGCTATAATGGCTGACTAATGATTATTATTAGTTACTTGAAACCATATATCTGTATGGAAACAAATAACTATTATTAAATCTATTAATAATGGAGATTCGCTCCGGTTTTTGTCTGTAACAAAAATTACGTCACTGCTACCGTCACATTAACCATAGAATGAATACACTCAAAATTTGAACATGCAACATTAGACAGTCCTCATTGTTTTTTTAAAACAAGTTTTAATAAATACATGACTGGTATTATATATCTATATATAGTTTGTTTTATTTTAATACATATTTAAAGTTTACATTTCAAATTGTTTTATTTTTTAATCCTTTAATGAAGTTGATGATTTTACTTACTTAGGGTAGAAACTCGCTGACATTGAATTTTTTACTCCCACCCCTCAGGCAATATGATTCAAAATTCTATTTTTACATCGCCTGATGTGCGTTTTTTTATTTTGTACTAGTAGTTATAATTACTTGAAACCCGATAATTATTAGTATTAGGTAGAAATATTTAAAACCATGCAACGAACTACCAATTATTTACATTCAATACGTATACTTGATTATCATGTAAATGCAAAACCATCTTATGGAACTACACAAAAGTATAAATATAAACATAAAATATACACAGCTACCTAAGTTCAAGGCATTAAATAACTCCAGACAGGTTGACATGCCGTTAAAATCAATCACTCAATGATAGAAAAAAGTATTTCTCTACATTTGAAAGTCAGACAAAAAAGAACATGAATTAATTATCTAAAAACAGGACCTGTGGATAAACGGGTATGATAACTTAATGGTTACATTTGATATGTTTACTTAAGAGCTATTGCTAAATAGTTCAATACGTAAAAATTATAATAATCTTGATTTAACTCTCTCTCTCTCTCTCTCTCTCTCTCTCTCTCTTTCTCTCTCTCTCTCACTCTCACTCTCACTGTCTCTCATTCTTTTTTCTTTCTTTCCTTCTTTCAATCTTTTCATTATGATTGAACCAGATTAGCGTAATCACTACCGCGAGCTCACCCTCTCCGTATTTTTCTCTTACTCCTTTTCTTTCTGTCTATCTTCCTTCCTTCCTCTCTCTCTTTCTTTCTTTCTTCTTTTTTTCTTTCTTTCTTTTTTATTATATTTTTCTGTGTAGTATGTCCTATTTTACATTTTCTTTCTTCATAACAAAAACAGAATGGTCCCATATTTATCTGAGGTGACGACACTCATAAGAAAGAACAATTCGACGAGTAAGTGACACCAGATAATCAGGATTTATTTATTTTTGCATTTCATCTTAGACACTTTTAACAGTCTCATTTTTAACCAGAAGATGTTGTAAGATGATAACGGTCAAATTATTAAGGAACAATAATAATATATATATATAAAAGGGCCGGATTAGCTCAGTCGGTAGAGCGTTCGGCTAGAAACCAAGGTTCCTAGTTCGATACCGGTCCTCGCCAAATCAGCGTATGAGTAGCACAGGGATCTGTGCGGTAAAGTAAGGAGCTTATGGTAGATGTGGCGCTCCACCCCAGACGCCAAAAAAAATCTCCTTGGTCTAGCGCTATTGAAAAGGGGATAGACTCCCTCGCTGACTGGCTGATACCGACTTTAGGCCGCCCCAATGACTTTACTTACTTATATATAGATATTTGCACAGAGAATCCATACGTATTTGAAATGATTTACCTACATCTGATCTACCTGCGAGAATTCCATTTCTCCTAAGTGTACCTTGATATGAATTACATACACATTTATTGTCAAATGCTGACACAAAATGGAAGAACAATTCTCTAACCAAATAAATAAATAAATAGATACATAGATAGATAAATGAATAAATAAAACGTCATCTCGAATTCTATACGAACTTCGCCCGATGCGGACAACAATTGTGTGAAATTAGGTCAGGAATAGTTAATTTACTACATTGTATATTGTACAAAATTTAAAGAAGTCTATGTAATTAGTCGCTTAGTTGCCGGGATAAATTATGGAGGAACGACATTCAATGGACAGATATTTAAATAGAAACATATATACACACATACATACATACACACACACACTCTCTCTCTCTCTCTCTCTCTCTCTGTCTCTCTCTCTGTCTCTCTCTCTCTGTCTCTCTCTCTGTGTGTTTCACTATCTCTTACACACACAAACACTCACACACACACACATACATACACACATATATATTGATATTGATAATATGGTGTGCTATATATATATATATATATATATATATATATATATATATATATTTACCAACATCTCCGCACATTCAATGGACAAATACGATAGACACATTGGGCTTCACTTGTTGTGATGATATGCACAGAAATTTAAATAGAAACATATACACACCACATGCACACACACACCTCTCTCTCTCCCCCCTCCTTTCTCCTCTCCTCTCTCTCTCTCTCTCTCTCTCTCTCTCTCTCTCTCTCTCTCTGTTCCACTATCTCTTACATACACAAACACTCACACACACACACACGCATACACACACACATATATATTGATATTGATAATATGGTGTGCTATATATATATATATATATATATATATATATATATATATATATATTCCTGTCTATAGCTCTGCTGATGAGGCCTGATAGGCCGAAATGTACATACGGAGATTGATTTTTCTCGATTTGTTTAGCCTTACATTGAATAGGTATGCCCGCCTAATTCATTAATTATCAATTAATTAATTTTCAAAATTAGGTACGACTTCAATTAAGCACATATTATCTCAAAAATTGTCGGCTAAATAAAGCCATATCAAAACACATTGGTTGTTTACTTCTCATATTATATATATATATATATATATATATATATATATATATATATATATATATATAAACCAACGTCTCCGCACGAGCAGGATGTGACACAATGTCAATTTCTTAAGCGGAGGTTTGAATTCAGAATTTCCTTCACCTAGACCAGTTGCTTAACAAGGTTAAAGGCCCGGTCTGCCCTACTATTAATCCATAGCTGGAGGGATAGTAGGATTCATACCTTTCCCAAGGGTATTAGCGCTAAGTGGAATGCAAGTACTACATCCACGATTTAAACTCGGGGCGACGAGTCCATTTCCTATGAGTTTAACTTTAGGTTTATTGGAAGTTAGTTATAGTAACCTATTAGCAACAGGAGGCGATAGTACACCCACACATGAGGAGGAAGACAGCGACGTCATAAGCAGTAGCTACCCACCTACACCCCAAACTACTATAAGGAACTGCCAGCGACCCGAGTCAGTCTTTCCTCAGTCTGATCAAGAGAGCATTACAATCCTGAAAATTTACTAAATAAACGAAACTCTTCTCTCAATCAACCGAGTTTCTTATATTTTCTTTGATGCTTCACACTGATACATATCCATCCCAGCAGTATG
>CM042161.1:68168489-68178489 GCA_023376005.1 Doryteuthis pealeii | reverse complement strand
TAGTAATAGAAGGTAATTGAAATATGATTATTCAAAAATTAAAATGTGTATAGTAATAGAAGGTAATTGAAATATGATTATTCAAAAATTAAAATGTGTATAATAGAAGGTAATTGAATATATTCAAAAATTAAAATGTGTATAGTAATAGAAGTAATTGAAATATGATTATTTAAAAATTAAAATGTGTATAGTAATAGAAGGTAATTGAAATATGAAATTAAAATGTGTATAGTAACAGAAGGTAATTGAAATATGATGTTGATTAATTGAATTAATCACCTCATTTATATTGTTTTTGTTTTTTTAATTGTATATTATTGAATTTAAATTTCTTACTATATTGTTATATATCTACGTAGGGGTTTTATGCGACATCAAGTGAGGATCTAACTTGTGATAAGTAATAATGGATCTGCGGGACTAACTTAAAAAAATCCCCTCTCTACCCAGACGACGCCGGGTAACCACTTCTAGTAATATAATACTTTAAGGACAGGAACTCAGAAATTGCATTAGTAATTTAATACTTTTTTTAAACATCATCATGTACGACTAACCGTATACTTTTTGGTGCAGTGGGGAGGTGTTGTAGAGTAGTTAACACCCCCTCAGCACTCTACCATATGGACTGGCTCATAGCCATAAAATAGCCTACGATTAAAGTAGATTAACTAGCTGAATAATATTCAGACTGACTTTGCTGCATTGTCTATACCGAACTGACCCTCCTCTTTTAGTGTGAGTTTGTCTTGTTAATTGTTTGTACTTATTTGTTCTGTGTTTGTATGTATCCGTTCAGTACCGGATGCTGGTGCTTATTAGTTCTGTTAAGCACACTATTCATCTGTGCATCTTTCTGCCTCGCGATACAACAGGAGGTAGAATCGAGAAAAGACTCACAGTAACTAAGACAAAAATATTCCAGATATGAAGACATTGAATATTTACTACGAACTAAAATGCACACCTCACGTGGTATAAGGGTTATCGAGTAATGTTAGATGGTTGGTTGATTGATTGGTTGGATTTTACGGCATGTCAACCCTTGGGTTATTTTATGCCGAAGAAATCTTATTTTATTCATTCTTGTTAGATATTCGATTTAAAAAAAAACTCTTTAAAACGTTATTGGTTTTACAAAAACAAGAAAAACATGACCCAGTGAGTCACCCATTCAGCTCTGGGTAGATAATTGGGATCAGAAAAGAAGGGAATTTGCAAAGTGAATTCATTTAGAAAAAAAAAAAGAAATAGGGCTGGAGAATTTTTAAAAATCATTTTGTAAGATCTCTAGGAAACGGATTATTTATTAATTCTAACTAAGCAATATTGCTTAAAAAAATTATAGATAAAATTAATTAGTATTGATTAAGTGTGAATAGTTATTTTAGTAAGTTGAATTTAAATGATTTAACTATAAAAATGCATTGGAAATGATTTTACAATGAAAATACATTAGAAAATACATTATAAATGATTTTACAATAGAAATACTTAACTTAATTTTTATCTATCTAATGCTAACAGGTACTATTCCTGTTGGGTATTCAATTTTTAAAAACTTGTTAATTACTTTTTAACAGGTATTACCTCTCTGGTCAAAGTGGTTCTGAGAGTGATGCTAATGAAGGGGTACTCCCCACTCCCTAGAGCTCAAGAAATAGATATAGTTTATGTCACACCCAGGACACTAAGACCCTCAACCACTGCCTTTGATCACATATATGATGAAATATATATATATGATGAAAAGTGTTGGGATTTTTCCATAAAAGCAATTGACACACATATATATATACATTTACCAACCCCTCCACACGAGTAGGAAGCGACACAAGGTCAATTTCTTAAGCGGAGTTTAACAGGTCTGAATTCAGTTTTCCTTCTCTTAGACCGGTTACCTAGTCATAGTAGTTTTTTTTTTGGGGGGGGGCATCGAGTGAGGATCTAACTTGTGATAAGTAATAATGGATCTGCGAGACTAACTTAAAAAAACCCTCTCTCCCCAGGCGACACCGATTAGCCACTTCTAGTAATATAATACTTTAAGGACAGGCATTCAGAAATTGCATTTACCCATAGCTGGATTCATACCTTCCCCAAGGGTATTGATGCCATGTGAAATGCTAACATCTTCGTCCAGGAATTGAACTCGGGTTGACGAGTTCATTGGGGCACTCATATTGGCAATAGGGCTTGGAATGTCTAGCCGATTGATAAGAGGTGTCCGCAAGACCGCCCAAGTTAGGGTCAAAGTGCAGCGTTGCATATCACGGACTACTCAGCCGCCAGGATTCCGTCTATACGCTGAGTTGGCGAGGGCCGGTATCGAACCCGGAACCGTGTGGTCCCTAGGCGGATCTCTACCGACTGAGTTAAACTGGCCCTATACTATATCCCAAAGCATATAGCACATAGATATTTTTTGTAAATTTTCAAGATAATTTTAATATAAGACTTTCCCTTAAAATAAGCCCTAGTGTTAGCCGGTATCGAACCCGGAACCTTGTGGTTCACTAGGCGGACGCTCTACCCACCGAGCTAAACCGGCAAGGGTTAGAATAATAAAACATTTCTTGTCACATCTAAAACCAACAGTTAAGTGTGAGTCTTTCGCTGTGCTTGGAGAGTGATCGATGAACAAAAAAATCTGATAATCAATTGATTCTGAAGTGAAGTGATCAATATGGACACTTTTGTTGAAAAGCGTGTCGATTGATTCGCAACAGGAAGAGATAAAAATATGATTGATTGGTGCTAATCAATTAACCACTTATGTCAACACTTTACGGAATGTTTGTTTAAGCGAGCCGTGATCGTCTTCTTCGTACATCGCATGGGCGAGTGCAGATCGGCTTGAGGAAATGACACATTGACTAAACGTACAAGGCATCACCACAGTCAGTCTAACACCTACCCTCCCCCCATCACCGCCCGTACTTTTAAGACTTTTTTGTATTATTCTTACCAAGGGTTCTTCTTCTTCTTCTTCTTCTTCTTCTTCTTCTTCTTCTTCTTCTTTGTTCCCCTTTTCAACCCCATTTTCTCTTACACACGCACACTCACAACACACCACACACACCCATCTCTCTCTCTCTCTCTCTCTCTCTCTCTCTCACACACACACACACACACACACACACACACACACATACACTCACTTTCACTCTCTCGCAATCTGTATATCTATCTATATATCTATCTATCGATCTGTCTACGCAATTCCCTGCATCAACTGTGTTCCCTTTTTCAACCCCATACTCTTTTACACACGCACACATACACACACGCACACACACATTCACTCTCCCTTTCTCTCCCTCTCTCTCTCTCTCTCCTCTCTCTCTCAAACACAAACACACTCTCTCTCCCTCCATCTCTTTCTCTCTCTCTCTCCTCTCTCCCTCACACACACACATACACACACACACGCACACGCGCACCCAAATCTTTCTATCTATCTATCTATATATCGATCTATGTATCTTCTCAATTCCCTGCATCAACGTTGTTCCCCTTTTTCAACCCCATTCTCTCTTACACCACACATACACACACGCACACATACTCTCTCTCTCTCTCTCTCTCTCTCTCTCTCTCTCTCTCTCTCTCTCTCTCTCTCTCTTCATCACTTTAATGCAACTAAGATTTCCTTCTTCAAACACAACCCCCATCGTCTCCGTACTTTTGAGGTTCTTATTTTTACCAAAATCCTCCCTCTATCCTTCTAACTATCTCTGTGTTTGTCGGTCTCTCTGTCTGAGTATCTGTCTCTTTCTCTCTCTTTACAATTCCCGTATCAATTCTTACAATTAAGTTCTCTTTCTTCAGAAACCATAGCCATCTTCCCTGTTATTTTAAGAATTTTATTCTCAGAAATATCCCCCCCCATCCCCCTCTCTCTCTCTCTCTCTCTCTCTCTCTCCTTCCCCTTTTCTCTCTCTCTCTCTCTCTCTCTCTCTCTCTCTCTCTCTCTATCTCCAATTCTCTACATCACTTCTTGAAAAACTCAGCTCACCTTTTTCAAACTCTATTGCCATCATCACCGTCCTTTAAAGAACTTTTCAGAAAGATCACCCCCGTCTCCCCCCTCTCTCTCCCCCTCTTAACAAAATTATTCTTACCAAGTGTCCTTCTTCTCTGTCTCTGTTTATGTCCTGTCTCTGTCTCTCCCCCCCCTCTGTCTCTCACTTTCTCTTTCTCTTTTTCTCTCACAAACAACACACTCTCTCTCCGTCCATCTATTTCCACTCTCTCTTTCTCTCTCTTCTCTCTCACTCTCTCTCTCTCTCTCTCGCTCTCTCTCTCACACACCACACACACACATACACACACGCGCACACGCACACACCCACCCAAATCTTTCTATCTATCTATGTATCGATCTATGTATCTTCTCACTTCCCTGCATCAACGTTGTTCCCCTTTTTTCAACCCCATTCTCTCTTGCACATGCACACACACACAAACCCCTCTCTCTCTCTCTCTCTCTCTCTCTCTCTCTCTCTCTCTCTCTCTCTCTCTCTCTCTCTCTCTACAATTCCCTGCATAACCTCTTGAAACTATGCCCCCCCCCTTTCCACCGCCCACAATTTCTATTCTTCTCTTTTTCCTTCGCACTTCTCGCTGTGTACATTGATCCGGTGCTGCATTTTTGACAAATCTAATTAGCGCTACTGTTTGTGATCGTCCCGGCTGCCATCATGGTTCGATTCTCACTCAATAAAGCATCGCTTCATTAACAGGCAGCTGTAGGAATCTGTTCGCTTGGTGCTACCCAACTCTCAAAAGGCGGGAAATGGAGCGGACCCGGCGGTGTGGTGGAGTGTAAGCGGGGGACAGGCTAAAGGAAAGAGAAACAGTAAGATTGGCACTGAGATCTTCAAAAAGGCTGCAAATAAATTTATAGAATTTCACGCTTGTTTTATATTTGAGAAATTGAGGTCACATCTTCGAATCTAAACTGTTAATTTTCAAGTTAGAAATAATTCGATATTCAATAATCATCTTAATCTTGGTGACACCAAAGAAAAAAGAATTATACTTAATCGTTATTCTATGAGAAAAGTGTTAGTAATTTACTGCTAGCCTATGAATTATGTATGTAAGTGTAGCTTGAGTTTTGAATCGAAGTTTGTTGGAGATTTAAAATCAGGGGGATAAATGGAAAGTTACCGCTAGCCATTATGTTACAGTTGATGAGGAGTCATAGATTGTGAGCAGTAACTGAAAGTAGAATTAAATTCAGGCCTGGTGGTTGAAAAAGGTGGGCATAGTTTCAAGAAGTTATACAGGGAATTGTAAAGAGAGGAGAGAGGGGGGCAGTGGAAATTTACCACTGATTGTTAGTAACCCTTGACCCGTAGAGGCGCGCCATGAGAAACACCTGATCTAGCTTAGAAATTAGATTCGACCTGACTTTGGAACAAAGAAGACGTGTGACTGCAAACGGCAACAAACTTGATGAAGGGAATTGCGAGGATAGATTGAGATTGAGAGAGAGAGAGAGAGATAGACAGACAGACAGACATACATAGACAAAGAAGGACACTTGGTAAGAATAATCTTTTTAAGAAGAAGAGAGAGAGAGAGAGAGGAGAGAGAAGAGAGAAGAAGGACATTTGGTAAAATAATCTTTTTAAGAGAGAGAGAGAGAGAGAGAGAGTGGGGGAGAGAATGGGGTTGAAAAACGGGAACAAACTTGATGAAGGGAATTGCGAGGATAGATTGAGATTGAGAGACAGACAGACAGACATAGACGGAAGAAGAAGGACACTCGTAAGAATAATCTTTTTTTAAGAGAGAGAGAGAGAGAGAGAGAGAGAGAGAGAGAGAGAGAGACAAAGAAGGACATTTGGTTAAAATAATCTTTTAAGAGAGAGAGAAGAGAGAGAGAGTGGGAGAGAAATGGGGTTGAAAAACGGAACAAAGTTAATGAAGGAATGCGAAGATAGATCGATATATAAATAGATAGATAAGTAGAAAGATTTGTGTATGAGTGTGTATGTGTGTGTGAGAGAGAGGGAGAAAGAAAGACAGAGACAGAGATAGAAACAGAGACAGAGAAGAAGGACACTTGGTAAGGATAATCTTGGTAAGAGCGAAGGAGAGAGAGAGAGAGGTGGGGAGGCAGTGGAAATGTACCCTTGTCCCGTAGAGGCGCGCCATGAGAAACACCTGATCTAGCTAAGAGATTAGAATTCGTCCTGACTTTGGAGCAAAGAAGACGTGTCGCTGCTGAGATAGATCTCTCATTCGCGCGGGGAACATGGGCTAAATAATAAACTTGATAAAAAAAACTAAGTCTTGTTAGTTTATTTAATTATAATGAACAAAATCAACCCAAAAGAAGACAAGCCCTTAGTTAGAAGAATTAAGAAGATTAAGCAGTTAGAAGAATATACACATAACCAGGGAAATGAAGATCACCAACATCATCTCTAAAGTAAGTCTCTGTGTCTGTCTCTGTCTGTCTGTCTCTGTCTCTTTCTTTCTCTCTCTATCATCTGAGAACTCTCTCACTCTCTCATGTATATACCTGACATGAGTATATAACAGTTATACTAATCATTGGCTAATAATAACCTTTACTTGATCTTCAATTAAATATAGGTTTAGTTAGCAGTTGCTGGCCGTTAGTCAGAAGGAGAGGACGCAAGTTTCCCTCGCTCTAAGATGTCGACTTTTCACCACGCGGTTAAAGTTCTTTTGGGCTCGCATTTTGTAATGAAAAAAAAAAGACATGAACAGAGACCCAGCTCAAAGAAGAAATCAGCTCAGAGAAGAAATCAGCTTACCGACAAATTTGAGTATATAAAAAACAAAGATGACGACAACAGTCATAAACTCTAAATAATACAAAAAATAGCCGGAAAGCTAAATATTTCCAAAGTTATAGTTATATGCATATCACTTTTACCAACCACGTGACCAACCACGTGACCAGCCACATGATTGTGATGAGGCGTCTAGTGCTTAGCTTTTCTTATATATCCGTTCACATATTGAGTATATAAATGGGGAGAGAGTAGACAGTTGGTTGTTTTTGTTTACAGCGTATCAACAATTCTTCGTTCATTTAATATCGAATCAAACTCGTTTTGATAGACAATGTACCCAGGTTGCTTAGTGTCCCTACTGCTGTTTAAATGGTCTGCCAATTAAGTATTGAACAGGTTAATTACTGCATAACTTTGCTTATCTTTTAAGAACCGATGCTTCAATTTGACTTTAGTTTAATGCCAGGGATGTAGATATGATTAATTAGCAACACTGGGTAGATTAAAGGATTAGTAGTCTGTTTTTTTTTAATGGCATATCAAACTTTTTGGGGTATTTAATAACAAACAGATTCTTGTATAAGAACAGTAGTTCTACTATATAACCGAGTTGATTATGGGGTTCATACCTTTCCCAATGGTAATAGTTCGAAAATGAACTTAATAGCGCAACTGGATTTTGAACTCGCTTACCTCGATGTTACAGTCCAACACGTTAACCACTACGCCACGGAGACTCAAGCAAGTCACTGTGGAACATACATATTAATGTAGATTGTTCTAAGTTCACTGGGTACCTACATTATTTTCGAGTAGTAAAGCCTACAGTCTGTCAAGATGCAAGGCCGAGGATGAAGATCATAGTGCGACTGCAGTTCGAATTCTCTCACTACAGGTGGCAGTCCAGTACGCTAGCAACTAGACCAGGGGTGTCACTCGATTAGCAAATACAATTGTTGCTTTTTCCCAAATATAAGGTGTGTGCCAGATGGCCACTTGTACTTATAGACTCGCCGACAACCACGTCGTGACCAACTTCTTGTCCAATCACTAGCAGTACTCTGCGCTGATATTGTTACTTATACTGGCCTTTCTAAGTCATACTACACACATTGCTTGGGAGCCTTTGTGTGCGACGGAACATAGATTATAATCACTGGACCTTTGACACTACTGTAGGTTACAATAACCAGACTTGTTTCACTTACCAAAGGATTCTATAGTCAGGACTTACTTCTTACTTAATCCTTTTCAACTAGAACAAGTATGGTTGGTCAGAAACTTAACAACAATAGAAGATATTTGCGTCATTCCATCTTCATTGAGTAGCTTACGTTTATTGTCTAGTATTAAAATAACGTCAACTACGATGGTTGGGTCACACCATCCGCATGTCTGAATATAATAATAGAAATAAGAATAAGAAATTTATTAATCAATAGTAGTACAAATTATTTTTAAAAAATAAGTAAAAGAAAAAGTTTATTGGTTAAACTACTATGAATGGAGGCCATGCCTAATACGTGAAGCTAATCCTATGGACGATGACCTACCCTTGGACGCATTCACAGGAAACAATAACATGAAACACACAACCGTAAACATATACATATATATCATGAGACAAATTAGCCGTCGGTTTGAGAATCTAAAATTGCAAAATCTGTTGTTTATAAGCAGGCATAAAATGATTTTTCAAAAGTGTTTTAAGGAACAAAAATATTTAACTGAAACAAGCTTCATCTTTTCTTTATCAAAGAATAACGGACTGAAACGTATTCCAAGAATTAATTGCATTAAACGAATCGAATTATGCCCAAACTAACGTGTTGATTGATAGGGAAATTAAACAAACCAGAATGGTCAGCACGAGTGACATGACATGGCGTGAAGTCAACTGCAAAAGCATTCTGAACAGAAACAGGCATTTTATAGTGGAATAGTTTATGTAAGACAGACTCCGCCGTAAAATACTTTATGGTGAACTCAAAGATGTCACGCAGTTCAAAGACCATATTAAGACGACGCTGAAGAAATATACCATCACCTCTTCAAGGCTGGAAGATCTGGCCTCCATCAGACAGCGTTGGCGAGACTCAATATCGAGTTTAACAGGGCTGCAGAACGGCGACGTCTTCATCGTCATGAACCACCAAATGCAGCTGGGAATTTTCCTTGCAATGAGTATGACCGCATTAGCAAGTCTATAATTGAACTACCTAGGCACGGGAGGGTCCTCAAGTGTTGAAGACATGGAGTGACGTCATCGTCGTCTGCGACGGACTTCTAAAAGGTAAAGAGTGTATCAAAGTTAGTATCAACCAAGATATAAGGCACAAGGTGAGCGTAATAGCACGACTGGAGTTCGAAATCTCGTAATAACCATTACTCCATGGGGACTCCTCCGATTAGGAAGTTAGTATGGAAGATACTTAGTTAATTCTATCTTCATTTATTGTCTAGTATTAAATCTTAGTGTCTACCAAAATCCAAGACACTTATTTTGGTTATTTCCTACAACTCCAATCTAAAAAAGGGGAACCATTCTGAATTAATTTTATAAATTACTTATTTATTTATTGATCTACTAGGAAATAAGAAAACAGGGTTAGGGTTAGGGTTAGTTGTTAAGTTTTTAAATGCCATCCTTAGACCAGTTGAAAAGGCTTAAAGTAAGTAAGTCCTGAGTATGGAATCCTTATGGTAAGTGAATAAGTCCTATCTGCGTATAGGTCATATCCTACGTATTGGTAAAGGTCAGGATTTGAATCCTATGTCCGTCGGTCACCGAAAGTAACAAGAAGCAGTTATGAGTAAGTTATGACCAGTGCCTGCCGTGATAAGTATTGTATCAGCAGCAGAGTACTGCCAGCGATGGCTAAGTGTATGATCACATAGTTTATCGCCGAGTCTTAATAGGAGCGAGCATCTAGCACCACACCTTATAACTCAAATTGATGGAAGCGGCGCTGTGTGTAATGTTTAAAAGTTCATACGAAATGAACTCGTCGCCACGAGTTCAAAATCCTGGTCGCGGTAATTGCATTTCACTTAGCGCTAATATCCTTTGGAAAGGTATGAATCCTTACTCTCTCCAGCTATGGATGAATAGTAGGGCAGACTGTGGCTCTTCTAACCTTGGTTAGGCAACCGCTAGGCAGAAGAAACTCTGAGCTTCAAACCTGTTAAACTCCGCTTAAAAAATTGAATCTCCTCCT
>CM042161.1:68161629-68168389 GCA_023376005.1 Doryteuthis pealeii | reverse complement strand
ACATTCCAATTTAATTGATTGGGACCTCAACCCAAATTTTTTGCCCAGCTCACTGTGCCCGTCAGATGAAATATATCTGCTCGTAGACGAAAATATATATCTATTGCCTTAACATTTTAAACAATCTTATTAATTATATTATCTTAATATTACTTATTATTTATTATATGCATTATTGTTTATCTTATAATATTCATTATTATGTTATTATTAGTTATGCTTCATTATTATCTATTATTAATCTTATTATTATTTTGTATTTTTATATTATTTTATTATTATTTAGCTATTATTTATTATTATTTATTATTGTTTATTCTACTATTTATCTATTATTATACATTATTATTATTCTTATTATTATTCAGCATATTATTTATTCATTATTTATCTTTAATTATTTATCTTATTATTTAATTATCATTTAATTATTTATTTATTATTATTCAGCATAGTTATTCATTATTATTTAGCTTATTATTTTATTATTATTTATTATTTTGTATCTTATTATTTATTATTATTATTAATTATTATTATTAATCTTATTATCTGTTATATTATTATTTATTAGATTCATCGTATTATTTATTGATTTATCTTATCTTTTATCTTCTTCTTCTTCTTGCTTTCTTCTTCTTCTTCTTCTTCTTCTTCTTCTTCTTCTTATTATTATTATTATTATTTATATATTATTATTATTAATTATGTTATTATATTATTATTACAACTCTTTTTAGTTGTTCATATCAGCGTTAGCTGATGCGTCTTTCACTGGATCTGAGTGACAACAAGTCTCCTTAGCGTTCTCCAAGACTCTGTGTGAGTATTCTACAGATTGCAGCCAGTTGCACGTTATTCTGGATAGTCTCAATCTTTCCTCTGATGTCCAGATTTTCCGAACCCTTTTCCAATTCACTTTGGACCATTCAAGTCGCACCAACTACGAATTGGGTATCACTTTATTCATATTCCATAACTTTTTCAGTTCTCTGGCAAGGTCCAGGTATTGTCCATTTTTTCATTTTCCTCTCAGCTTCACTCTTGTGATCCTGCCGTGCGAACTGCAAATCAACCATGACAATTCTGCTTTTTTTAATACAACACTATTGTCTGTCTTCTGTCTGGATAGTTAGTTATTATTATTATATTATTATATTATTAATTTACATTATATTAATCTATATTTATTTATTATTTATTTTATTTGCGTTTGACAAGATCGTTTATTTACATGAACGCTGTAACTCCACATTTCTTATAAAGACAGTGTTTAACAATGCGAGGTGTGACATGTTACACATGTGGTGCTCCACTTTGCTTCTAGTATAAAATTAGTGTACGTAAGTGTTGCTGTGAACATGCGCAGCCGGGCAGTGTGTGACTAATAAAAGGACTAAATTTCACCTGAGGCAAAATACATAGTATATATGCCAAAAAAGAAAAGTAGTCAGTATAAGTATGTCGAATGCCCAGCGGGACTCTTTGATAAAAGGACTTCTTTACTGATACGTTCATTGGTTTGTCCTGAAATACAGCTTCTCTCTCGATACTTTTAACGTATGATCTAATATTTTGCATTTGTTTCATTTATCTATTTATAAAACTGTGTACTCTATCAATCGATGTATAGAATAGATAGGTAGATATGAAAAAAAGAATATATGAACAGAGAAAAAGATATAGATATGAAATCAAAAGATATATACATAAATGGAAATAAAATAAATAGACAAATAATACTATTATATATACTATATAATACTATATATATCTATATTATATATATATAGAGAGGAGAGAGACCCGAGTAGAGAGAGAGAGGATACACGTTTGTTTTGCCTTTGGTTTGTTTTACGTGATAGTCAACCTCGGTGGGTACATTTAATGCCGACAAAAGTGTGAACATAATTCATTATAATAGATAGATCAAATTTTGTTTATGAAATCTTCATGTTTTATCTATATTAATCCCGATTGATGGACCCTAACAGGTACTACCACATCCGGAGTCAGCGTGACCAGGAGCAATGGGGATGAAGGGGTGCCTCCACATTCCCCAAACCCCCAGGAGTGGAATCCTCACCATCAGATAGAGTTTTAACGTCATTCCCAGCGACATCTAGACCCTCAAGCACGCACCTTCTAGCACCCATAATGATAAAAGGGTTGCGATCTTTGCCATGAGGCGAATAGGTTGGCAATCATATAGGTGCTAGGGCTCGAGATGACCAGCCGGCATTGAATAAGAGGGGTCCTCTCCGACCGCGCCTATCTTAGCCCAAGGAAAGGACCAAAGCTGGAGTATTACAGGTCATGGACTGCCCCTCATCCACAAAACTCCGTCATTAAGAATCACACCCACGGTCAACAGGTGTGACCCCATTGGCCGAGAGTCTTACCCCTCTGCAGAGCTGCCCAGTCGCGTGCATTCTGAGATAAGCCATATGAACCAACAGATATAGAATAAAGATAAAGAGATAGATAGATATGAAAAAAAAGATATATAGTTAACTATATATGTACTACTGCCTTCATAGTCGGGTCGTCGGCGTACTAAACGGCGTATCCCCACAAGCTAGCCTCGTGAGGGGTGGCTAGACACCTTGGCGGGAAGAGTGACTTTTGAAGGACGCAAAATCAAAACCCTGTTGAAAGCGGCGGAGAAAGCTTCTCATCAATGTGCACTAGCACATTCAACGCGAGAACATGATGAATAAAATAGATAGATTGATACGATGTGAAGAGACTCGGTATAGATCGAACAAACAGTATATAGATAAAAATATGATTCGGTAGAATGAACAAACATATATCATGAATAAGGAATAGAGATAGATATGAACAAACTGATATACACATAGATAAATAGATTGATAAATAGATACAAGAGACTCGAATAGTACTAGAAGCAAACAGATATTGTATATATTTACCAACCCCTCCGCCACGACAGGATGGGACGACAGGTCAATTGCTTACGGCGCGAAATTTAACAGGCTTTGATCCAGAGTTTTCCTTCTTCTTAGAGTGTTGCCTAGCATGGTTAAAGAGTCCAGTCTGCCCTCCTATTTATCCATAGTGAGGGAGAATTGCATTCATACCTTTCCTTGTGAAATGACCCTGTGCCCATCCTGCTCGTGCGGAGGGTTGGTAAATATATAAATATCTGTTTGTCTATCTATTCGAGTCTCTTCGTATCTATTTATCAATCTATTTTATCTATGTGTATATCAGTTTGTTCATATCTATCTCTATTCCTTATTCATATATATGTTTGTTCATATCTACCAATCAATATTTTTATCTATATATCTGTTTGTTCGATCTATACCAGTCTCTTCACATCTATCAATCTATCTATTTTATTCATCTATGTTCTCGCGTTAATGTGCTAGATGCACATTGAGTGAGAAGCTTTCTCCGCCCTTTCACAGGTTTTGATTTTCGTCCTGCAAGGTGTCTAGCCACCCTCCTCACGAGGCTAGCTTGGTGGGAGTACCCGTTTAGTACGCCGACGACCCGACTATGAAGCAGGTAGTACATATATATTAACTATATATCTTTTTGTTCATATCTATCTATCTCTTTTCTTTATTCATATATCTGTTGTTCATATCTATCTAGAATGCACCGACTGCAGCTCTGCAGAGGGGTAAGACTCTCCCAAATGGGGTCACCTGTTGACCGTGGGTGGTGATTCTTAATGACGGAGTTTTGGTGGATGAGCAGTCCATGACCTGTAATACTCCACTTTGGTCCTTTCTTGGGCTAGATAGGCGGTCGGAGAGGACCCCTCTTATCAATCGGCTGGTCATCTCGAGCCCTAGCACCTATATGATTGCCCCAACCCTATTGCCCTCATGGCAAGTCCCAACCCTTTTTATCATATGGGTGCTAGAAGGTGGTGGCTGAGGGTCTACATGTCCTGGGAATGACGTTAAACTCTATCTGATGGTGAGGTTCCACTTCCTGGGGTTTGGGGAATGTGGAGCACCCCTTCATCCCCATTGCTCCCTGGTCCACGCTGACCCGGAGTGGTAGTACCTGTTAGGGTCCCATCAATGGGTTAAATAGAAAAACATGAGTTTATAAACAAAATTTGATTATCTATTAATAATGAATTTATTTCACAACTTTGTCGGCATTAAATGACCCACCGAGGTTGATATACCGTAAAACAAACCAAAGCAAACCAAACGTGTATCTCTCTCTCTCTCTTCTCTCTCTCTCTATATATATATATATATATATATTATATATATATATATATATATATATGTCTATTTTATTTTATTTCATTTATGTATATATCTTTTGTTCATATCTATATCTTTTCTCTGTTCATATATCTTTTTTTTCATATCTACCTATCTATCTATCAATCGATTGATAGATACACAGTTTTATAAATAGATAAAGATCTACGTTAAAAGTATCGAGAGAGAAGCTGTATTTATCAGGACAAAAATGAACAGTAAATAAAAAGTCACTTTTCATCAAAAGAGTCCCCTGGGCATTCGACATACTTATTCTGACTACTTTTCTTTTTTGCCATATATACTATAAGGTATTTTTGCCTCAGGTAAATTTAGTCATTAGTCACACACATGCCCGGCTGCGCATTGTCCACACAACACTTACGTACACTTTTATACTAGAACAAATGGAGCAACCACGATGTGTAACATGTCAAACACCTCGCATTGTTAAACACTTCTTTATAGAATGTGGAGTTTACGTTCATATCAAAAAACGATCTTTCAACGCAAATAACAAGATAAATAATAAAGAAAATAATAAGATTAATAATAATAATAATAATAATAATAATAATAATAATAATAATAATAATAACCTTATCCCAGCAAGAAGACCAGACCTAGTGTTGATTAACAAAAAAGAAAGAACTTGTCAACTGGTTGATTTTGCAGTTCCAGCAGATCACAGAGTGAAGCTGAAGGAAAATGAAAAAATGGACAAATACCTGGACCTTGCCAGAGAACTGAAAAAGTTATGGAATATGAAAGTCAAAGTGATACCAATTGTAGTTGGTGCACTTGGAATGGTCCCAAAGGAATTGGAAAAGGAGTTGGAAAATCTGGACATCAGAGGAAAGATTGAGACCTTCCAGAATACTGCACTGCTGCAATCTGTTAGAATACTCAAAAGAGTCTTGGAGACCTAAGGAGACTTGTTGTCACTCAGACTCCAGTGAAAGACCATCAGCTAACGCTGATATGAAAACTAAAAAAGAGTGAATAATAATAATAATAATAATAATAATAATAATAATAATAATAATAATAATAATAATAAGAAGAAGAAGAAGAAGAAGAAGAAGAAGAAGAAGAAGAAGAAGAAGAAGAAGATAAATAATAAGATAAATAAATATAAATAATACGATGAATAATAATAAATAATAATATAGATAATAATTAATAATAATAATTAATAATAATAATAAATAATAAGATAAACAATAATAAATAATAATAAATAATAAGCTAAATAATAATGAATAATATGCTGAATAATAATAAATAATAATAAATGATAATAAATAATAAGATAAATAATAAGATAAATAATAATAAATAATATGCTGAATAATAATAAATAATAATAAATGATAATAAATAATAAGATAAATAGTAAGATAAACAATAATAAATAATAATAAATAATAAGCTAAATAATAATAAATAATAATAAAAAATAAAATAAATAATAAGATAAATAATAAGATAAATAATAAGATAACTAATAATAAATAATAATGAATAATAAGATAAACAATAATGCATAATAATAAATAATAAGATAAATATTAAGATAAATAATAAATAATAAGATCTGTTTAAAAATGTTAACATAGATATATATATTTATCGTTCTAGAGCAGAATTTTTCACCCTTTTTCATCTGACGGCACAGTGAGCTGGGCAAAAAATTGGTTGAGGTACACCATCAGTATATAAACATATAATTATTTTATCATTTAAATTTAAAAGAAAAGGAATAGTGAAAATGTGCTACAAGTTTAAAAGAAAACAACGTAATTTTATTTCTAAATGTATATTTTTTAATCATGGCAAACAGAAACGTAGATAAAAAACATTAGAAACTCCATTAACGCATCAATAAGAAATCTGCTCTTGGTGTTGTTTCATTATTTTACTCATCCGAGGTCGTATGGTTGATAATTAATATTTAATTAAAACAAAAATATTAAATTAAAACAAAAAAATATTAAAGTAATAGAATAAAAATATAAGATGATGATCAACCATCCTCAACACTGACGGCACACCCATGGAAGCTTTCACGTTACAGTAGTGTGCTGCGGCACAACGGTTGAAAAACTCTGTTCTAGAGAGAAGTGAAGTTATACCAAAAATTAGGAATTAGTTATGAAATACATCTTACAAAATCAAAACTATAAAACAAAATTGATTACCAATAATTGATTACCAATAATTGATTACTAATAATTATGGTTGGGTCATGTACGTCGGATGGATGATGGACGAATCCCGAAAGACATCCTGTATGGAGAGCTAACATCTGGTAAAAGACAGATTGGTCGCCCCTACTGCGATTCAAGGATGTCTGCAAAAATGATCTCAGGTGCTTTGGCATTGTCCCTTCTAGCTGGGAAAATTTGGCTCAAGACCGCCCTCGGTGGCGGCAGAATCTCCATAGAGGACTGTACATGTCAGAAGTCACCCTGATACAACATCATGAAGCTAAGAGGTTC
>CM042161.1:68139129-68149129 GCA_023376005.1 Doryteuthis pealeii | reverse complement strand
ACCACAAATAAAGCAAAAATTCGCAAGAGAAAACCCTGTGTAGCAAGACTAAAAAATATGTCACTGTTTTTTTTATTGTTACCAACTATAAAGTAAAAATTCAAGTCGGCGGAACGGCTTCGTGTCGGTATCAGTCGAATAGCGAGGGAGTCTCTCTCCCTTTTTGATAGCACTATAGCATGGATATTGTTGTTGTTTTTTTTTGGGGGGAGTCTGAGGTGGAGCGTTCCCAACTTTATCGCACAGATCCAAATATTATATATATATGTTTCTACCAATCATTTTTCAAGATATTTATATAAGTAACATACGTAGAAGCCATACTTCAATATAAATGTCTTTATTTTATTATATATAATATATATATATATATATATATATATATATATATATATATATATATCATATTGAATATATGCCTTCTAATTCATATAAGAACCATACGTATAATATATATATATATATATATATATATATATAATATATATATATATAAGTATGGCTTCTGTAATATTTGTTATATAAATTAGATGAAAAATATCATCGCCTATATATTGATATAAATGCCACGACCTACATATTGATATATAACATCGCCTGCTAAGCAACACACCATAGAATATTATAAATCTTGAAAAAAGGAAATAAAATGTTTACATCTGAGACACACATACATAACCCGGAAAGAAGATATGAATATCTCAACTGGGACTAACTTCCGGTTGAAGAGAATGTGAAAAAAATGTATTTTCAATATAGATTAAAGGGATAAGATTTTGAAATATAGTTGTAAAACTTTTTTCTCTGGCTTCATTTACAACAGCCTATAATTGGAAGTGCATTATATCTTTCAACGTCTTAATTTACCTATTCAACTTGGTTAAATATATAAGATATTCTATTTTCGTATAGTAATGGATATTACATTACTATCTGTTTGTAACCGAAACTACGTCATAATTTCCTTTGCTATTTAAGCTATATTCTTCCCGATTATTAAATAGTCATTATTTAATCTTAATTAGCATCTTTTTTATTAACATCTAGAAGCAACTACCGAACGGTTCCTAGGTAGGGGGTAATACATCTTCTGGTGTATTGAATTGTTTACTTTTAAGTTTTATATATCTAGTAATAATGTTTCCCAACTGTGCTGTACTCTGCTCACCAACAATCAAAATCTATCTCGAAATGACTCGTCCACCCGTCGCAAGAGCCAAAATACTACTGCCAGATCTTTTCGTAGTCATCGTACGTAATCGGTTGACGCTGCCTCTAGTCGTCGCTGTATGCTTATATGCACGCCCGTTCTCGAGAGAATTTGCATACGTGCAATCCCATTCTCGCTGGTTCGAGATCGCCCATCGTTAAATATAGTGCTTACAGCAGCCATATTTCTTTCCCGCGATGACCCTGCAAGCCAGACTCGTCCGCGCACGCTTTGAGTTATGAGGTATGTTATTTTCATTACATCCACAATATATTCGAATATCAACCAAATCTTCATAATATTGGCACAAAATTAATGAATTGGTGATATTTTAATGTGGCGTTAATTGTTTTATTTTAGTAGATTCATATGGACATGCATACATATATAAATACCTGTACACCAACAGCACTTTATATATGTATATATGTCTATATTAAAGTCTAGCCGGGTTAAAATCTCCCGCAAAACTGTCCATATTATTAACGCATTTAAAATCCTGAAATATTTTATATATCTCTAAGTAATAAATATTTACTTATTATATGGTGGAATAATTTGCATAATGATTTTAACAAAATGGGGTTTGATAAATGCATATTTTCTGTTACTGATTTCTAATACTACAATGTTATTTTCAAAGGTAATAAAAGCTATCCTATATATACTTTTATACAGAAATCAATTAGGTTAAGTGTAATATCTTTATATTTGGTCTTATAGGTTTCGATAGTCTTTCTAATTTAATATAATATTTTATTACATGAAATTTTAGTACTCGCGCCCAATGGGGTGCATACTTTTGATATATATATATATGTGAAAATGGAAAAGGAATTGAATTCGACAGTATGAGGAAAAATGAGTAAAGAAAAGAAATGTAGATGGATAAAATGAATTTAATCGATATCACATTAATCGATATCACTTACACATGTGTGCGAAATATTTTCACACACATAAACTGACCGAAACATATGTGTAAGTGATATCGATTAATGTGATATCGATTAAATTCATTTTATCCATCTACATTTCTTTTCTTTACTCATTTTTCCTCATATATATATATATATATATATATAATATATATTATATATAAGAAATGGATATAAAGTAACCTACTCGAGTTTCATCAGTAGGTTACTTTATATCCATTTCTTAAATAAATTTTGCTCTACATTGTATGGAGCACTTTGTATTTATTTTGTCACGGTCTTAACCCCTGGATACTGCGCTCTCCCAACGATCGTACCCGTACCCACCGGTAAGCACTACTATATATATATATATATATATATATATATATTATATATATATATATATTATATGGAAAGACGGTGAGGAAATTAATCCGACAATATGAGAAGAAAATATTTTAAAATATAACAAACACAGGATGTTATGATTAGGGAAACAATTTTTTGTGTCCATACTTAAGCATTTCGGTATATTGTACCATCTTCAGGACACTGTTAAGTAATGTTTTATGTGAAGGACAAAATGAAAGATGTTAAGTGTATAGTGAGTGTGAGAATATGATGCTATTAACCGTTAATTTTTATATGCGCCGTTTGTTTACTATAATACTATACACTTAACATCTTTCATTTTGTCCTCACATAAACATTACTTAACAGTGTCCTGAAGATGTACAATATACCGAATGCTTAAGTATTGACACAAAAACAATTGTTTTCCCCTAATCATAACATCCTGTGTTTGTTATATTTTTTAAATATTTTCTTCTCATATATATATATCTTATTATAATGGAGATTGTGGGGATTTTCTGTCTGTAACCGAAACTATATTACTATACAAGTCACAATTCCCTTGTTATTTTACATCACATTCTCCATGATTTTATTCTTTATTTAAATCTCAATTATAATAAAATTGTTTTACATCATTAAGACTGTTGACCATATCTACATACACAGAACATGCAATTTATATTTTATATACAACAAAATAGCGGATTACAATGTGAATGGGAAGGCTAATTTGCATATTGATCTTAAAAATTTGATTTTAATAATATATGCTTAGTATTATGATTTCTAATTGTTTGGTTATCTTATTGAATATGAGCAAAAATCTCTGGGATAAATTTTAAAAGAAATCCATTAACAAGAAGAAATATCTGTAATTTTATTCTTTACTTCCTATCTTAACAAAATAGTTAAATTAAGAAAATTTACCAATGAAAGAGGGGAGTAATGGAAAATGATGGAAGAGTCAGTTTTCAAAGCTGTTCTATTTTTCAATCATACCCCCTCTGTTTCAAATCTTTTATCTGCATTCTTATTCAGTTTCATTGGCCTTTCTAATTTAATATAATATTTCTATTATATTAAAACCTAAATACTTGCCCCGAAGGGTGCATATATTTTGCTAGTATATATATTATATATATATATATATATATATATATATATATATATATATATATAATTTATGTAATTTAATTTTTCAAGTGTAGTGGCATAAATAATAATCTAAAAAGTGCTCAATATATTAAAACCATAGAGCAGTAATCATACTAAATTATTAATTATGAGGAAGAATAAAGGGTCTACCATGGTTTCAATCAAATTGAAAGATTTCAACAGGACCCTACCCTATGTTTAACTAAGTTGATGTAATTCCTTAGTTAAATTGAAGATCTTTTCGGATAATAACGATTGAAAAATTGCGTAGCGTTCAACCATTATTATCCAAAAAATATCTTTAATTTAACTAAGGAATTCCATCGACTTAGTTAAACGTAAGATAGGGTCCTGATGAAATCATTTCAATTTGGTTGAAACCATGGTAGACCCTTTATTTTTCCTCTAGTAGATGACAAAGTTGAGTGTTGCATGTCATGGATTGCTCAGCCACCAGGATTCTCTGTTTAAACAGGTGGCCCCATGGAAAGGGTGTCATTTTCCTCTGTGAAGATGCAGTCAGTCTATCTACTGCTCCAGTCGACAGGGCTACTCTAACATTAGTATGTTAGACTAGCTTACTAACTTTTACACAACAAAAGTCGCCTAGCTCAAATATATTAATTGTCCAATTCTAGTTTCGTCTTGACTGAAGTCCACGATACTGGAGTAACAATTGAGTATCTAATTAATCGTATTTGTAAATGTACTCCATGACCTCAACAGCAGACTATCACAGAAACACACTGGAAATATTTAATAAATACATCATCATCATATCGTGCTGTCTGCACGGATTTCCATGTCTCTTTTTCGCTAACCATCTCTATTGTTCATCGCTTCTCGTTGGTTTTCCGCGCGGCACCCAGGATCCGTACAGAGCTAATTGATATACATGTTGTTTGTTATCAATCTTGGTGGGTCATTTAATGCTGATAAAGTACTGAGCTAAATTCATTCTTGATGGATACTCATTTTTTATGAACACATTTTTGTATTTAACTCATAGATGGGACCCTAATAAGTACTACCACTCCGGGTCAGGATGGACCTGGGAGCAACGGTGATGAAGAGGTGCTCCACATTCCCCAGTCCTCCAGAAGTAGAACATCACCATCAGATAGAGTTTAACGCCATTGCAAGGACATGAAGACCTTACGTCACCGCGTTCTAGCACATATATGATAAAAAAGGGTTTCCTGCCGCACAGAAACTAAGCAGCTCAGTAATGAGATAAACAGGACTGCAGAGCGGTAACGTCTTCATCGTCATGAATAACCAAATGTAGATGGGAAGTTCCCTTGCAATGTGGGTGACCGCACCTGCAAGTCCAGAACTGAACTAATGAGCCACAAGATGTCGTTAAACAAATAAATCAACACCAGGCCAACAATAAAACGGTTTCTGCGATGTAGTCAGTTTCTATTATTTTTTTTAAAAAAGAGATCGCTGGTAACTTTTGCACACTCCTGATGTATCTTACACATTTTTTATTTATTCTAAGATGTTTATTGTTTAGATATTTCTTTTTGTTTCCCTACAATATTCCATACCCTCCCCCCATTCACCAGTATCACTTTATACAATCAAGGCGATTATCTTTTAACCCTTACAGCTATCATTTTTTTTAAAGTCGTCGAGGTGGCCTAATGTTGGTATCAGCCATGCAGCGAGGGAGTCTATCCCATTTTCAATAGCGCTAGACCAAGGAGATTATTTTAGCGTCTGAGGTGGAGCGCCACACCTACCATCAGCTCCTTACTTTACCGCACAGATCCCTGTGCTACTCATAAGGCTGAGTTGGCGAGGGCGGGTATCGAACTATGAACCTTGTGGTTTCTAGCCGAACGCTCTATCGACTGAGCTAACCCGGCCCTATAAACTCACACAAATCACATTACTTTTTGCTTTCCTCTGTGTAATCTCGCTTAAACAGTGTACTTGGCAAAATTGAACTTAGCCTAGCATAATTCGCCGGTTGAAAATTTGAAAAAAAAAAGAAAAGAAAAAGAAAAAGATAAAAAGAGAGAAAAGAAAAAAATCCACAAATGAAGATATAGATGTTAACGTCGTCTGCGACGGACTTCGAAAAGAATGGTTGATGCTTGCCATAAAAGCAATAAGGTTGGGACAATCATATAGGTGCTAGGGCTTGATGTAACTAGCCAATTGGTTGTGGGGATGAGCTCTTCAATCATCACTCTAGTCTAAGTAAGGGCCTAACTAGATTGCTGCATGTTATGGTAGGTTTTGTAATTCGGCCTACAAGGGGACACTATCCTACGTTTGACTAAGTGGATGGAATTCCTTAGTTAAATTAAATATATTTTTTCGGATAATAACGGTTGAAGGCTACGTAATTTTTCAACCGTTACTCTCCAAAAATATCTTCAATTTAAGTTAGGAATTACATCAACTTAGTTAAACATAGGGTAGGGTCCTTGTGAAATCATTTCAATTTGATTGAAACCTTGGTAGACCATTACATTTTTCCTCTAATAATATTATTAGTATTATTACTGCTCTATATTTTTAATATATTGACCACTTTTGGATTATTTACTGATGTCACTACAACGGAAAAATTAAATCGTCAATTGGATACTATATATATATATATATATATATATATATATATATATATATATATATGTGTGTGTGTGTGTGTGTGTGTGTGTGTGTGTGTCTGTGTGCAGGTGTCCATAGGGAGCGTCACTCATGAGCTCGTTCTTGTTTCTCCAACAGTGTCCAGCATCTCTTGTTCGTCTCACCTGTATAGCTTATATTATATGATGCAGGTGACCCTACTGCTGTTTTCTTGTGAGATGCTGCTTCCAAGATTTGTTCAAGATAGCGTGCATCCTCATCCTTGTGTAGCTCCCATCTGGCTATGTTAATTGCCTTGTACGGGTTCAGGTGGGTCACCCATAAAGTAGCAATGGTACGACTACGGCTTGGATGAATTCTCACCTATTTTACATTACGTACTTGGACATATGTCTGATATGTCATTTTGGCTAATAAACATATTGTCATAGAGTACCTAAATAATGATAAGGTAACCATTTTGTTTTTCCAATAAATAATGTCTGACGAAACCTCGGAAGAAATAAACATTGAGATCTCACGGGACTAGTTGATTCAACCTAGCAATTGCTGATTACCCTGTTCACCATGTATCTTTGCATAGTAAAATATTTATCCATATCCTTAATTCTTCCAATTATTTCTCTATTGGCTCTGTTAGAACACATATGTAAAATATATCATGTGTCAAATGGTTGAGATTTCATCTCTATATATTCGTCCTCTTTCTTTTCAAAATCCGTCGCATACGACGATGATGTCAACATCTCTATTTCTCTATCGCTGTCGAACGTTTTCTTCAAACATCTTTCTTTTTCAAATCATTTTCGAACATTTCAGAAATTCTTCGTATTTTAACCGCTTTGATTTAAAACACCAAATAATTTACTCTGGCGAAGGCCGTTATTCAATGTATACTAAAAGATTTTGTAGTTTTCTATTATTATTATTTTTATTTTGTATTTAGAATAATAATAAATAGAGTGCATGTGTGCATGGATAAACTCCTGGCCGAAACACGTGTCAGTAAGATAAAATCCATTTTATTCATTCAGCATTTTCTTTCCTTTAATTTTCTTTCAACATATTCGTTTGTGTTGATCATACAAGAAATTGGTGAGATCGTCTTATCTATTCTCATTGTATTCGATCACCATTACACTTTTATCTGTGTAAAAATATTCTGAAAAGGGAGACTATTTTCAATTGTAGAAATATGGGGACAATTTCTCTCGGAAGATAAGGGGAAAGGAAAAATAGATAGATAGATAGATAGATAGATAGATAGAAAATAATGTGATGGAATGGAAATACTGACAAGAAAGAAAATTATATTATGCAATGGATATATATATATATATATATATATATAGATCTTAATTTTAAAGTCTACCTGCATGGAAAAACCCAGGTAATTCAGTTTTTCAAAATAATTTTTTTAAACTGACATCTGGGGTCAAAATGAAAAAAAATAAATAAAAAGACCGGCACATACTTACTTTCTGAAAGCAATCGTCAGTATCGTATATATTGGCCAAAAGAAGAAAAAAAGAGTCAGAATTATCCTGAAGAGCCATTCGAGCGAAACATAGGTAGATAGTGCCAGAATCATATAGGTCCTTACATATATAAAAAAAAAGTTTTTTTAAAAAAACATCATAAAAACACGAGACTCAATGACGACAAATAGGAACGCCGGTGAATGAAGAAAGCAAAAGCAAGAACGAATAACGGATCACGTTCACACGAGGCACGAGTTAAAAAACTGTCCAATTTTTTCAAAAAGTCAACGTCTCTGATGACGGATAAACATCAGAAACAATGGTATGACGAACTTTGTATCTGTGACTTAAATATATATATATATATATTATATATATATATATTATTATATATATATATATATATATATATATATAATTCTTTTTTCGATCACTTCAAAATTCTCTGTATTTTTGACAGCTTTAACTTCAAATATCAAACATTTTACTTGATGAAGGCCGTTATTCTTTGTATGCTTAAAGATTTTATAATTTTCCATTATTATTATTATTATTATTATTATTATTATTATTATTATTATTATTATTATTAATTTTATTTTATATCTAAAATAATAATAAAATAGAATATATATGTACTGAACAAACTCCTGACCGAAACAAGTGTTAGTAACTCATATTAAATCTATTTTATCCATTCAACATTTTTTTTCCTTTATCTATTTTTCCTTTCAACATATAGTCGGATTCATTTACCTTTTCACCTTACACACACACACATACACACACACACACACACACATATATATATATATATATATAGAGAGAGAGAGACAGACAGACAGACAGACAGACAGACAGGAGAGGAGGCCAGCCTTCGGCACATTGGTGGTAGATACAAACATTGAGATAGATAGATAGATAGATAGATAGATAGATAGATGGACTGTCACTTCTTAGATGATTAAGCATGTTTATGTTTATTCATAAAAGTTTTCGTAAATGATTGCGAATAGATATCGACAAATTCATAATAAAATTAAAAGTGACAGGATTTTATGGAAATGCTGATAGATAGATAGATAGATAGATAGATAGATAGATAGATAGATTGATTGATTGATGATAATGAAGACTAATGGAGGAAGTCTTGAAAAAAAACACGAAATATATAGTAAAATACATAGAGTGACTGACAGATTGAGACAGATAGATGTTGACACTGATATAGATATCTTATTATAATGGAGATTGTGTGTTTTTCTGTATGTAACCGAAACTATATTCCTACACAAGTCACAATTCCTTTAGTTATTTACATCACATTCTCCCTGATTTTATTTTTATCTAAACCTCAATTATTAATAAAATTTTCTTCCATTATTAATACTGTTAACTATGTCTACACACTGACAACATGCAATTATATTTATATATACAACAAAATAGCTGTTTACAGTGTGAACGGAAGGCTAATTTGCATATTAATATTAAAAAATCGAATTATAAAATATGTGCTTAGTATTATTGATTTCTAACTGTTTGGTTTTATTTTAATGAATATAAGCAAAAATCTCTTCAATGAATCTTAAATGAAATCCATTAACAAGATAAAATAACTGTCATTTTATTCTTTACTTCCTCTTATAACTAAATACTTAAATTAGAAAAAATAACAATGAAAGACGAGAGTGATGGAAGAGTAAGTTTCAGTTGTTCCATTTTTTATCATATTCCCTCTGTTTCAAATATTTTATTATACTCCCTCTGTTTCAAATCTTTTTATCTGTATTCTTATTTAGTTTCATTAGCCTTTCTAATTTAATACAGTATTTTATTACATTAAAACTTAAATACTTGCACCCGGAGGGTGCATATATTTGCTAGTATAGATAATAAGGAAAAGGCAGAATAATATAGGTATGAACAAAGCGAGATAGTAAGAGATAGACAGAGAGAGAGAGAGAGAGAGAGAGAGAGAGAGAGAGAGAGAGAGAGATAGATAGAAGAAAAACAGTGACAGAGATAGACAGAGATGTGGACTGACTGAAATGGGGATACGCGAAACGATATTATGACTGCTAATATTATGGATAATATCCGTTGCTTAACGGGTTGAGCAATCGTCCATGAAAGACGTGTTTTCGAGATGGTGGAAGTTAGATTTAATCCGTCCAAAATTAATTCTTCCTCACGAATCATCACACTAGTTTAACGATAGAAGGATGAATCAATTATAAAGTATAAAAACAAATAATGCAATAAGAACC
>CM042161.1:68124129-68134129 GCA_023376005.1 Doryteuthis pealeii | reverse complement strand
GCTTAGCATACAATTTGATAAAATGCCATCGACGAGCCTCACATCATTGTTATATACTATCGCTATCCCCTGCCAAGCCAACAACCATTAGAATATTATAAATCGTTGAAAAAAAGGAAATAAAATCATGTTTACATCTGAGACACACATACATAACCCGGAACACAGATATGATATATCTCAACGTCTGGGTACTAACTTCCGGTTGATAAGAGATTGTGAAAAAAATGATATCTTTCCATAACATTAAAGGATAAGTTTTGAATATAGTGTATTAAAACTTTTTTCTCGCTCATTAGGAACAGCTGTATAAATTGGCAAGTGCAATATATCTTTCAACGTTTAATTACCTACTTCAACTTGGGTAAATATATAAGCAATTCTATTTTTCATATAGATAATGCGATATGTAGAATTCTGTCTGTAACCGAAAGACTACGTCGACAATTTCCTTGCTATTTAAGTTTATATTCTTCCCGATTATTAAATAGTCATTAATTAATCTTAATTAGCATCTTATTTTTATTTAACATCTAGAGCAACTATCCCAACGGGCGCCAGGATCGTCGGGTAATACAATCTTTGGTGGTATGAAATTGTTTACTTTTTAAGTTTTATATAATCTATAAATAATGTTTCTCCCAGACTGTGCTAGCTGCATTCTGCTCACCAACAATCAAAATTCTATCTCGAAAATCGCCTCGTCCACCACCCGTCGCAAGACCAAAATACTACTGCCAGATTTTTTTTTGCGTAGTCATTTCGTACCGTATCGGTGACGCTGCCTCTAGTCGTCGCTGTTAATGCTTTATATGCACGCCCGTTCTCGAGAGAATTTGCTATTACGATGCAATCCCATTTCTCGTGGTCGGAGATCGCACATCGCTTAAATATAGTGCTTACTAGCAGCCAATATGTCTTTCCCGCGTATGAACTGCAAGCCAACCTCCTCCGCGCACGCTTTGAGTTGTCAGGTATGTTATTTTCATTACCCACATTGATATTCGTAAATATCAACCAAATCTTCAAATAATTGCACAAATATTAATTGAAATAGTGATATTTAATGTGGCGTTAATTGTGTTCTATTTGGTAGATTCATATGGACATGCATACATTAATATAAATACCTGTACACCAACAGCACTTTATATATGTATAGATGTCTAATTAAAGTTAGCTGGGTTAAAACTCCCGCCAAAACTGCTCCTATTATATAACGCATTTTAAAAATCCTGAAATATGTGCTCATATATCTGTAAGAATAAATTACATATATCTTATCATAGATGGTGGAATAATTTTGCATAATGATTTTTAACAAAATGGGGTTTTGATAAATGATATTTGCTGTTAACTGATTTTTCTAATACTACAATTTATTTCAACAGTAATAAAAGCTTATCCCTATATACCTTTCTTACAAATCAATTCAGGTTAATGCCTTGTAACTATCTTATATTTGGTTTATAGGCTTTCGACTAGCTTTCTAATTTAGAATTAATATTTTATTACATGAAATTTTAGTTAACTCGCCCCAATGGTGCATACTTATTGATATATATTATATATATGTTGAAAATGGAAAAGGAATTGAATCCGACGTAATCGACAGTATGAGGGAAAAATGGAGTAAAAGAAAAGAAATGAGATGGATAAAATGAATTTAATCGATATCACATTAATCGATATCACTTACACATGTGTGCGAAATATTTTTCACACACATAAAACTGACCGAAACATATGTGTAAGTGATATCGATTAATGTGATATCGATTAAATTCATTTTATCCATCTATATTTCTTTTCTTTACTCATTTTTCCTCATATATATATATATATATATAATATATATATATATAAGAAATGGATATAAACTAACCTACTCGAGTTTCATCAAGTAGGTTACTTTATATCCATTTCTTAAATAAATTTTGCTCTACATTGTATGGAGCACTTTGTATTTATTTTGTCACGGTTTCTTAACCCCTGGATACTGCGCTCTCCCAACGATCGTACCCGTACCCACCGGTAAGCCACTACTCATATATATATATATATATATATATATATAATATATATATGGAAAGACGGTGAGGGAAATTAATCCGACAATATGAGAAGAAAATATTTTTTAAAAATAAAAACACAAACAGGGATGTTATGATTAGGGGAAACAATTTTTGTGTCCATACTTAAGCATTTCGGTATATTGTACCATCTTCAAGACACTGTTAAGTAATGTTTATGTGAAGGACAAAATGAAAGATGTTAAGTGTATAGTGAGTGTGAGAATATGATGTTATTAACCGTTAATTTTTATATGCGCGTTTGTTTACTATAATACTATACACTTAACATCTTTCATTTTGTCCCTCACATAAACATTACTTAACAGTGTCCTGAAGATGGTACAATATACCGAAATGCTTAAGTATTGACACAAAAACAATTGTTTCCCCTAATCATAACATCCTGTGTTTGTTATATTTTTTAAATATTTTCTTCTCATATATATATTATATCTTATTATAATGGAGATTGTGGGATTTTCTGTCTGTAACCGAAACTATATTACTATACAAGTCACAATTCCCTTTGTTATTTACATCACATTCTCCATGATTTTATTCTTTATTTAAATCTCAATTATTAATAAAATTGTTTTACATCATTAAGACTGTTGACCATATCTAACATACACAGAACATGCAATTATATTTTTATATACAACAAAATAGCGGATTACAAAGTGAATGGGAAGGCTAATTTGCATATTGATCTTAAAAATTTGATTTTAATAAATATATGCTTAGTATTATTGATTTCTAATTGTTTGGTTTTATCTTATTGAATATGAGCAAAAATCTCTGGGATAAATTTTAAAAGAAATCCATTAACAAGAAGAAATATCTGTAATTTTATCTTTACTTCCTATCTTAACAAAATAGTTAAATTAAGAAAATTTACCAATGAAAGAGAGTAATGGAAAATGATGGAAGAGTCAGTTTCAAAGCTGTTTCTATTTTTCAATCATACCCCTCTGTTTCAAATCTTTTTATCTGCATTCTTATTCAGTTTCATTGGCCTTTCTAATTTAATATAATATTCTATTATATTAAAAACCTAAATACTTGCACCCGAAGGGTGCATATATTTGCTAGTATATATATATATATATATATATATATATATATATATATATATATATATATTATATATATGTATCCAATTGTCGATTAATTTTTCAAGTTGTAGTGGCATAAATAAATAATCTAAAAGTGCTCAATATATTAAAACCATAGAGCAGTAATCATACTAATAATATTATTATTAGAGGAAAAATAAAGGGTCTGCCATGGTTTCAATCAAATTGAAAAGATTTTAACAGGACCCTACCCTATGTTTAACTAAGTTGATGTAATTCCTTAGTTAAATTGAAGATCTTTTCCGATAATAACGATTGAAAAATTGCGTAGCGTTCAACCATTATTATCCGAAAATATCTTTAATTTAACTAAGGAATTCCATCGACTTAGTTAAACGTAGGATAGGGTCCTGATGAAATCATTTCACTTTTGTTGAATCCATGGTAGACCCATTATTTTTCCTCTAGTAGATGACAAAGTTGAGTGTTGCATGTCATGGATTGCACAGCCACCAGGATTCTCTGTTTAAACAGGTGGTCCCATGGAAAGGGTGTCATTTTCCTCTGTGAAAATGCAGCCAGTCTATCTACTGCTCTAGTCGACAGGGCTACTCTAACATTAGTATGTTAGACTAGCTTACTAACTTTTACACAACAAAAGTCTCCTAGCTCAAATATAGTAATTGTCCAATTCTTGTTTCGTCTTGACTGAAATCCACGATACTAGAGTAACAATTGAGTATCTAATTAATCGTATTTGTAAATGTACTTCATGACCTCAACAGCAGACTATCACAGAAACACACTGGAAATATTTAATAAATACATCATCATCATATCGTGCTGTCTGCACGGATTTCCATGTCTCTTTTTCGCTAACCATCTCTATTGTTCATCGCCTCTAGTTGGTTTTCCGCGCGGCACCCAGGATCCGTACAGAGCTAATTGATATATATTTTGTTGTTATCAACCTTGGTGGATCATTTAATGCTGATAAAGTACTGAGCTAAATTCATTCTTGATGGGTACTCATTTTTTATGAACACATTTTTGTATTTAACTCATAGATGGGACCCTAATAAGTACTACCACTCCGGATCAGGATGGACCTGGGAGCAACGGTGATGAAGAGGTGCTCCACATTCCCCAGTCCTCCAGAAGTAGAACATCACCATCAGATAGAGTTTAACCTCATTGCCAGGACATGAAGACGTTAAGCCACCGCGTTCTTCGCACATATATGATAAAAAGGGTTTTCGAGACGCCTGTCGCACAGGAGCTAAGCAGCTCAATAATGAGATAAACAGGACTGCAGAGCGGTAACGTCTTCCTCGTCATGAATAACCAAATGTAGATGGGAAGTTCCCTTGCAATGTGAGTGACCGCACCTGCAAGTCCAGAACTGAACTAATGAGCCACAAGATGTCGTTAAACAAATAAATCAACACCAGGCCAACAATAAAACGGTTTCTGCGATGTAGTCAGTTTCTATTATTTAAAAAAAAAGAGATCGCTGGAAACTTTTGCACACTCCTGATGTATCTTACACATTTTTTATTTATTCTAAGATGTTTATTGTTTAGATATTTCTTTTTGTTTCCCTACAATATTCCCTACCCCCCCCCCATTCACCAGTATCACTTTATACAATCAAGGCGATTATTTTTTTAACCCTTACAGCTATCATTTTTTTTAAAGTCGTCGAGGCGGCCTAATGTCCGGATCAGCCATGCAGCGAGGGAGTCATCCCTTTTCAATAGCGCTAGACCAAGGAGATTATTTTAGCGTCTGAGGTGGAGCGCCACACCTACCATCAGCTCCTTACTTTACCGCACAGATCCCTGTGCTACTCATAACGCTGAGTGGCGAGGGCGGTATAGAACTAGAACCTTGGGTTTCTAGCCGAACGCTCTATCGACTGAGCTAACCCGGCCCTATAAACTCACACAAATCACAATACTTTTTTGCTTTCCTCTGTGTTAAATCTCGCTTTAAACAGTGTTACTTGGCAAAAAATTGACTTAGCCTAGCATAATTCGCCGGTTTGAAAAATTTGAAAAAAAAAAAAAGAAAAGAAAAAGAAAAGATAAAAAGAAAGAAAAGAAAAAAATCCACAAATAAAGATATAGATGTTAAGGTCGTCTTGCGACGGACGGTTCGAAAAAATGGTTGATGCTTGCCATAAAGGCAATAAGGTTGGGATAATCATATAGGTGCTAGGGCTTGATGTAACTAGCCAATTGGTCGCGGGGGTGAGCTCTTCAATCATCACTCTAGCCTAAGTAAGGGCCGAACTGGATTGCTGCATGTCATGGTAGGTTTTGTAATTCGGCCTACATCAGGACACTATCCTACGTTTGACTAAGTGGATGGAATTCCTTAGTTAAATTAAATATATTTTTTCGGATAATAACGGTTGAAGGCTACGTAATTTTTCAACCGTTACTCTCCGAAAATATCTTCAATTTAAGCTAGGAATTTACATCAACTTAGTTAAACATAGGGTAGGGTCCTTGTGAATCATTTCAATTTGATTGAAACCTGGTAGACCATTCATTTTTCCTCTAATAAAATATTATTAGTATTATTACTGCTCTATATTTTAATATAATTGACCACTTTTGGATTATTTACTGATGTCACTTACACACGGAAAAATTAAATCGTCAATTGGTACTATATATAATATATATATATAATATATATAATATATATAAAATATATAATATGTGTGTGTGTGTGTGTGTGTGTGTGCTGTGTGTTGTGTGTGTGTAGGTGTCCATAGGGAGCGTCACTCATTAGATCGTTCTTGTTTCTCCAACAGTGGTCAGCATCTCTTGTTCGTCTCACCTGTATAGTTTATATTATTAATGCAGGTGACTCTACTGCTGTTTTCTGTGAGATGCTGCTTCTAAGATTTGTTTCAAGTAGCTGCCCATCTGGCTATGTTAAGTGCCTTGCTCGGGTTCAGGTGGGTCACCCATAAGAATAGCAATGGTACGACTACTCGGCTTGGATGAGATTCTCACCTATTTCACAGTAACGTTACATTGGACAATGTCTGATATGTCCATTTTGGCCTAAAAATATATTATTTGCTTTTCGTCTCACCTGTAATGCGTTTATGTATATATGCAGGTGACTCGTTACTGCGTTTTCCGTGAGAATTGCTTTGCCTTCAAGATTTGTTTCAAGATAGCGGCACCTCATCTTGTTGTAGCTCCCATCTGGCTATGTTACTGCCTTTGTTCGCGGTTCAGGTGGGCTCGGCCATAAAGTAGCAATGTACGACTAACGGCTTGGATGCAATCTCACCTATTTTTCATTACGTACTGGACATATGTCTAGAATATCGTCTTTTGGCTAATAAAAATATTGTCATAGATTCCTAAATAATGATAAGGTAAATCATTTGTTTTTTCCAAATAAATGGGGGTGTCGAAAACGCGGAAGAAACAAAACATGAGATCTCACGGGGACTAGTTTGATTCAACCTAGCAATCTGCTAAATACCCTGTTCACTTGTATCTTTGCATAGTAAACCCTTATCCTTATCCTTAATTTTCCAATATTTCTCTATTGGCTCTGTGTAAAGATTACATATGTAAAATATATCATGTAGTCAAATGGTTGAGTTTCGTTCTCTATATATTCGTCCCTTTCTTTTCAAAATCTGTCGCATTCGACCGATGACGTCAACATCACTATTTCTCTATCGCTGTCGAACGTTTTCTTCAAACAATCTTTCTTTTTCAATCATTTTCGAACATTTCAAAATTCTTCGTATTTTTAACCACCTTTGATTTAAAAACACCAAATAACTTTACTCTGGCTAAGGCCGGTATTCATGTATACTAACAAGATTTTGTAGTTTCTATATATTATTATTTTTATTTTGTATTTAGATAATAATAGATAGTGCATCGAGCATGGATAAACTTCTTGGCCGAAAATCGTGTCAGTAAGATAAAAATCCATTTTTCTTATTCAATCTGCATTTTCTTTCCTTTAATTTTCTTTCAACATATTCGTTTGTGTTGATCATACAAGAAATGTGCGTGAGATCGTCTTATCTATTCTCATGTATTACCCGATCACCATTACACTTTTATCTGTGTAAAAATATTTCTGAAAGGGAGGGACTATTTTCAATTGTAGAATATTAGGGACAATTTCTCTCGGAAAGATAAGGGGAAAAGAAAAATGATTGATTGATTAGATAGAAGATAGATAGATAGATAAGAAAAATGTGATGCGAATGGAAAATACTGACAAGAAAGAAAATATTTATGCAAGGATATATATCTTAATTCTAAACTCAACCTGCGTGGAAAACCCAGGAATTTGTTTTTCAAAATAATTTTTTTAAAACTGACATCTGGGGTCAAAAATTGAAAAAAAAAAAAAAAATAGAAAACTACTTTCTGAAGCAATCGTTCAGTATCGTATATATTGGCCAAAAGAAGAAAAATAACAAGTCAGAAATTTATCCTGAAGAGCCATTCGGCGAAAACATAGGTGCTAGGTGCCAGACTATATAGGTCCTTACATATATAAAAAAAAGTTTTTTTAAAAAATCATTCATAAAAACCACGAGACTCAATGACGACAAATTAGGAAACGCCGGTGGTAATGAAGAAAGCAAAAAGCCAAGAACGAATAACGGATCACGTTCACACGAGGCACGAGTTAAAAAACTGTCCCAATTTTTTCAAAAAGTCAACGTCTCTGATGACGGTAATAAACATCTGAAACCATTGGCTAAACGAACTTTGTACTGAGTGACTTTAAAATATATATATATATATATAGATATATATATATATATATATATAATATATATATATATATAAAATTCTTTTTTTCGATCACTTCAAAATTCTCTGTATTTTGACAGCTTTAACTTCAAATATCAAACATCTTTTACTCTGATGAAGGCCGTATATTCTTTGTCATGCTTAAAGATGTTTATAGTTTCCATTATTATTATTATTATTATTATTATTATTATTATTATTATTATTATTATTATTATTATTATTTTATTATTATTATATATTATGTGATATTGGATTTTATATCTAAAATATAATAAATAGAATATAATATGTACGATGAACAAACTCGCTGCAACCGAAACAAGTGTAGTAAACTCATATAAATCCTATTTTATCCATTTCAACATTTTCTTTCCCTTCTATCTATTTGTCCTTTCAAAATGATAGTCGGAATTCATTACCTTTTCACCTTTACACACACACACCACCACACAACACATACTATATATATTATATCATAGTATATATATAGAGAGAGAGAGAGAAGAGAGAGAAAGAGGAGAGAGGAGAGAGAGGGGCAGAGAGGAGAGGCAGAGAGAGGACATACATATGAGTACTTGTCATTTAGCGATACGCAATTTGGTAAGAGAGGAGGCCAGCCTTCGGCACATTTGTGGTAGATATAAACAATGAGATAATAGATAGTAGATAGATAGATAGATAGATGAATGGACTGCCCGACTTTTCTTGAATTATTAACCATGTTTATGTTTATTTATAAAAGTTTTCGTAAATGATTGCGAACTAGATATCGACAAATTTTATAAAATTAAAGTGACAGGATGTTATGGAAGATACTGATAGATAGATAGATAGATGATAGATAGATAGATAGATAGATGATAAGAAAGACAAATAGAGGTAGTCTTTGAAAAAAAAAACGAAATAAATAGTAGATACATAGACAGGGTGACTGACAGATTGAGACAGATAGATGTTGACACTAATATTAGATATATAGATAATAAGGAAAGGCAGATTAATATAGGTATGACAAAGCGATTATATATATATATATATATATAATATATATATATATATATACATATATATATATATATATATATATAATAATATTATATAAGAGAGAGAGGAAGCGAGGAGAGAGACAGACAGACAGACAGACAGACGGACAGATAGATAGATTAGAAGATTAGATAGATAGATAGATAGACAGAAAAACAGTGACAGAGATAGACAGAGATGTGGACTGACTGAAATGGGATACGCGAAACGATATTCTGACTGCCTAATATTATGGATAATATCGTTGCCTTAACGGGTTGAGCAATCGTCCATGAAAGACGTGTTTTCGAGATGGTGGAAGTTTAGACTTAATCCGTCCAAAATTAATTCTTCCTCACGAATCATCACACTAGTTTAACGATGGAAGGATGAAATCAATTATAAAGTATAAAAAACAAATAATGCAATAAAAAACCACACACACACACACACACATAACACACAAGCACACACACAATATATTTATATATATATATTATTATTATACACTAACGTATATACACATATTCATATATATATATTTATATATGTTATATTATATACATGTGTGTATGTATACACATATACATTTATATATATTTATGCACATATATATATATATATGTATGTATATATATATGTGTGTATATATATGTATATATATGCATTTATAATAATATGCATGTGATACATATATATAAATATATAGATATGTATATATATATATATATCATTAAGTTCTCCTGTACCAAAAAATCTATTCGTTATACATATATATATATATATATATATTAATATATATATATATATATATATATTATATATATATACACGCATATGTATGTATGCAAATGAGATTGCTTTGTGGGCTTGATTGTGTGGAAGTCTTCCATGTATGTATATATATGTGAGTGTATATATATATATATTATATATATGTATGTATATATATATATTATGTACACATATATGTATATATGTGTGTGTTTAATATATATGTGTAAAA
>CM042161.1:68104129-68119129 GCA_023376005.1 Doryteuthis pealeii | reverse complement strand
TACCGACTTAAGACAATAATTGTTTTTTTTTTTTGGGGGGGGGAGGGGGTTGATGAAGGACAGAATTCATTTCATAAAACGAAGCCGACCCTTTGAAGCTGAAGCTCTTTACTTGTCTTCTGAAACAAAATGACTGTAATCGGTTACGTAACATTGTAGAAAGTAGAACATCCATTTTACCCGGAATGCAACGTTAAATTGCTATATATTTCAGACAGGAAACTGTTTATGGCTTTTACCATGAGAAAAAAATTAAAAAGCTAACATTAGTCAGGTATCCTATAGTAAATAGAAGATATATGCTCCCTGGAATTCAACGTTAAATTACTCTATATTTTAGACTGGAAGCTGTTTATGGCGTTTACCATGATAAACAATCCATCGTGACCCTTTTGAAAAACCAACCCCCGTGTAACAGTTTCTCTCACTTACCGTCAGATTTTCGTATTTGACCATTTAGCAGCAGGATGTGGAAATCTGTTACTAGATTTCAAATTCAAGACTCAGATCAAGAAATACATTTAAAGATGCTTGGTCTGAGGAATGCAACTCAGTAAATATTTTACATTTTTTTAAATTGTCATATTTACAGTTGGAAAAATTAAACGGTTTGAAAAATAAACAAACAATGCAGAGAATAAACTTGTAAACTCACAAATTGGTTGGTATCTTGTTCAGAGTTCCAGTAGTTTAAAAAAAAGGGTTCCACGACCATAATGGGGTCCATAAAAATACTAAGAGAAAAAAATGTTCCAATAGTTTTTTTAAAAAACGGGGTCCAGAAGCACTGTTTTAAAATAACTTTTTGTTATGGTATTCATGAACGACTTACTTTCTGACTCCAGCTTTTTTAAGAGGCGTCAAATCATAATGTGTGAGGGTGGGTATCATTATAGACACAATTAGTTTCTTTGTGAGGTAAAGATGCAGGACATACAACATATGTCTCCCAATTAAAAATGTAGACACAATCTTCAATTACTTGCATTAGTACCGGACGACCCTAGAAAAAGATAAAAAGAAAAACTTCATTAAAGCATTTTATGGAATCATAGAATACTAGCACAACCTATGGATATACCATAGTATGTTATCATTATTGACAGTCATGGAATTAGATCTTTCCGACAGACACACTTTAAATTGAATGGCTAACATTAGTCAGGTATCCTATAGTAAGGAGAAGTTTATTTCCCCTAGAATACAACGTTAAATTGCTATATATTTCAGACAGAAAGCTGTTTATGGGTTTTACCATGAGAAACAATCCATCGTGACACTTAAAAAAAACAACACCCGTGAAACGTTTTCTGTCGCTTACCGTCAGATTTTTGTATTTGACCATTAGTCAGGTATCCTATAGTAAGTAGAATATCTATTTTCCCTGGAATGCAAGGGGAAATTGCTATATATTTAGACAGGAAGCTGTTGATGGCTTGAACCAAAAGAAACAATCGTGACCCTTTGAAAAAACCCCCGTGAAACCGTTCCTCTCACTTACTGTCAGAGTTTTCGTAGTTGTCCTGTTGTCGGTCAGGGGTGGGAAAGCTGCTACTACATCACAATATTCAAAACTCATATCTAGTAATACTTTTAAAAATGCTTCGGATGTGGAGATTTCAATCTCGGTAAATATTTTACAATTTGTTAAGTTATTTCACGTAGTATTTGTTCTTGAGATATTTGGAAGAAGCTATCTTTTTATTTGCCCGTAGACATGTATACAACTGTAAAACTTTACTAAACTGTTTTTTTTTTGTTTGTTTTTTTCCTGTAAAGAAAGTATTTGTCTTTTGGATAAAAAGCAGACATAGAAAGATTTCTAGAAATAAAAAATATACACACATTAAAAAAAAAAAAAACAAGAAAAAAAAGAAAAAAAAAAACTCATGCCTGACTCTTGTCAAATTCTTTAGTTTTCATTTCTACAAAGACAATGAACCGTTCTGCTTCCTAAAAAGTTCTACAAAGAACTATAGTTTGCTTTTTACCAGAATTCTGTTGTGTGGAATATTGAGAAACGAAGAAGGTGCATATTTTATGAATTTAATTCACCCTAGCTCTTACTTTTCTGCTTGTTCTTACTTGGTCTGCTTCGTGGCTGCCATCTTCTTTTGGTTTAATTCTTCCTTTTTCTGGGCTGGGTGTCTGCTCATTTCATTGTTAGAATAATTAAGCAAGACTTATTTGTTTTTCATATTTTTTATTAAAAGACCTCAGCTCACAACGGGTTGTCGCGCGATGAGAAGCTGGCATCTTGGGAGCAACGATACTTACGTCTGCTTCTATCAGCTAACGGCCAGCATCTGACTAACTAAATTTCTTTTCTCAGGCCTTCCCATTGGCGGAAGTCAGGGGGAGGGGGCAATTAAAGGTCATTACCTGTCAATAATATAACCCCATCCGGTTTTGAATCTTCAACGAACTTCAATTCAAAATCTAACAACACTAACAAAATAATTCGTAGGTTACCCACGAATTATGTAACGTTGTAGTTGTTTTTTTTTTTCCTCTCTCCCTCCCACTATCTCTCTTTATCCCTTTTTCTAGACTTCTAAGTAAGAGACAAATTAGAGATAGTTCATGATACATTTTCTTCCACAGCCTCAATACATTGCGAAACACCGGATGTGTAGGTGAATCAGCCCCAACACTCAGTATATTCACTTAGTGCAACAATTTCTTGTTTTGGAAAATTAATCACCCCGGTAAAATTTTTAGCAGTTGCATGATTTTAAAAATCATGATAAAAAATACGATTCAATTTTCAACCACATCAAAAGAGAAGAATCAGATGCTTTTATAGCAATGGTAAATACAGCGTGTCGATTGCCAACATAGTCAAATACATTGAGTTTCCAGCCATACATTTTGATAGTATTTGTCAAATAAACAGTTGAAATGGGACTTATTTTTTTCGTTTATGTGTTTCTTACGAAAACAATGTCTAAATAATCAATCATATTGTAATAACACTGGTTTACAAAAACATTTTTGTCTGAGGCAAGAATATGAATAGGTGTTTTCTACTAATTTGGGTGTGCTGAATTCAAATTTATAAACAGTTTTTCTCTATCACCTCTAGATTTCTGTTTTTTAAATAGTCTCATTTTAGTATATACAGGGTATATACGTGCTTATTTCAACAGTTGCAGCAGCTTATTACAGATAAAACAGGATAGATAAAGAACATTGATGGAATAAATATACTTGGATAATAACTAAAAAAGAAGACATAAGTCATACAATATCAGAAATTAACCCTGAATGCATATAGGCCTTTATGTACAGTATGTGTACAAAATGTACAGTATGCATATCTAGAGGTGATGAGTAAAAACGGATTTCAAATCTGAATTCAGCACCCCCAAATTAGGTTAAAATAGCTATTTTTATGCTTGCCTCAATTTCTTTGTAAACCAGTGTAATTCGAGGAGGTGCTTGGCATAATGGTTAGAGTCAAAATCTGGACAAGGCTGTTTGCATTTTACACAACATTACTACCATTAGGAAAGGGTATGAATCCAACTGTACTCCCTCCAGTTATGGGTAAATAGTTATGGCAGGCTGGGCTGTTCAGGCCTAGTTAGGCAACCAGTCTTGGAGACTGAAAACTCTGAATTCAAACTTGTTAAACTCTGCTTAAGAAATTTACATTGTGTCACATCCTGCTCGTGCGAAGGGGTTGGTATATATATATATATATATATATATATATATATATATATATATATATATATATTCTTTTTGATAAATATTTGTTTACTTACATTTACAATAGGTATAAATAATAACTTCCTTTGCTCTCTGTCTCTGTCTCTCTCTTTCTCTCTTTATTTCTCTCTTCCCTGTCTTTCTCTCTTTCTCTTAATCTCTCTGTCTTTCTCTCTTTTCTTCTCTCTCTCTCTCCTCTCTCTCTCTCTCTCTCTCTCTCCTCTTTCTTTTTTCTCTCTCTCTCTCTCTCAATACTACGTTCGCATGTGTGTACAATTGTGCATAGATATTCTCGATACTTAAACTATTTTGGAAAGAGCCCAAAATAAAGTTCCTAGTGAACCCAATATCAAATGCTTACGGCGGAGGAGGGGGCTACCTGTCTTGCCATCAATTTATGGCATATGCCCAAGCTTATCTGAGGAACATTTAACGAGGAGATATGAGGAAAATAAAAGATTTCCAGGAGGTCTTTGGATTACTGATCTCATTATTTGATTGCTTTTGTTCTTACGAAAACCTCTTGGCCAATCCATTCTAAATGAGAAAGACCGTAGAACGGATCAGCCGAAATTTAATGTTCATAAATATAACAAAAGAAACTTTGATTAATAGTCATAAAAGCCTTGGGATGTCATTGGTGTATCGGACAAAAATAGATTAATTGATGGTCGGAAACGAATTGTAGGAATTTACCCAACCCGTTCAACACGGATAGGATGTGACGCGAGAGGATGGAACTAGTTATGCGATAGTAGTGTATCTGTGAGACTAGTTTGCTAACCATTACACTATGATATGACGGTCTTAGATGAAAAGTATGAATTAATAGCTGCAGTTACTACATTTAAAATTTGACCTTGCCCCATCCTGACTAAAGCAGAAAGGTTGGGTATAGATACAGACTACATACACACACGAAGACTGTAGAATTGAAAGGTCAAAACATTGTGTTGGAAATATCATAGGCAGAAAATCAGGCTCGATTGTTCACAGCATTTAACAAGTTTTTCGTTTAAGGAGAATCAGTTTCGGTTTTATGGTTTACCCTAATAAACTTATTATTTAATTTCCTAAATTTGCTGTATTTAAAATTGTGACTTTTTTTAGCACTGATCACTATTATTTTACATCTGTTGCATACCCTTCTTCTTTACTTCTTTACTTACTTCTTCCTTACTCTATTCTTCTGGCCGTCTTTTGGAATCTTATAACATCTTGTCTTGGTCTGGAATCTTCTAAGGTCTGGACTTTCTTGGGGACTTCGGGTCTGGTCTTCTATCGGGGATTTCTCTTTTCAGAAGCCCTGTGTCATTGTTAGTTTTTAGAGGTAATAACACAAGACTCCGATTTGCTTGATCTTACTTTATTTTTAAATCCCCAACCAGACAATCTGCGCAGATGTGGGACCGCACGTATAACGCGACTTACCCCTTCGAGCTCGCTGCTACCTTCTAACTGACTGAAACTTACTTACTATCTAAACCGGAAGAGAGGGTCCTCTCTACCGGTTCTCACGGCTATCCCCGGAAGATAGGGTTAGGACTGAGGTCAAGCTTATCACTCAATCTTCAAGGCGGTCAGCTGCACTTAAAACGCCATCTTGTTTTCTACACTATTGCACATAAATATTAGGTATCTAATAATTATGGAACACATCTACCTATCTGATGGTATCGTCAATTATTCAATTTATTACCCGTGATGAAATCCATAATACTGAAAATTCATAGAAAATGATGCCAAATTTATTAAAATTGTTCACTCCTGTTGTAAAGGGAAGTAACCGGATAATCCCTCACGTATGCAAATGGATACGTATAAAAGAACAACGGAAGATTAGCTCAATGTGATGTGAGTTGATCTCCAACCACAAACGTTGTTTCGTATTCTCGGATGTAAACACACGTGCTACACTCTTCAGAAGATAAGTAATCTTTACCAATCCTTTTTTTACGCGCAGAGACTTTTTACCTTGCCGGTCGGGAGCCATTGTTGTTATTTGTATTTATTGTAATAATAAACTATTATTACAACCACTCGCAATCTTTTCGTTAATGTATTTCTAATACATAACAACTCCAAAGAAAAATCATCGGTTTTGGATTTCCAAATAAGGTTTTTGTTTGGATTGAAGGAGATGACTAATTTCTTTTAGCTTTTCCATTATTTTTTTTCAAATGAAAAATAAAAATCTTTGTTTGGGACAAAATCTACGAAAAATGTACATGTGCAAAATTTCATCTTCAAAAGTTACACAGCGTAGCCCAAAATAATAATAATCGTAAAAAAAATAACACCATAAAAAAATTAAATAAAATAAAAATAAACCGTGTAGGACGTAATCATTGTAAATGTGTAGATAAGAAGATTAAAAAAAAGGGGGAATAATTATGAAAACTAACATTTTTTAAATTCAACAAGACGGAAGGATCGATATATTTGATCTACGACCAACTTTTAAGATTATTATTCATTAGTGGGTTTAATTAAATATTAGAGAAGACATGGTTATTAATAATAATCATGTATTATAATAACTTATTGTTAAGACAGTATGGACAACAATGATAACTTTACAATCATTGCATTTTTTCTAACATTATTAATGTTTACGGATTTTATTTATGTATTATATAATAAGTCATAGGTCGAAACATTTTTTTTATAAAAACGAATATAATCATCTTAAAATTATGAGAATAAAATGATATCTATTAATAATGGAGATTAGTTCTCTATTTGTAACAAAAATTATGTCACTGCTTACGTAACAATTAGCAAAGTCGTCAATACATAGAATAAAGAACAATTATTACAAATAGAATAAATAAAAGCTATTCCTTATAATTCAAGGTTTTAATACTTTACATTATGATAAATAAATTATATATTATTCAAATAAATAAACTATATAATCTATGAAATTAATTAAAGAAATGTATTACTTTAAATGAAAAAAATTATTTGCAAAATCTGTAATCAATTTTTAAAATTATTTTTTACTCTCTCCCCTTTTTCAGTTACCAGAAGTTAACTAAAAGTTTACAAATAAATAAATACTAACGATTTTGTGTAAAATTTAGGTGTAAAATATTCAAAATAATTATTTAATTCATAATTAATAGATGAGCGCAACATTTTATTTGAGGACAGAACTAAGTTTCCATTTCATATTGTCTTATTTTTTTTATTCCTTTAATGAATTTGATAATTTTACTTACTTATGATACAAACTCTTTGACATTGAATTTTTAAATATGTTTCACGCCGCCCGGAGGGTGTTTTTTATTTTGCTAGTAATGATAAATGATAAAATACCTGGGCTGGTATCCAGGCGGGTAATAGTCTAAATAACCTCCACTGCTTTGTGGTTATCCTCTGGATAGGAAAAGGCTAAGGGAGAAAACCCTGACAAAAATCACGGCCTGGACTCCGTTGGGCAGTTCAGTGTGTAAAACACTAACTGGCAACTCCTGCAGCCAAACTGACGCCGAATGTATTGGTTCACCATTCCTTCGGATCACGCCAGCAAGGCAGAGAGGGAGGCCCTGTCACTTGGGTACCCAGGGCATCCATACATATTGCCCAGGCTTTTTGTTGTGCCCTGGATGGGAAACTCCTTCTACACTGTGCTGTGGGCACAGCACGGGAGGTCAGCAGTTAAAATGAAATAAAATCATGCCAATTATTAAAACATTAGGGCATCAAATATTTAATTTAACAGGCAAAATGGTAAAATTTTGTAGAAAACCACATTTTTTTAAAGTAAGTAGTTCTAAGTTTATAATGGCCGGTTTAGCTCAGTCGCTAGAGCACTTGCCTAGGAATCATAAGGTTCTTGGTTCGATACCAGTTCTCATCAACTCAGCGTATGAGTAGCATAGGGATCTGTGGGTAAAGTGAGAAGCTGGGGTAGGTGCGGCGCCGTACCTCAGACGCGAAAACAATCTTCTATGTCTAGCGCCAATGAAAAGGGAATATACTCCCTTGAAGTCTGGCTGATACCAACATTAGGCCGCCCCGTCGAATTTACTTACGTAAGTTTTAGAATATAAAAAAGAGAAAAAATACTCGGAGATCCGGACTGTCCAATTTCTCTGATAAAGATACGATTTAGAACATAGAAAGGAAAGACTGCAAACCTGAAGACATGGCCGTTTCCCACAGGCCATAGTGTAAAGATAGAAGATAGGAAAAGTTAAATCCCACTTAACGAACATAAATTCCACCATCGTATATCATCACGCCGCCGAAAGAATAAAAAATACAAAAAAATCAAGTAATTAACCGAATTTAATGAAACTTCCAGTGTTGATACATTAATAAATAAAAGTATAACGCACTAGTTATTTTATTTAAAACTTTTACATTTTTCCATGTCAATTAATTTTGAATCTGGTATGTATATGAATCTGTGTTACGCCTCAAAGATACGTGGTTCAAAGTTAATTTGACCTGAAAATATGTAAGAGTTTTCAAATAAAATAACTGGTGCATTATATTGTTTTTCATTATATGAAAATGTCATTAAATTCGTTTAATTCCTTGATTTGTACTATTTTCTTTCTTTCGGTAGGGTGAAATACGATGGTGGAATTTATGTCAGTTAAGTAGGATTTAACCATCGGAAAACTTTGGAAAATACCAGGACTTAACTCATGATCGACAAAGTCCAGGGATTATAAGGAATAATATCATCCGCATATTACTTGGCATATTGGGAAGTAACTCAGAGAAATAAAGACAAGATATGAGGAAGGCTTAGAACTGTCCTGATTACAGAATTACCAAAGTCTGCGAGGACATTGAGAAAGACAGGATGCGCTCTCTTTAAATTCCTATCGACAACCACCAGACGTATACATGGAATATAATCACATATAAACTATAGCGTGCTGTCTTTTGAAAGCTACATTTTAATACTTAACGTCGCGCATCAGTTGGATTGCAACGAGGCTGACATGCGCCACACCTTGGATATTGTCATGCCAAGACGCCGGGAATGTCTTATTATAATCCAACTGTCACAGAGACTTTCCTCTGCAACGCGATTTTGATCCGCTACGAATCTTTGTCGCGCAATCCTTCGAGATGTAATTAAATTTATGAGAGAACCGAGCGAGATTTTCGGGATTAGACTCAAAGGTTGGTGCAATATTCTTCTGAAAGAGGACAGGGAACATTTCAGACAAGACATTGTGTTGACAAGGATGAGAATAGTAGTCCGATTATTACATAGGACATCGAATATGATGATGATAATAATAATAATAATAATAATAATATATAATAATAATAATAATAATAAAAGGAAGAATGAGAGTATCTAGACTACTGCACTGCTGTAATCGACTAGAATATTCAGAAGAGTCCTGGAGACCTGAGGAGATTTGTTGTCACTCAGATTTCAGTGAAATACCATCAGCTAACGCTGGTGTGAAAAACTCAAAAGGAATGAAATGATAATAATAATAATAATAATAATAATAATAATAATAATAATTGCGGTTCCAGCAGATCACAGGGTGAAGCTGGTGGAAAATCTGGAAATCAGAGGAAGATTTGGATCATCCAGACTACTGCACTGCAGCAATCGGCTAGAATACTCAGAAGAGTTCTGGCGACCTGGGGAGACTTGTTGTCACTCAACCTCCAGTGAAATACCATCAGCTAACGCTGGTATGAAAAATTCAAAAGGAATAAGAAGAAGAGCGAGTAGAAGAAGAAGAGCGTGTAGAAGAAGAAGAGCGAGTACAAGAAGAAGAAGAAGAAGAAGAAGAAGAAGAAGAAGAAGAAGAAGAAGAAGAAGAGCGAGTACGAATTGAGAATCAATGGGAGAATTGAGAATATCCAAACCACAAAATCCCTAAGATCGGCTAGAATACTCAGAAGAGTCTTGGATATCAGAGGAGACTTGCTGCCACTAAGCCTCTAGTAAACTACCGGATAAGGTGGTTGTAAAGAACTCTTATGAGGCCGTTCTAGCAGACTACAAATTAAAAAAGAAAGGAAGCGACAAGATAGAAAAATACTTCGACTTTGCCAGAGGACTGAAAAAGCTGTGGAACATAGGGGTGACAGCGATACCAAGTGTCGTTTATCATACATTAAATAAAACATTCAATTTTATGTTATATATATATTTACCAACCCCTCCGCACGAGCAGGATGCGACACAAAGTCAATTTCTTAAGCGGAGTTTAACAGGTTTGAATTCAGAGTTTTCCTTCTCCTAGACCGGTTGCCTAACCAAGGTTAAAGAGCCCGGTCTGCCCTACTATTTACCCATAGCTGGAGGGAGAGTAGGATTCATACCTTTCCCAAGGGTATTAGCGCTAAGTGAAAATGCAATTACCACGTCCAGGATTGAACTCGGGGCGACGTGTCCATTACCCATGACTTTAACCATTACACCACGCACTTCCTAATTTTATGTTATATACAGTATAGACATCGTATTAAATAAACTTTATCAAGGAGACGATTATAATTTTTTTAGCTGAGCTTGCTATTTGATTATGATGAAATTGCAATTGAATAGTCGATGGGATGGTATATCTATTGATCAAACTACAAGGTAACATTTGATGGTGTCTTCTACCAATTGAACTTCAAGATTGTGTTTAATTCCACTTAAATTGCAAGATCAGGAAATTCAAACAAAGAATTAATCAAATTTCGCGTATCCCTTCTCTGCTGACGTCATTCTTAACATCTTGTAAGAGAATTTGTCATTTACAAACTTTTAAGCTGTTCCTTTTGGTTTCCTCTCCCCTCCGACTAAATACTGTTAAAGACAATCTTCTTGTGTAGACCAATGGTCAGTAAACTTGTCGAACAGTGTCGAAGTTCAATTTTATATATATATATATATATATATATATATATATATATATATATATATATTCGACATCACGTAAACATGCAACACGAGAATACAGTTAAAAAAACGCACACATTTAACTATTTACACTGTCATTTAAAAAAATATATATTTCGTTTACCTGATGAATGATTTAACAGGAAACCATTGGTAGTAATATCGTTCCCAAATAAATGAACAAAAGCTAAAACTTTTATTTGTCACTTCATTCAGCTATCAACGCTCTATCACAGATATTGAGCACTCTTCTATAACACTGTACGTTGGATTACTACTACTTTTTCTAGTATACTAGTGCCAACCATACACACACACACACATATATATATATATATATATATATATAATATATATATATATATATTAAAAATAAGTATATTTTGGAGCATTTTTTCTTCTATGCATATTTTTTTAATTCAAAGGAAGATTCTTGTCTGACGAGTTATTGTAGCGTGATTATTGTGGTCTACATGTGTTGAAAAAGAAAAAGGGGAAAAAGAAATAGGAACAAACAAAAGTTGAGGTTTGGAGGAGTGGGCACACAACGGTGTGTCAGTAACTTGAGCGAGGAATGACCCCGGAAGAGTCCACAAGTCTGGAAATAAATACTAAGTCCCTTGTGACTATACAACTGCGTGCTTTGTTTCTCTACTTACGACGATTACTTCTAAAACTTGAGTTGGCCCATACTACATATATCATTCCGGAGTTTTCCACAAATACACGTTGGTACTGTGAACACACCGTTATACTACATTATTTTGTTCATCTTTACTAATTTTCTGGACATCCTTTTTATATTGGGATAGAATTGGTGTATAAATCACCCAAAGGTTGTAAGGCGCGTACTATCTGCACTACCTAGTGCCATCATCACGTGTGGAACTAGTGAGATGTTTCCATTGTTTCTTTTTTTTAACAAACAGTAGCAGTAGAAATAAGTAGGAAGAGGAGTTCACAAGTTTATGAGAATGTTATGGGAAATGGTTGGAAAAGAATTGGCTGGGAAATTATAGGTATTTGAGAATATGTTGACTGGTTTCGAAGTTGATCTTGTTTTATAGGGCTTCGAGTATTTGAAGTTTTTGTTTGTTTGTTTTTTCTTTAAGCAGTATATGTGTATTTTTACTGAGAATTTTCCGGTAATTAAAGGGAGGCATGGATGTGATTTTAAGTGTTGCAGCATGACAATGTATTACCCCAAGTTTAAAACAGCCAGCCTTGTCACATGCAACAATTCATCCAAAATAACTACTCGTTTTAATGAGACCAATCGTGTGTATAAATTTAAATGTCCAGTAGGAGACTCCCTCTCCAAAGTTGAAAGTACGTACATTGGTCACACATCGTCGACTTTGTCACGCTGATTAACAATACATTTAACGGATACAAGCTGCATCAGGCAACATTTATAATATTTAATAATATATGAATTTAATAATTGAAATAAATCTATATATTGATACTCTTGTCCTTTAATCTTTTTATTATAATCATCTTGGAACACCTTCTGGTAAAAGATGAAACCGTCCAAATTGTCCAAGATGAAATGCAAAAATGTAAACACTAATTATATGGGGATTCTTATCCGCTGAATTCTTATTTCGTATGAGTTTCGTCACCTCTGCTAAATAATGGACCATTCCGGAAAGTAAGGGAAGAAAAAGGACATGCTACCTAGAAAAAATATAATATTGTTATGATGTTAATCCAACAGTAAAAAATAAGTCAAGTCGAGATAGGGTAAAATAAGACAAGTGTATTTACAATAATGGTACAGGAACGGCTAGCTTGCCGTTAACGGTAACAGTACAACCTTTTCACTCGGTGTCTCACTATTTATAGTGAGAACCGGTGTATATTCTCCACTGTAGGAACGGCCGATACAACAAATATAAAAGAAAGAAAGTGTGTCTGGGGAAAATAGAGAGAGGGATGAGCTCGCGGAAGCAATAATGCTAATATGTTTCAATAGAACATAATGAAAAGATGGAAAAAATGAGAGAGAAGAAAAAAGAATGAGAGAGAAAGAATTAAATCAATATTATTTAACTTTTTTACATATTGAAATTAATAGCTCTTAAGTAAACATATCAAACTTTGTAATACTTAATTTATCATACTGTGGTATATCCACAGGTACTTCGATTACAAATTATCATATTAATACTAATGTTTATAGATAAAGGGTCCGGTTTAGCTTAGTCGATAGAACTTTCGGTTAGGAATCACTAAGAAACGAATTGTAGGAATTCACCCAACCCGTTCAACACGGATAGGATGTGACGCGTGATGATTGACTGGTTATGCGGTTGTAGTAGATCTGTGAGACTATCTTGCTAACCATTACACCACGATGTGACGGCGTTAGAAGGAAAAGTTTGAATTAAATGCTGCAGTACTCCAATTAAAATTTGACCTTGTGCCTCATCCTGACTGTAGCATAAAGGTTGGGTATAGATACAGACTACATAAACCACAAGGTTCCCAGTTCGATACCGACCCTCGCCAACTCAGCGAATGGGTAGCACAGGAATCTGTGCGGTAAAGTAAGGAGCTGATGGTAGGTTTGGCGCTCCACCTCAGATACTAAAATAATTTCCTTGGTCTAGCGCTAAGAAAAGCGGATAGACTCCCTCACTGTCTGGCTGATACCGACATTAGGCCGCCCCGACGACTTTACTTTTGTTTATAGATAAACTCATGTGTATTCCTTAATATTAAAAAAAATGTTTTAAGTTGATAGAATTATTTAGATTTTTCATTGACGGTTATATTCATCTTAATTGTTATATACACAATCTTAATATGGAGGTTTGGGGAAAGTGGAGCACCCCTTCATCGCCATTGCTCCCTGGTCCACTCTGACCCGGAGTGGTAGTACCTGTTAGGGTCCCATCTATGGGTTAAATAGAAAAATGTATTTATAAAAAAATGGTATTATCCATTAAGAATTGATTTATTTCAAAACTTTATCGGCATTAAATGACCCACTGAGGTTGATATGCAGTAAAACAAAACCAAAACCAAACCAAACAATCTTAATCAAATGAGTTTATGACTAGTAAGATTTTTTTAATCAATTGGCTTCTATTTTGATAGACAAACCCCAAGAGTTGAGCAAAAGATGGACAGTCTGTCTTTTTGTTTTTTTCTTGTTTTTGCTAAAGATGATCAGTCATTTTGAAGTGATTTGATTTGTAATATACTCGAGAATATTTAATTTGAATTGATCAAATATATGCGGACTTTTTGACATAAATGGCGAAAACGTGTTTGACCTCACAGCCATACGGTTAAATCAGGAATAGATTTATTCACGAAGACGTTCATAATGAGTTTATTAATGTCCAATCCATCACAGCGTAAGTGATCAATAAGGATAACTATTTTCCTAGCCTGTACGAAAAGAGAGAGAGTGAGAGAGTGAGAGAGAGAGAGGGAGTGATCGAGAGAGAGAGAGAAAGAGAGATAGAGAAAAAAAGAGAGTGATCGAGAGAGAGAGAGAGAGAGAGAGAGAAAGAGAGATTGAGAGGAAAAAAGAATGAAATGAAAAGATGGACATAAATATCACACAGATGTCAAGTACATTTTCCTCGCCATCTTTGTAAAAAAAATGTAAAATCCCCCATACAGTTAAACTGTCATTGAAGGAATAACTGCAATTAAATAAAACTGGCTTACAAGCCGCCCTATCAGGTGGCAATTAAGCTAGCACGAACAGGTTGCTTTTTTTAAGAAAATTTTAAATGTTTTCAGGGTTTGTATTCTTAAAGATGTCCCTCGGGTTTCTTGCTTGATAGTAATTAGTGCGGATATGTTTAAGGCTGTTACAATTTAGAAGGATATGTTTGGTTGTAAGTTGTACTTTGCATATTGGGCACACTGGGACATCCTCCCCTTTTAACAGGTACGAATGGGTAAAGTGGGTGTGCCAAATACGGAATCTGGCTAGTATTACTTCTTCGACCACAAAAATAACACTTCATTTAAGCTTACTGAGTACATATTAAATTTTATTACACTTGAACAATATTTTTCAAACAAAACTTTCATCAAATCTTTAGTACTGTAGCGATTGCCTGCCCCTATTTTTATAGACTTGTTTTCAAAAGGGTTATCTTCTCTTGTGACGAGGGTTTCGCCACTAGTTGACACTACTAGCTGGGTATTTAAACTCAGCCCCGGAAGCTCTCTCTCTCTCTCTCTCTCTCTCTCTCTCTCTCTCTCTCTCTCTCTCTCTCTCTGGCATCCACAAAAAGATGGATTAGACGCGTGGTGTCTCTGTCCATTAGGTGGGGGATTTACCCCGCCCCCCCAACTATAAGTAAGTGACTATCATATTCTTCATGAACTCTTTCGTACTTACAAAAGGAATTTCGCCCTATCTGTTTGTATAA
>CM042161.1:68051629-68099129 GCA_023376005.1 Doryteuthis pealeii | reverse complement strand
TTCGTTCACAACTGAATTATTAGGGATGTTCCAAAGTTTTAAATGCTGTCCTAAAAAACAAAACTATCAAAAATAGTGAATGAAAAACTAATTTTGATTGTTCTTTATCCAAAGTTCATTACTCTATACTGAAAAAAACAGATTGTAGAGAACAGGTTGGGTGATTTGAGTGCTTTGTTTTACGGTATATCAACCCTTTTCAAGTCATTTAACGTTGATTCAAGTCATGGTTAATAGGAAAGTATCGCAGTTCCATTACAGCTGATAACGAGTTCGGTTCTTGCTAGATTACTCATACTCGCAAACGTGTATCACATCCTACCTGTAGGGAAAGGGTTGGTCGGGTGGATTGTTTTACGGCACTAACCCTCTTCAGCCATTTCATGCTAAATCAATTCATTTTATAAACAAGGGCTCATATGCCGTACTTGCTGTTGCTTAAGCGGTCACCCAATGATGTAGTGAACAAGCTCATCGCTGCTTAACTTTGGTGATGGTTGTTTTCGTTTAGGGATATCAGCCATTTTGGGTTCTGTAATGCTGAATTAAGCTATTTTAATAAAAAATAAAAAGGATTCAGGTTTTTTACAGTACCCTCTGCTCCTCATCGCTGCTTACCTTCGGTGATCTAACAGGAATCTATGATTTCAGTGTGACTTGACCGTAATTCTACGGACAGTTTACATATACCACACAGCATGATGTTTCTTTCTCAGGTTGAGCTCAAGACCCCGCCCGCAATAGCGCGATTTTGGCCGTAGGAAAACCTGTGATGCTTAATGAGGGAATCCTGCTGGTTGATCAGTCTATAACATGCAAATCACGACTTTAACCCTTACTTGTCTAGACGAGTGGGAGAAATTCCTCTGACTGATCAGCTGGTCATGTAAAGCCCTAGCACCTACATTATTTTCCCGACCGTATTACTCTTATAGCAAATCCGCAACAAATTCTATCTCATATATACTTACCAACCCTCCGCACAGCAGGATGTGACACAAGTTCAATTTCTTAAGCGCAGTTTAACCGGTTTGATTCAGAGTTTTTCCTTCTCCGAGACTGGTTACATAACCAAGATTAAAGAGCGCAGTCGGCCCTATATTTACCATAGCTGGAGGGAGAATTGGATTCATACCTTCCCAATGGTATTAGTGCTATGGGAAATTCAAACAGTTTCGTCCAGGAATTGAACTCGGTCGACGAGTCCATTTCCTATGACTCCAACCATTAGAGCACGCGCCTCCACAAATTGTATCTCATATGTGATAGAAGGCAGTGGCTGAACGTCTTAATGTCCTGGGTATGACGTTAAACTGCATCGTGGCCACGTTCAGTTATTTAACCCTTGTGAATATGAAGTACCCTTCATTGCAATGAATCCCAGGTCCATCGTAACCCCCCAAAAAATGTTGGCATCGTTCCGTCTACTAAAGATGATGGCGTAGTGTCCATTTTTTAAATCTGCAACTGCGTGAGTGGCTGAACAGACCAATTTTTGATGGCAGTCTCTGGAACAGTGACTGCAAATAAACCGTGTTGCTTGCTGGAGTTGCTGTTGTCTCTCCTTCTTTTTGGCTCTCTTTTCAGCGGCGGCTTCTTTCCTCTCTTTTTCACTCCTTTTCGTTCCTTGTCTGACGAGGAGGCGCCAAGTCGCACGGTCTTCTGCACAAGCCTCCCATGTGTTGGTGTTAATCTGGCCTGTCTTCATGTTTCTCTTACAGACATCTTTAAAGCGCAAGCGTGGCGATCCATCATAGCCCAGAGTTGGTGTACCAGTTAGAGTCCCATTTACGTGTTAAACAGATAAAAAAAATAATTTGTTAATATTAAATAGATCAGAAATACGTTTTAAATGAATACCGAACAAGAATGAATAAAGTAAAAGTAAAGTCGTCGGGGCGGCCTAAAGTCGGTATCAGCCAGTCAGCGAGGGAGTCTATCCCCTTTTCAATAGCCTAGACCAAGAAGATTGTATTGGCGTCTGGGGTGAGCGCCATACCTACCACCAGCTTCTTACTTTACCGCACAGATCCCTGTGCTACTCATACGCTGAGTTGGCGAGGACCGGTATCGAACTAGGAACCTTGTGGTTTCTAGCCGTACGCTCTTCCGACTGAGCTAACCCGGCCCATTTTGATTAAAACTGTTGAGATTTTTTGTATATAAGGTGTGTGCTAAAAGCCCACTCCTACTTATAGACTCGGCCAGAATTATGTGATCTATCTCTTGGCCAATCACTAGCAGTACTCTGAAGTTGATATAATACTTAAACCGACCCTACTGAACATAATTACTGTGACCTTCGTGGACGACGGACATAGGGTTAAATCACTGGACCGTTAGCAATACGTGGGATAGGACTTATACACTTACCAAAGGATTCCATAACACAGGCCTTTCTTTAAGCCTTTTTCAACTGACCAAGGATGGCATTTAAAAACTTTACAAAACAAAATCGTATTTGGCATAAAAGGGTTGACAAGTCGTATTAACCAACCCACGAAACAACCAAAGTGACACAATTTCTTCTACAGTCAATCATCCTTAGGGGATTCACTTTTATGTTCTTCTTCCAGATTGTGTTAAATGCATATTCCCTTTTGAGGCAAATTGCCAAAATTTAGAATTGCATTCCATAATCTTAAGCTTCTCGAGACACAAATGTCAATGCCAAGCCTATCAAAATAAATCAACTTATTCCACTCTATTTTTATATCACAAATGAAGTATTTCAATTATGTATACTATTACAAAATAAAAAACACCCTCCGGGCGATGTAAAAATAGATTTTTTAAACATATTGTATCTTCTCGATACACATCATGTGGTGAATTTTGTGTGGAGATGTTAAGATCTTTCTTGTAGGGTAGTCGCTCTCATCCAGTGTAGCTGCCTTTGATCTTGGGGTAGAGGTTTGAGGGAGTAGGGGGTTGAGTTGATAGGGTTGTTACAGTAGTAGTTAATGTAGCTTAATTATTATGGTCTACGGAGAATTTGGAATTGAAATGAAAACGGTAATCGGATTTCTGGAAAAAGAGAACAAAAAAGAAATAAGAATAGAAAGAAGATAAAGTTTGGAATCCAACGTGTGTCAGCCAGTGACCGGCCAATGACCCCAACTAGATTTAAAAATGAAAACAGAAGTCCGAGGTTTTCTGTGGAGGCTGAATGCGGATGTCTCCCTTTACCAGCCTGGGACCACAAACGTAAGTAAAGGAAATTGGGTTCTTTTTCACAGGAAGGATCATACGTGTTTTTTATGGGGGGGGGTCTGTCGTAACAAACAGCAAACAGCGCGCAGGAATGTGATTTATGATAGAACAGTTTTACTCTCTCTCTCTCTCTCTCTCTCTCTCTCTCTCTCTCTCTCTCTCTCTCTCTCTCTCTGAAAAAAGAGCCTAGAAAGAAATAAACAACTCCTTTTGAATATACAATTTTCGTATGTTGTTTCTTCGAGCTAACGACCACTACTACTAATAATACTACTCGACTGATGGGAATGTGGGTTCAAGGTTGATACCATAGTGTGTACGATTACGAGGTGGTAGGGGGAGAATGTGGGTCATTTGTTGATATTTTGAAGAATTTGCTTAACTTTATCATTAACTAGCAGTGGCTACCGGCGAAAAGAGGAGAAAAAACATGGTTTAATAATCGTTTGCAGATATATTACTACTGAATAGCGAATTCGATCCACGCAGGATGACCCATAACATTTTAGCAAGAAATGCCGAAAATTGCCGAGTAGAATTTTAACGCTATTTTATAATGCTATTTAATTTTTAAATTTATTCGATAATATAAATCAAATCTTGATTATTTTTGCTCAAAAACACATCCTGGTGATATTTAATGTATATATATAGTTACTTTGTTGTTAATTGTTTTATTTTCGAAGTTTCCTCCGGACATGCACATACACACAACTGCCCTTTATATATAGACCGGAGAGAGATGTATTTTTTATAAGTATGTATGTCAATGCACGTATATATATTTACCAACCCATCCGCACGAGCAGGATGTGACACAAGATCAATTTCTTAAGCGGGTTCAACAGGTTTGAATGCAGAGTTTTCCTTCTCCTAGTTAAAAGAGCCCAGTCTGTCCTACTATTTACCCATAGCTGGAGAGAGAGTAGGATTCATACCTTTCCCAAGGGTATTAGCGCAAAGTGAAATGCAATTACCACATCCAGGATTTGAACTCGGGCGACGAGTCGATTTCCCATGACTTTAACCCTTACACCACACGCTTCCTACGCTGTCAATGCACGTATAAGAAAGGTATGGACTGCTATAGACAGATTATCAATCAAATTGAAATTTGATTCCTTTGATGAGATAAAGCGGAGATCCTTTCAATCTGTAATCGTATCAGATGTTGAGTAATGAACGTTAAATGTCACAGCTAATTCCAACATTGATTGAACGGGCTGATCATTTGTTTTCATTTCCAAGTTAATATGGTCTGCCGTTTCGTGATTAAATTTTCTTTGCTTGACAAACATTCATGACTCGTACTGCCAAAAACAGAGCTCTCCCCATAACATTTAAATACCGGTTCCTTCTCTGTTGCTACTGTTTTATCAAGCCAGAAACGGCATTTAATGTAGGGCGAGCCCGCTGCATTATAGTCTAGTCCCACAGAAAGAACCGGTTCCCACTCGATCACTGAAGTTAAGCAGCGATGAGCCCGTCCAATACTTAATTGAGTGCTATACTTAATTGGCGACCACTTAAACGAAGTGACTCCTTTGTTTACCGAAATGATTCTGAATTAGATTGACTAGCAAAATAAAAAACGACAAATGGTGTAAAGTCTTTAAAAAAATACTTTTGATAATTTTAATAAATCTGTTATCTTTTTCCGACACTTTTATATTTTAAAAGATGTTGATAACGATAAAAAAAAACAACAACAGAAAACAGGTTAGCTAATCTGAACAGTTCATTACATTACTGCTTTAATTTCAACTAGGAGTAGCTACCCGGCATCACCTGGGTAGAGGGGGATTAAAAAAAAATAGTCTCGCACTAAGAAATTTTAATTCAATAATTTACAATTTAAAAAAAAAGATATAAATGAGGCGATTAATTCAATCAATCAATATTATATTTTTAAAGCGAAAAAAAAAAAAAGAAATTTTAAAAAAGATGAAAAAAAAAAATTTTTTAAAAAACGTGCTAATGACTTTCCTTACTGGGCGACGTCAAATAAATATTGCCTGAGGGAATGAGAGTTGAAAATTTAATATCAGAGAAGTTGTATCATAAGTAAAATAAAATCATCAAATTTATTAAAGGAATAAAAAATAAAATAAATTTATTAAAGGAGTAAAAAATATTAAAAAATTGAAATGGAAACTTAGTTCTCATAACTTTAAATATATATTAAAATAAAACTAACTATATACAGATAGATAATACCAGGTATGTATTTATTAAAACTTGTTTAAAAAACCAAAGAGGACTGTCTAACATTTATTCTATGCTATGACGATTTCAGGAAGTGTGACGTAAGCAGTGACGTAGTTTTTGTAACAGAAAAAAACTGGAAGCGAATCTCCATTATTAATAGATATACCGTAAAACAAACCAGCCAAACAAGATATGTTTAAAGATATTTTTATTTGATAGGACCGTATGGAAAAACAAAACAAAAACTTTAAAGAAATAACTACACGAAAAATGTAAATATAAACGTAAATGAACACGATTGATTATCATATAGGCATTAAATAACTCTAGACAGGTTGATATGCCATAAAAATTAATCAATCAATCAATAATATATCATAGCATATTTTATCTTATGTACCTTATAAAAAATATTTTTAATTCTTTTTTCCTTTTTCTCGATAACGTTCCCGTCAGCCAAGCCATATAAAAATAGTTTGATCTCGACAATTTTTTATAGTTTATGGCGACTCAAAGACTGGACATCACTCACTAAATTTGCACTGTTTTGCACTAAGAATCTTCGTTTCTAATGGCTTAACTTTGTAAAAACGAGGACTTTTAGTGTATCTTTGATGCTATTTCTTCAAACAATGGTTCAAGTAAAAGGTATGTTTTTTTGGTAGCAGTATTCAGTATACTAACACACAACTTTCGCATAGATGGACAATTTGATATTTTTAAAAGGTGAAGAATCGACCCACCCTACTCCACAGTTCCCAGATTTTTTAAAGATTTTTTTTTTTGTTAGAAAGTTTGTAAACTTGCTTAAGAATCGATTATCGCTATAAAGGTTTTCCCTTTTCTTATCTGCTTAGTGTCTCTTTTGGCAAATCAGAATTCCTTGACAACCGAGAGTGAAAGACAAATCTCAGAGAACATTCAATGCAAATAGGATAGGAAGCTTAAGGGAAACAGCTGCGGGAATAAAGAATTTATCAGCAAGCAACAATCATTGATTCAGAAATACAACAAATCGAACATTTTAATTATTTGCATCGCACAGACAAGCTAAAGGAGCGATTCTTCGAAGCGGTGTCGTGTCAGTACTGCTGTACGGCTGCACCACTTGGACCCAAAACGCCTAGAGAATAAACTAGATGGGAGCTGTAAAAGAATGCTGCGCACGATCCTAAACAAAACGTGGAAACAACACCCCACGAGAAAACAGCTGTACGGCCACCTGCCCAATATCACACAAACCATCCGACGACCAAGACACACAGGACACTGCTGGAGAAGCAAGAACAAAGAAGCAAGTGACGTCCTCCTGGGGAAGCTAGCACATGGACACTCCAGTGTGGGACGTCAGCAAAGACGTACATTGACCACCTCATCTAAAAAAAAAGTGTAGATATTCCTATAAGGAGCACCGGACTGTTTATAAAGTCATGCGATGTTTGTATTTATATTGTAACCAGTGGGACACCAGAAAATGAGACTACCAAAGGGCTCTCCTGACTTAAAGGTGTCCAACGTATTTACTGAGATGATAAAGACTTGTTGTCCACCATCTCGATTGTTATGTTCATGGAGTTGAGGTCGTTGTACTCTCCGATTATCATCAGGTGTCTTAGTGGGTTACCTTAAGGAATTTTCGAAAAGAACGTCTTAATGAAGGCGCGTGGTCTAATGGGTAGAGTTGTAGGAAATGGACTCGTCAACCCGAGTTCAAAGCTTGGACCAAGCCTTAGTTCACATAACGCTAATACCCTTGGGAAAGGTATGAATCCACCTATTCTCACTCCATCTATATGCAAATAGTAGAAAAGACTGTGATCTTTAACCTTGGTTAGGCAACCAGTCTAGGAGAAGGAAATTCTGAATTAAAACCTGTCACTACTAGAATAGGCTCAGTCCTACTTAGTTTATTTAACTTTTTTTTAAATATCCGGAGGGTAACAGAAGATTTTCTTCTCCTGAATTGGTTGCCAAATCAGAGTTACAGAATCCAGTTATTACTGCTAGTTATCCCTATCTAAAAAGAGAATAGTTGGATTCATCAATTTTCCAAGATTATTAGTCATGTGAAATGCGAACAACCTCATCAAGCATTTGAACTCGTCTCACCGTCTATTTTCTACGACGATAACCACGGGTATAAATACTTATATCTATCTATCTATCTATATCTATCTATCTATCTATATCTATCTATATCTATATCTATCTATTTATCTATCTATCTATCTATCTATCTATATATATATATATATATATATATATATATATATATATATATATATATTATATATATATATCTATATCTATATATCTATATCTATATATCTATATCTGTATCTCTCTCTCTCTCTCTCTCTCTCTCTCTCTCTCTCTCTCTCTCTCTCTCTCTTTCTCTCAGGGTGGTAACAGAAGCACACGAAATATTACAATTCGAGCTGCCATTTTAGGGCTGTAGTTGAATGCAGTTTTACTGTTGATATCACTTGTGGCATAAAGTGTTCATTATAAAGAAAGAGAGGGAAGAAAAAGGACATGCTTCATAGAAAAAATAGTACAAGAAAGAAAGAGAGAAGCGGAAAGATAGAAAGAGTGGGTGAGCGCAGGGAAGCCACAATTCAGATCCCTTTTTAGGGAACATAATGAAAAGATGAAAAGAGGAATGAAAAAAAAAGAGTGAGAGAGAGTTAAATCAAGATTCTTAAACTTTTTACATATTGAACTATTTGGCAATAGCTCTTAAGTAAATATATCAAACGTTTTAATGATTAAATTATCATACTGTGATATATCTACAGGTCCTGCAAGTACATGATTACTATATATATATATATATATGGAAATAAATCCGACAATATTAAGAAATTTGATAAAACAAGTGTTCCAATAATGAGATGAATTTATTTATCGACGCTTAAACGTTTCGGTTTCTTTAAACCTTCATCAGGATGTATTAAGGGGTGAAGAAATTGCTGGATGTTTTATAGATGACAGGAGATAAAAAATCATTATACATTTTTGTTGTTGTGTGACTGTATTTGTTCAGCGTTTGTTCGTCCTTCAAAAATATAACGCTGAAGAAATACAGTTATACTACAAAAAAATTTATAAAGATTTATTATTTCCTGTCATCTATAAAACATCCATCAATTTATTCACCCCTTAATACATCCTGATGAAGGTTTAAAGAAACTTAAACGTTTAAACATCGATAGATAAATTCATCTCATTTTTGGAACACTTGTCTTTTCAAATTTCTTAATACATATATATTTTTTCTTAATTTTATTATAACGTACGTCCTGTAATTCAATTTAGTAGTGATACGCTGGCGTTTTTAATGTAATGTCACTCAACTGACTATTCAACTGATAAGAGTATATATATATATATATATATATATATATATATATACTACGCTAGCTCATATAGGGATTGGCCCCTATATTTTTACGGCATGTGGAATTGACCAAATTAAAATAATTAAGTTATCTTAAACAACTAGTTTTACAATAGTAAGTCATGAGTTTAGAATTAGGTAAACAAATGAGAATCGAATAAATATTAGTTTAGAAATATTTTAGCAACAATATAAACAATGGTTTAAATTCCATTGAAAATATGTACGCCATCGGAATGTTACAAAATCATCCGATAATATACGTCATTAGAAAACAGCGGATATTTGAAAATTCCAATATTAAATTTAACTTAATGATCACGTAGACAATGACGAAAGAAAATTATAAAAAGGCCCATAGAGCTGAAAAACTTAAGAGTGGGGAGCTTATGCTCTTCTCAACTCGGCGAAGTTGGAGCTGATGCTCCTAACTCGACAGTGGGAACGGACGCTCTTCCCAACTCGACACAATGGGGAGAAGACGCTGTCCGAAAACATAAAATACGACTCAACAGGTCCGTCTATTTTTTGTTTCACATTTTCTCTCCCTTCTACTCAATCCGACACAAGTTTCAATCACAGACATTGTTTTATCAAAACTGCTACAATTTGACATATCCAATCACACAAATATAAACAATACATAAGCACTTTACAAACACAACTATGTACAGACACATACAGTCTGCAACACCACTGAAAGAACAATTGAATATACCAATTGTAAATTAATGTGTATAAAGTTTTTTTTTTTTTGTGAATTTTGTCTTCTTTTGTTTTCTATGGAAATTACATTTCCGTAGTCTTATACATTTAAATTGTGGGGATCAAAACACGGATCTAGACTCATTTGAATGGAATATATATATATACATATATATATATATATATATATATATATATATATATATATATATATATATATATAGGGTAGAGTTGAAATGAAGTTAACGGCGCTTGGTTACTCCCATATGAAATTCTCAATTTTTTGTTTGAGAATCGCGGGGAGGGGAAACTGTCGGTAACCTAGCGTCATTGATTGCATGTCCACGCTACATTCTCTTTTTGAACAATATTGAGCACTATTTAGTGAGTGTGTGTGTGTGTGTATGTATGTATGTGTGTGTGTTTGTGTGTGTGTTTGGGTATATGTATTGTGTGGGTGTGTAGATGCAGCCGGTATTTGTGCATTATCTAAAAGCACATTTATCCGAGCAACATGAATTCTGATTAGAAAATACCCATTTCTAACTCACTATTGCCGAGGAACAAGAGAGCTAACCAGGCTGTTAAATCACGAACTACAACATTTTAAATTGCAGTCATGATACCAGAATGCGACGCCTAGGGCGTCGTATTTATGGGGGTTAATGCCCTTTCCTCTTTAATTAAAGGGCTACCACAAACTATCGAAACCTGGGGATACCTTCCTCGCAGTCTTTATTTGCGTTGCCATGTATTTTTTTATCGCTTCGATGTTTCCTTAAAAAAATAAGACTCACGTATACAAGTCACGAAATTTCATGGTTTACTCGACAACATGTCTTCGCTTTTATTGTATTCGTGACCTCTAAAACTGTTTCTAAGGAAGTAAAAACATTGCCAAACGTTCAGTAACGGTAGGAAGCAATACAGAGTTGAGGGAAACTGAAGTGTATACCAAATGAATGTTGCGTTCAAATTAAAAAGAGAATTATACTTCAAATACTAAAAGGAATTTGTATTAAAAAGACTCGATATTTCATGTATAGCGATCTTTCATGTGTAACCGGAAAAATGATCTCTCATAGCGAGATATTCTTTACACAATAGAGTGAAAAGTATCTTTCACGGTTTTCTAATTTACAATTATAATACTAATAAACAACCGACTCAGGCGGGTGTGAAAAATCCAATGGATAAAACGGATCACCTTATGCCAGCAAGAAGACCAAACCTAGTGTTGATAAACAAAAAAGAAAGAACTTGTCAGCTGGTAGATTTTGCAGTTCCAGCAGATCACAGGGTGAAGCTAAAGGAAATTTTTTAAAAAATGGACAAATACCTTGACCTTGCCAGAGAACTGAAAAAGTTATGGAATATGAAAGTGATACCAATTGTAGTTGGTGCACTTGGAACAGTCCCAAAAGGATTTGAAAAGGGTTTGGAAAGTTTGGAAATCAGAGGAAGTATGGATACCATTCAGAACACTGCACTGCTGCAATCTGCCAGAATACTCAGAAGAGTCCTGGAGACCTGAGGAGACTTGCTGTCACTCAGACTCCAGTTAAAGACCATCAGCTAATGCTGATGTGAAAATTCAAAAGGAGTGAATAATAATAGAGGAGAGCAGACCTAGTGTTGTTTAACAAAAAAATGAGAACATGTCAACTGGTGGACTTTGCGGTTCCAGCAGATCACAGGGTGAAGCTGAAGGAAAATGAAAAGACGGATGAATACGTGGACCTTGCCAGAGAATTGAATATGAGTGAAAGTGATACCAATTGTAGCTGGTGCACTTGGAACCGTCCCAATAAACTTATAAAAAACACTGGAGGATCTGGAAATCAAAGGAGAAATTAAGACAATCCAGATTACTGCACTGCTGCAATCGGCTAGTATACTCGGTAGAGTCCTGGAAACCTGAGAGGACTTGTTGTTACTCAGCCTCCAGTGATATACTATCAGCTAACGCTCATGTGAAAATCTCAAAATGTGTGAAAATAATAATGATAATCAAAGGAATAATTGAGACCATCAAGACTACTGCACTGCTGCAATCTGCCAGAATACTCAGAAGAGTCCTGGAGACCTGAGGAGACTTGTTGTCACTCAGACTCCAGTGAAATACATCAGGTAACGCTGATATGAAAAACTCAAAAGAGTAAATATAATAATAATAATAATAATAATAATAATAATAATAACTAGAGAGGGTGCACATGAAAAGACTTGGACATGATTAAGAACAGGAAAGCTCAAAAGAGAAAGTGAATCACTAATAATTGCTGGAAAAATAATGCCATAAAAACAAATTATAACAAAGCAAAAATTTATAAAACACAATAAAACTGTAAATGTAGACTGTGTGGTGACGGAGATAAGACCATAAACCATGTATTAAGTGAATGTAGCAAACTAGCACAACGGAAATACAAAGCTAGGCACAACTGGGTTGGGAAGGTGATCTGCTGGGAATGATGCAAAAAACTAAATTTTGACCATACAACAATATGTATAATCTTAAAATGCATAAAATCCTCTGGGACTTGGGAATGAAACGCATAAAATGCTCTGAATCTATTTTCCTAATTAAGAAAATAAATCAAAGGTAGACGAACACCATCATAGTTACCTTATTTTTTTTTAGACTTGCATTGTGATAACCTTCACAACTAACCACCAAACATATATATATATATATATATATATATATATATATATATATAGAGAGAGAGAGAGAGAGAGAGAGAGAGAGAGAGAAACCAACCCACTCGCACGAGTCGTATGCAACACAAGGTCAAGTTCTTAGGCGGAGTTTAACAGGTTTGAATTCACAGTTTTCCTTCTCTTAGACTAGTTTCCTAAGAAAGGTTAAAGAGCCCAGGCTGCCATACAATTTAACATAACTAGAGGGAGAATAATTTGGCGCATATATTTGCCATCGTTATTAGCGCTATGTGAAAAGCAAACAGCCCTATCCAGGATTTGAACTCGGTTAGCCGAGTTCATTTCCCCACGTCGATAATCATCACAAACGCATCACATAGAAGCCAGAATGGTAATTTCCTTTCGAGACTTATAAACATGCTATCTTGCACCTTATTAACCCAGAGCTGGAGGGCAAATTGTTGGATGCATACCTTTCCGTGGGTATTAGCGCTATGGGAAATGCAAAAGCCTCGTCCACGATTTGAATGCGGGTTGTTGATTTCATTACTTAGGCGACTCCAAATAATTATTATTTACAATAAGGTCGGACCACAACTTTGATCTGACCTCGATTTCGGAATTGGTCCTTTACCCATATATAGTCAACCAGAAGAGATAGTCACCCTGGTGCAACACCATGAAGCCAAGAGGTCCATAAAAAAGCGATCGGATAGAGTACCGGTACACCAACATCTTCAGGGACAGCCTTCACATACGATATCTTGATCGTGGTTGTTATTCAAACATTGGACCTCATAGTCACAGAAGGCGCTGTAACTTCTGAGACTAGAGGAATATATAGTCTTCTGGGACTGCAATTCCTCTGAGAGATATAACATTTAGATTGTGAGAAAATCCGCCTAGAAACATGAGACCGATATGAAAATGACCAAATATGGAATGAACTGGGGCAAGCGCTTGTTGTCAGGGCCGTCAAATATTCAACGTATAACCGTACGAATTGACAGTCAAGATTTATGAGTGTGTCTAAAAATCCCATAAAAATCAGTTACTCGCCGTGGATCAGAGAATGCTGTATCGCTTGGGCCATCGTTTAAGCTGTATCCGCCGTCAGTCGTATATAAATTTCGCTTGATCTCTTGCCAATATATCTTAACATATTGACTAAACAGGGAAGCCACGTGCACCAAATTAAACACAGTGTGGTGACAGTCTCACACCGTTTCTTTCTTTCGCATGGAAAGTACCAAACAGAATATACCCCTTGTCCAAAAATAAAGAGATAATCTTTTCTCGGATCCCAAGCCACCTTGGTATATCTGGTAATGACAGGAAAGATTCGGAAGAAAATTAAAACTATGAAAGACTCAATAATAACAACAAAAATACCAGATATATATTTACCAACTCCTCCGCACGAGCAGGATGTGACACAAAGTCAATTTCTTAAGCGGAGTTCAACAGGTTTGAATTCAGAGGTTTTTTTTCTCTTAACCGGTTGCCTAACCAAGGTTAAAGAGCCCGGTCTGCCCTACTATTTATCCATAGCTGGTGGGAGATTAGGATTCCTACCTTTCCCAAGGGTATTAGCGCTAAGTGAAATGCAATTACCATATCCAGGATTTGAACTCGGGGCGACGCGTCCATTTCCCATGACTTTAACCATTACACCACGCACTTCCATAACAAAATACCATATACTGACTATTAAACATTTATGAATAAAATTATCATTAAAAGATGGCAAATCATTGGAATTCACTCATTAATAACAAAATTCAAAACATTAAAACGACTCTTGGAGGTTGGGACTTAAAATACAACAAAGATAGAAGAGAACAGGTTGTCCTGACTACCTTCACATACATACCTACATCACCCATCATTATTTACTCGAGAGCATAGAATCCCCAATATGCACTATATGCCAAGTGATATTCAGGGTGAAACATACTGCTGGGGTATGTAGACTTTGATCTAGTGCGAACAAAATACTACCAAGCAAGTAATATGAAAAAAACTCTTGACAAAAATAAGACTATCCAGCATTTTACATTTCCTAAAAGCAGTGGGATTGTATTAAAATATATGAGTAATTGAACAATAGTTCAAATATATTTATATATATATATTTTATACCAAACTATCACTACGAATCCAAAACTTTGTCGGCATAAATAACCCACCGAGGTTGATATGTCGTAAAACAAAACAAACGAACAAACTTCTGCATAGGTATTAGCGCTATCTGAAATGCAAAGAGCTTCGTCTATGATTGGAACTCGGTTCACCGGATTCATTTCCCTATGATGATAATTATAATAATTATAATATAAGCCACATCTGACCTGGTAATTTCGTTTCAAGACATATAATTATGGTCTTCTTGCACTTAAACCCATAGCTGGAGGGAGAATAGTTGGATGCATACCTTTCTCATGAGTATAAGCGCCATGGGAAATGCAAACAGCCTCGGCTAGAATTTGAATAGCTGTATCGCTCGTTTTAGCTGTAGCAGCTGCCAGGCGTATATAAGCCTCCCTACATTTCTCGCCAATATCTCTTACCGTATTGATTAAACAGGGAACTCTCGTGCACCACGTGAACCACAAGGTAGTGACAGTTTCATACTGTTTCTTTCTTTTTTTTTTATACTAAAAAAAAAATGTCTATTTTTTTCAAACAGATTATGCTTGCAAATAAAGAATGGAGCAGTTATGCAAGCAGTATCAAGAATCTGAAAAAGAATTTCAATTTTCGGAACAATATCTGCTATGGTAAGTGGAAGAACATTGAAGAGAGTAGGTGAACCATCTTTATCAAAAACGCCCTCCTTTCGGTTAACTGTTTGACAGTCATAAATTTTTTTTTTAAATCGTCAGATAAGCGACACCAGATTATCAGGATTTATACTTTTGCATTTCATATTGGATGGGTGTTGCAAGATGATAACGGTCGGAAATGTAAGGAACACGCGTATTATTATTCGCACTATTGACCTCATCTTTATTGTTATCTGCACAACTTTTTGGTCGATGTGCCCTCCGGCCTTTTTCGGATATTTCTTGTTGGACTCGGAAACCTTCTCGAACTCAGGAACCCGCTCCTCGAACTTGGGAACCTTCTTTTCGAACTCGGGTACCTTCTTGTCGTAATCGGGAGCCATTCAGACAATAGTCTTAATAGAAGAAATAAAACAGATGATCAAGACTCATCTCAAAAACGTAGAGAAAAGAAATATAAACAGTCTTTTTTTTCTTCTTTCAACCATCCACATATTATCAATCAAGCAATAATGTAGATAAATATTTTCCTTTCCAGTTTAAAGAAATATCTATAAAACAAAATTAATTAGTTAATTATTCAATGTGAATAATTGTCTTGGTAATCATCATCATTATCATGTCGCGCATGCAGCACGGGTATCCATGACAATCTTTCGCCAACCCTCCCTATCATTCATTGCACCTGGGAGCTCCTCTGCGGAGCAGCCAGCATCTTCACATAACTGGTCAATGTAGGTCCTTGCTGGGCGCCCCACACTTGCATGTCCATGTGTTGGCTTCCACAGGAGAACGTCGCTTATGAGTTCATCCTTGCTTCTCCAGCAGTGTCCTGCATGCCTTGTCCGTCTCACTCGGATAGTTTGTGAGATGGGGGGCAGGTGACCGTACAGCTGTTTCCTTGTGGGGTGCTCTTTCCACAACTTATTCAAGACTGCACGCAGCATTCTTGTGCAGCTCCCATCTAGCTTATTCTCAAGACGCTTTGTTAGGGTCCAGGTGGTGCAGTCATACAGCAGCACCGACACAACCACAACCTGGAAGAACTGTCGCTTCAGCTTGCCAGGAAGATCGGACCTCCATATGACTTATAAAGTATTTGTGGCTGACCATGCCTTTGCTATCCGTGTATTAACATCGCTCTCTGTGGAGGAGATATTACCACCTAGGTACGTGAATTGTTCTACTGGCTTAAGAGGCTTGCCGTTGAGTGTGGAGATGTTTCCTTTCTTTTTGAAACTCATGAACTCTGTTTTACCGAGTTCACATAGACGCCTATATTCTTTGCTGCCTCCTCTAAGCTATGTAGCAGTGATTCAGCCTGTGCCGGTGTATCTGCAAGAAGTGCAAGGTCATCAGCATAGTCCGCATCTGTGATTGTTTGTGCGGGATATCGCCTGGTTTTGGTAATACAAATCATTTATGGATTTTTTCTTTTGAATTTGGGGATTTAAATTCTCAATACTTACATTCGGGATGTCCAATCTGACATTTCAAATTTACCCCCTATATTTAACACAATGAAACTTGAATAAAGGTAAATATTATCTTTTTAATATTATCATCTTATGTATAATATTGACATTTTTTTAACAGATTTCAGAATTCATGTTTTTTTTACTAAAAAAAAATCACGCATAGAAAATTATAAAAAATTTCTGATATAATCATTCAGACTCGTATCTTTATAGAAAAATTTAAAATCGTTTTTTTTTTTTATGGGTTCATTTGTTCAGATTTCATAAAATAAAATAGAGTGGAAAATAAATATAAACAGTTATTTTTTTTTGTTTACCCATCCTTATATGTACTGAGGGCCGAGATTGAGTGAGGTTTTCACAAGACAGAAAAGAAATGAAATATTGAGAGTGGATATTAGATATATATTTTGACGATACAGAGTTCAGATTATACAAAAAAGAAATTACTCAAATAAAACCATGTTAAAATACAAAGAAGTGCAGATAACTCGAAAACAATCAAATATACCACAGCTGTTAAATATTCCCACAGAGAGGCGGTCGAATCGTTTAGGAACGGAGCGAAAGATATTTTAAAAGAAAACGAAATAATTTGTTTTTTTATGTAATTCTCATATATAAATATAAAATAACGTTTAAATAGTAGAATCATTCAAATCTTTTAAAAGCACCATTTTTTTTCTTTCTTCTCCAAGATATGCCCTGGATTTATAAAATTGTTATTTATATTGCAAGAATGTGTTAATGGTTCATGATTTTGAAGAATTCCAATTCTAATTCAATTGAATTCAACAACAGAGCGAATACGGATTGCCTCTGAATATATTTATTCCCGTTCTACAATAAATAAAAGATACATTAAGTGAGAAATATGATAGTAGCGCTAAAAATTTTCAATTGAATAATAATAATAATAATAATAATAATAATAATAATAATAATAATAATAAAATAATAATAAACTTGGAAAAAAGACTGGAGTATCTGGAAATCAGAAGAATTGAGACCATCCTGACTACTGCTCTGCTGCAATCGGCTAGAATACTTATAAGTGTCCTGGAGACCTGAGGAGACTTGTTGTCACTCAGCCTCCAGGGAACCACCAGCTAAGACAGGTGAGAAATACTACTAAAATAATAATAATAATAATAATAATAATAATAATAGAAGAAGAAGAAGAAGAAGAAAGAAAGGATTATTTGAAAGATAAGTTTTATAATGCACGCTCGGTTTTGTATAAAAAAAAAACTATCATGGAAAAATAAACAATTTTTTTTTTTTTGAACAGATGAAGAAGATGAATGGAGAGGTAGAAAAGAAAGGGTGAACAGTAAAACGTAAGAATTAAAGGGAAGAATAAAGAAAAAAAGGAGAAAAACTGTAAGACGGAGGATATAAGATTCAATATAAAGAAAACGGGGGCGGAGGAGAGATAAAAAGATAAATGTAAACCTTACGAGAAAACATAAAAGTATTTAATATGATGTAAAAAGTAATAAAATAGACAGTGTCGGTATCAGCTGAACAGCGAGAGAGTATATCCCCTTTTCACTAGCGATAGACCTGCAATCATACACCCATTTTCCAATATGTGCTACTCATGCGCTGAGTTAGGCAGAGTCAGTGTCGAGCCTGGAAGCTTGTGATTTACGTGTCAGATGCTCTACCGACTGAGTTAACCCGGCCACACGATAAAAATTATGTAAATTAAAAGATTTGTATTATTTAGATTGTTGTGGCTGTTGTCATCTTTATAGTTAGATACGCAAGGTTTTGGCCGATATGACTCCGGTCTTCTTCAGATGTTTCTTGTCAAACTCAAGCATTGTTGGTTGGTTGGTTGGTTTATTGATTTTGACGGCATATCAACCCGTCTCGTCTTATGTCATACCGAATTTTACTGTTTCTAGACAGGTTGTCTAACAAAGGCTAAAATAACCCTATCTTTCCTACCATTTACTCATCGATGGGAGAAGTACCGATGGACTCAGTCCGTTCCAAAAGGAATTAGGGGGAAGAGAAAAGCACACAGCCTCATTCTGGATTTGAACTCTGGTTACCGATTCCGAATTCTCCGACGATAATCATCGGACTATGCTAACTAAAAATATATCTATTGAGAAATATCCAAAGGAAAGCCAAGTTAAGCAAAGGAGTGACGTAATGGAAACAAGGAGAAAGAAATAAAAATATAGCAAATAAACGGAATCGCTTCTTCTTCTTCTTCTTCTTCTTCTTCTTCTTCTTCTTCTTCTTCTTCTAGATTAATATTTAAAGATCTTAAAAAATCTTCGTTTTATTAATTTGTTTTAAAAGTCTTCTTCTTCTTCTTCTTCTTCTTCTTCTTCTTCTTCTTCTTCTTCTTCTTCTTCTTCTTCTTCTTCTTCTTCTTCTTCTTCGTTTACTTCCCACTTCACTATATGTTTTTTCCTTTTCTTTCTCCTTTATTTCTAAACGTTCTTCCTTTACTTGTCTTGAATTTTTCTCAATATATGTCTTTTAGTTATCAGAGTAGAATGGTTATCGTCGTATAAAATGGAACCGGTAACCAATAAGAACAAGAAGAAGAAGAACAACAACAACAACAACGACGACGACAAATTCAAACAAGAACAAGAACAAGAACACGCAACTTATTCTTTTTCTTCTTCTTCTTCTTCTTAGTTTACTTCCCCTTTCTCTATATTTTTATTTTACTTCTTTTTCTTTAATTTCTTAACGCTATTCCTTTTCTTATCTTGAAATTTTCTCAATGCATTTCGGTCTTAGTTTTCGTAGTGGATATGAATCGTAGGACATGGAATCGGTGGCCCAAAAAGAAATAGAAAAAGAAAAAGAGGAGACTTCTTCTTCTTCTTCTTCTTTGTTTTTTTTCTTTTTTCTTCTTCTTTTTCTTTCTTCTTACTTTTAATTGTTTATTTTTTTGGTCATTCTCTCTTCTAATTCTTTTTTATTTTCATTTTTTCTATTGATCCATTTCTCTGTTTCTTCTTCTTCTTCTTCTTCTTCTTCTTCTTCTTCTTCTTCTTCTTCTTCTTCTTCTTCTTCTTTCTTCTTTTCTCTCTTCTTTCTTCTTCTTCTTCTTCTTCTTCTTCTTCTTCTATTATGTTAAAAAGAAAACATTCTTGAATATTTTTGAAAAAATCCAAACACGTAAAGAAACGGAGAAAAAAGAAGAAATCATGTAGCTCAAATAGAAATAGATGAAAACATTTCTTTTAAAGAAAAACAGAAACAAAAAAACAGAAACAGACGTAAGCCTACACAAAATAATAAATAGTTTATCGAAGACCATTATTATTATTATTATTATTATTATTATTATTATTATTATTATTATAACCAACAGCAAAGAAAGTTCACAATCATTCAATAATGGCTGACTACGTACCATAAAGGACACGGGAAGAAGTGAAATAATAAAAAGAACAGTTTGAACAAAAGCTTAACAAAGAGCGCATGCGTAAAATCGAATCTTGCGGAAGAAAGGAGGGAAGTGTGGCGCAAACAAAGCAGGTGCGTTTCCTCTTATTCCGGTTCTCTTTGCCGAATATCCGATGAATCTGGAACTCTTAAATAAATATGGAAAAATAAGAGAGAAGTTTAACATTCAGTTGGAAGCGCTTTCTAATGGTCCTGGAGTGAAAAGAGAAACGTGTTTTTTGTTACATGGTTCTTTGTTTCTATTGTTCTACGCAACACTTAATCTTTTAATGCAACTGCGAATTCTTAGAGTACAAATTTTAATGTCATGCTACGAGACGAAAAAGAGAGGTTAAGTCCCTTTGTTCTATCGCATTGAAGAGGAAAGCCATTAGTAACCGTTTTCAATTCATTGAGACGAAATCAATTTAGACCGGAAGTGCCGAAACAAAAGATACTGACGGCCATGTTTAGGTCAGGCTGTTACTCTTGACGTCGATTCTGTATGTTGGGAGAAATATGTTCTCGTTCTAAGATTTTTCATTTATTTCTTTATTATTATATTTTTATTTATTATTATCTTTATGTATTTATCTACGTTTATGGGTAGTAAGAAGTTTAGGGTGTTTTTAAAGGGGGCTGGATATTCTAGGTGCGTATTCTTTTTGGTTTTTGCCTTAACCCTATCTCATTTGGTGGTTGGACTGAAAAGGAAGGAGTTTAAGGAACGAAAAAGAAAGAGACAGAGACAGGAGGATGTTTTACGATTTAGGCTTTATTGACCGGACATAGTCGCCTGTAGCAAGGGAATGTCTCCCTGGTTATTAGGAGCGACAAGCCCCAATTACGGCCAAATACGAATGGCCGAGATATTCTTTTGGATGTGGGGAGTCAGTCCTTTTTGTCGCACATGCGCGGAGGGTTCTTCCGGTGAAGGCCCATAGGAGTTTGTTGTTGTTTTTTTAATTCTAATTTTATTCTAGTTTTATTTCATTCCCCACATATTTAGATATTTTATAATCTTGTTTATCAAGGCTAGAATATTTACCTGTTAAACTGTATTAATGAGGTAAATTTATGAAACACTTAAAGTTATTATAATCTATTAATAATGGAGATTGTCTGTATTTCTGTCTGTAACAAAAACTACGTCATAGCTCAACGTCACAATATTCACAATATTCGTATGCTATATACACCCAAAATTTGAGTAAGCAATTTTAAAAATTGTTTTTTACTCTCGTCCTTTTTTTTACAGTAACAAGAAGTTAACTAAAAAGTTTACAAATAAATAAATACCTACGATTTCGTGTAAAATTGATGTGGTAAATATTCAAAATAATTGTTTGATTATTACATGCACGCAACAATTTATTTGAGAGGGACGATGGTCAGTTTTTATTTCAAATTGTTTTTTTTTTTGTTTTTTTACTCCTTTAATAAATATGTGGATTTGTCTTACTGATGATACAAACCCTCTGACATTGAATTTCTAACTCCCACCCTCTCAGACAATGTCTTTCAAAAATTCATTTTTACGACGTCCGGAGGGTTTTTTTTGTTGCTAGTTTAGATAAATAAAATATGGCTACAGTAAATATAACATACAACTTGTTGCTCCTTTGTAAATTATAACGATGTTAGTTCTTTCATTAAAGAATGCGAGAAGTATTCTAATTAGCATTTCATAGTTAACAGCAGTCCATTTCGATATTAGCATTTCTATTTAGAAATGAGTGAAAGATTATAATAGTTTGGTATATTTATAAGTAAAGTGTGCGCAAAAAACATTTATAGAGCACTTATATCTCATTTACTGAACTTTAGTTGCTCTAATATACATGTACACACATGCATAAGAATTAATGGAAAAATGAATTAATCAAATTTTAAAAAACGAACGAAATGAATGGAATAAATAAAAAAATATTTTTAATAATTCTAATATTTTATTTAACTTAATATTTAAGTCGAAAGGGCCGGGTTAGCTCAGTCGGTATAGCGTTCGGCTAGAAGCCACAAGGTTCCTAGTTCGATACCCGCCCTCGCCAACTCAGCGTATGAGTAGCACAGGGATCTGTGCGGTAAAGTAAGGAGCTGATGGTAGGTGTGGCGCTCCACCTCAGTCGCTTTCGACGCATGAGGGTTCATACAATGAACAACACACACAGTGATTTGTTTATAGTGGTGAAGGCTTATATGGAAGCGCGTGGCATAATTGTTAGAGTCGTGGGAAATGGACTTGTCGACCCGAGTTCAAATCCCAGACAAGGCTGTTTGCATTTCACATAGCGCTAATACTCTTGGGAAAGGTATGAATCCATATAATCTCGTTCCAGCTATGGGTAAAATAGTAGGACAGACTGGGCTCTAACCTTGGGTAGGTAACCAGTCTTGCAGAGGGAGAACTCTGATGTCAAATTTCCTAAGGTCGTTTGTTGACTTGGTTTGTGGTATTCGGGCACCAATTCTTTCCTATCAACTGTGCCAAAAAGTGCGTATGGTCCATATATATATATATATATATATGTATATATATATATATATATATATATATATATATATAATTATATATGCGGAACTATGATTGTATTTTTTCTTTTTACTTTAAATAATTCATCGCAGAAAACCCTGATGATTCTTTGGTGAAACTCGAGTTGGCTTACTCAGACAATATCTGTTTTCTAGACCAGTTCTTTTATATTCACCCATAAGTACGACATATTCGATTAATTATTTTATCGACAATCAAAATTGCAACTCGCTCGATGTTTTGCCTTCTCCGTTAAATCACCTCCTTTTCACTAAGATATATAGTCAGTCCAACAAGAAAATACATTAGCACCATTTATACTTAAAATCTACGCAGATGATCGTGAACTTCTGACAAATATCTCTGCACAACCCAAATCACTACAGCATAGCATTGAGAAGGCAACAGGAGACTCTATGTGAACTCAGATAAAACTGACATGTGTTTTGAACAAGATATAGACATTTCTATAGTCGATGGCAAGCCTCTGAAATTAGCTAACCATTTTGCATACCTAGGTAGTAATATCTCATCCACAGAAAGTGGTCAATGTACGCATAAAAAAGCCATAAACTGTTAGAGACAAGTTATTGATCATGTGCAAATCATATATCTCTAATAATATAAACCGGGTATTATTCCAATCTATAGCCGTATCAGTGCTACTGTATAGCTACACCACTTGAAGAAAAACCGTGATGGTAACTAATAAACAATGCTGCGGGTTCTCTTGAACAAATCTTGGAAACAACATCCCACAAAAAATCAACTGTACGACCGCTTACTTCGCATTCCAGAAACTATCCAAGTCATGCTGTACACTGCTGAAGAAGCAAGGACGAACTCATAAAAGACGTCCTAATGTGGGCCGAACAATGAAAACCTACAAGAGCCAGCTCTGTGGGGTTTTCGGATGCGGAAGATCAGTCAGAAGTGATGGCCGATAGGGGCGTTTGACGAGTGAGTCATGGGAATCCAATGTTTTCAATGGAAACTGACGATGATGATGAGGATGATGATGATGATGATGATGATGATGATGAATGATGATGATGTAATTATAAATGTACTGAGAATGTGAGTACTTTCTAGATATTTTGAACAATCGACAAGAATTGTGAATCGCAGATAATTAGTAAAAAGCAATAAAAAAAATAAACTAATTAGATTTTCGTTTTTGTTGTTTTTTGTTGTTTTTTGTTTTGTTTTTTTGTTTAATTTCGAAAGATGAAATGACACGAATTTCATTCCTGATTATTGTCGTGAACAATGCTGGCGTTTGTTTCATTTTTACAACGGATATTAACTTTGATTAAGTTTTATTTGATTCTTAAATTAATAAAAATGGGTTTATTAATGATAGCTACGACTTGTGTTATTTTTTCTATCAAACCTGACGAAGTCATTATAGTTTTCTGACCTCAACTTATTTCTGTCAATTTACCGTACTTGACGCACAGGCATATATGACGCAACCCCATTTCAGCAGGTTATATTCAGGAAAAAAAAGGTTTTAGTGTATTTAAGCATATATTGTTGAAAACAGTCTAGCTGAGCATTACACAAGCATAAACATAGCTGTATAAAAGCAATTTGGCAGTACAGGCAAGCAATAAGCATACACAAGATATCTCAATAGCAGGAAATTATGAGATTATAGCCTAGGCCTACGGAAGGTCTCAAACTTCACCTACGATGTATAAGACGCAGGGCAATTTTTTGAGCCAACATTTTTTGAAAAACAGTGCGTCCTATATGCCGTCAAATACGGTATATAATTGTGTCAGTATCTTTATAAGCTGTATTTGAAAGTGGCTATGACGATATAACGTATCCTCATACCCTAGTTCTTTACCCAAGCAAAAGATGAGTTTTTTTTTTTTTGCATTTCACATTGCACTGATACCGTTGGGAAATGTATGCATGCAACTTTAGGTGACAGACTTACGTTTCACTCAGTTCCCTTACATTCTCTGCTCTTACTACCACTCTTCGACATTTATGCCTTAACTAATAAGAATTATTATATATATATATATATATATATATATATATATATATATATATATATATATATATATATATATATATATATATATATATATATAATATATATATATATATATATATATATATATATATATATATATATATATATATATATATATATATATATATATATATATATATATATATATATATATATATATATATATATATATATATATATATATATATATATATATATATATAGGGCCGGTTTAGCTCAGTCGGTAGAGTGTTCGGCTAGGAATCACAAGGTTCTTGTTTCGATACCGGCCCTCGCCAACTCAGCAAATGAGTAGCACAGGGATCTATGCGGTAAAATAAGGAGCTAGTGGTAGGTGTGGCGCTCCACATCAGATGCTAAAATAATCTCCTTTGTCTAGCGCTAGTGAAAAGGGGATAGATACCCTCGCCGATTGGCTGATACCGACTTTAGGCCACCCCGACGACTTTACTTATATATATATGTGTGTGTGTGTGTGTGTGTGTGTGTGTGTGTGTGAGGTGAGGTAAAAGGAAGAGTGAATAAAAATAATGACTCAAACAAGTCCAAGTAGGAGAGAAATATTTCGTCATTCTGACGCGAAGAACATTCTCAGTCTGAATGACTGTTTATAATAAAGTCAGACTGAAGAAATCCTTCGCGTCAGAAGGACGAAATATTTCTCTCCTACTTGGACTTGTTTGAGACATTATTTTTGTTCACTTTTCCTTATACCTGACCTCATACTGTCGGATTTTACTCCAACCCTCCTATCTTCATATATATATATTAATATATATATATAATATATATATATTTATGTACTACATAAAGAAAAAAAAAACTTAAAATCATCGAAGCTTCATATATCAAACAAACAAAACCTACCTTAAACAGAATAAACTTTGAAATTAATCAACATATTCTCAAATGTTTATAATTTTCCGCCTATCCTCCTTCCTCTATAACTCTCCCCTTCTCACAACTTCTGCGCCCCCCCCCTCCCACAAAAAATCACTACTGCAAAGCTCGCTTGAACCACTACCATTCCTACAACCTCCTACTACCAATGGTTATTACCTCCCACTTCTAATTCCTTGCTACTACTCGTTCTCGTTAAAAACGAGACACGAAATCATACCATCGTTTCCTACCTGAGGATGGCAAATTGTATTGCCGAAAGGGCTCGTTTTGAAACCTTTGGGGGACTGTTATACCAGATACACCCCGACACTAGAAAGATGGCCCGAAAATTGGAACGGATCAACGAAAAACTTGTTCGACAGGAATTGTCTGTACAGTTCAACAAAACTTATAGAAGAATAAATGCTGCCAAAATACACTTATTTTAATATATATATATATATATATATATAATCAATGGTAATATTATGGTTTTACACTCATAACATGAAGTTTCATAGTAATCCAATCATCAGATGAGTTCAATGGTTGAGATCTTAAAAACCAGTCGTGAAATGGTTGAGATTTTAAAAACCAGTAATTTTTTAGCGTTTATATGAAGCGTTTTTCACGCGATGGGAAATGTAAAGCTAAAAATTGTTTTTTTTAAAAACTGTGGCTTGTTTAACGTTTATGTGACGTGTATCGTGTTCACGTGATGTAATGTTATGACGTTAAATTTGTATTTAAAAACAGTATAATCAAACAAACTTGCATTGGTGTTAATGCACGCGGTGTTCAGATTAATTTTTTTTAAATAAATAAATAAATAAAAGGAGAACGAAAATTAAGGGATCAATTAGGGTCAGGTGGTAAGTGACACAGTAAAAATTTGTTCAAATGCCTACATTTCGAAACGAGTTCACTTCTCTTATTTGACAAGTTATTGCTTGTATTTTGTAATATACACAACTTTTCATCTAAGCAGAGATCTATATATATATATATAGTTGTTCTTACAGGTCAAAGAGTCCATGAGGATAAAAACTTTTGATATTAAACTACACGTAATTCCTGGCTTTTTTTTCATTCTCTTTCTCTCGCTATTATGTTACTTTAAAAAAAAACAAAGGTATTGATAATACAATTATGGGAGAGTATCATTTATGAACAGTTATATGTTTCAGTAACTACAGATAAAAATGGCGCTTCTAAAGAGAGGGGGTTGTTAGAGTGAGGAATCATTAAAAACTTTCTTTGACCTATCAGGTCTATTAGCCACTAATTTGCTATTAATGGTTCTTTTCTTAATGGTGTTTTGTTGAGCCAGCACATTTGACTATCGTACGCATTTTTTCTTTCCTTAAATATAATAGACAATTATTATTTGTACTCATTGTGTTTTTCAATCAGATTGTATTCGGTGATTTGCACTGGAAACCAGGTCATAGCAAGTTACCTCAATAATCAAATACTTTTTAAAAAACTTATTTTTAGTCATGTTCCCTTAGCTCAGTCGGTAGAGCGGTCGGTAAGAAACTACAATACCGGCCCTCGCCAACTCAGCGTATGAGTAGCACAGAGATCAGTGCAGTAACGTAAGGAGCTAATAGTAGGTGTGTCGCTCCACCGCAGACACAAAAAGCACTCTCCTTGGTATAGGGCTAGTGAAAAAGGGATAGACTCCCTCGATGATTGGGTGATACCGATTTAAGCCACCCGACATCTAGGCGAGAGGAGATGAGTTCATGTCTTTCCCAATGGTATTAGCATGAAGTGAAACACAAACAGCCTCATCCAGGATTTGAACTCTGGTTGTCAAGTCTATTTTCTGAGTTGATAAACATTACAGCATGCATCTTCATGTTAATAAGAAGGACATCCACTTGTTGATAGATCATCAAATTTAAGATGAGGAGAGCGATTTTCCTTACTTGGATTATGTGTTCTAATTACGCTGATGATAATGGACTAAACTGGCATCATTAAATTTAACAATGATTCTAGTTCTCCAGCAAGATCTTGGTATATTTTCAACTTTTTACATAAGCTGTTAGTCGGTGCTTTGTAAGTACAAAGACATCCACTTTTTGACAGATCTTAGAATGTAAGATGAAGAGATGTATCCTTCATTCAGGTGAAAGTCATTTGTAATTCTGAATAATATTCTGAATATATATATTATGGACTCTCCCGTCGATTTTCGACGTATGAGAGTTCATACACATAATGAACACCCACACAGTGATTTGTTTTTATTGGTGAAGGCTTGTGTTGGACCATCCACACTTTTTGGCACAGTCGATAGGAAAGAATTGGTGCATCATGAGTTGCCACAAACCCAATCAACGACCGACCTCAGGAATTTTGAATTCAGAGTTATCCATCTCCTAGACTGGTTACCTACCCAAGGTTGAGGGGCCCTGTCTGCCCTACTATTTAACCCATAGCTGGAGAGAGAATATATGGATTCATACCTTTCCCAAGGGTATTAGCGCTATGTGAAATGCCAACAGCTTCATCTAGGAATTGAACTCGAATCGACGAGTCCCTTTTCCACGACTCTAACAACTATATAATATATATATATATATATATATATATACGTATATATGTATGTATGTATTCGTGCGTGTGTGGCGTGTGTTTTTATGCATATATATAAAGATGGCAATATATCTCAGTCTGTAGAGCGTTCGGCTAGAAACCACATGTTTCCTAGTTCGATTCCGGTTCTCGCGTATGAGTAGCACAGGGTTATGTGCGGTAAAGTAAGAAACTGATGGTAGGTGTGGCTCTCCACCTCAGATGCCTAAAAAAACAATCTCCTTGGTCTAGCGCTAGTGAAAAGGGGATAGACTCCCTCGCTGATTGGATGATACCGACTTTAGGCCACCCCGAATACTTTTTTTACTATCTCTAAAGAAAGTTACATTCTATTTTAAAATTCAACTTGAAACATAATCGAAGTAAAGATATATATATATATATATATATATATATATATATATATATATATATATATATTCAGAATATTATTCAGAATTACAAATGACTTTCGCCAGAATGAAGGATACATCTCTTCATCTGTTAAAAAGGGGATGCCTTTCTACTTACAAAGCACCGACTAACAGCTTATGTAAAAAGTTGAAAATATACCAAGATCTTGCTGGAGAACTAGAACTAGAAATCCGACGTGATGCAAGTATAGTCATATGAAAAAAGAAATATTCAGAAGATATGTTTATTTATTAATGTTGTCATATTTTCGTCTCAACTCACTTGAATATTGCCCGGGTGATGGCTTCTATATACAGTATATGAAAAAACTGAAATGCTCCTACAGAGGCTGAACTACTTTTTCATTGATAAATAAACACATTCTCTGACTTTATTTATTTCTTCATGTTTTTAAGTCCGCTTTCTGACTCTTTTTTTTTTTGTTGTTGTTTTTATCTTCCCTTCTCGAAGAGTAATGATATTTTTCCTTTTATCAACGCGTGTGTGTGTGTGTCTCTCTCTCCTCCTCCCTCCTCTGTCTGTCTGTCTGTCTCTCTCTCTCTCTCACACACACACACACACACATATATATATATATATATATATATATATATATATATATATAGTATGCTTTTCATAAGTAAATAGGCGCTCAATATCATGGATAGAGCATAAATTTATGAGATTACCAAACCAAGTGCTTGGTTTGAAAATCGTATTAAGGCGAAACTCTCTCTCTCTCTATATATATATATATATATATATATATTTATTTATTTATTTATTTATTTATAAAGTTAATATATATATAAAGTTAATATATATATATATATATGTGTGTGTGTGTGTGTGTGTGTGTGTGTGTGTGTAAAATCAAAACGGAAGTGAATCCGGTGGTATGTTGAAAAATATAGATTAACCATATAGAGATTGGCTGTTACCAGTTTTGGTGTGGCGGGTATATTACTCCCCTGCCTGTAAGCTTAATCTAATACTTGACACGTTTTTAGTGCTAAAAATCCCGTAGGATTTAAGTTTTTATATCCATTTACTTTTTCCGAACTTTATTCTTTGAAAAGTTGATCTTTTAACACTTCCAGACCACAGTAGAAGGGTTTTTATAAATACACCCAAGACGATTTCGAAGAAGACTTTCAAAACTAGGTATTAGTTTATATGATATTACAGTCAAATTTCCCGAATCTTTTGATAGCATCCTATTAGCAGATCGTTCTTAAACCTGAACTTCACCGAATAATATAATTAATCTAGTAATTACTAAGATTCTTCGGAATGTGAAAACAAAAAAAAAAACAAAAAAAAACATTTGTCACGTGATACAAAAAATGTTTGCTTAAATTTTAATTAGTACCGAATTAAATGTGAGGGACATTGAAAAATGAGTTTGATTAGAGGGAAAATCCAATTTTCTAACCGTACATCACGAGAAGAAAATCCTTTTCTTGTTGGAGTGAAAAAAAACAAAATATCGATGAATATAAAGACTAAAAGTAGTGGTTTAATTATTATATTTGCTGATTAATTAGAATAAAAAGAACGAACGAAAAGTAATATTCACAAAATGTTTTCATCAAAAAAGTTATGTTCCTATTTGTTACAGCTTGTTAGCAAACCAAATAGAATCCAGTTAGTTAATAACAAGGTAGCACTCAGCCAGTTTGTAGAAAGATAGTATACAGTCAGTTCGAGATTAAATTTGCCGCTATTAGCATTACCCGACCAATTCGTTTCCCGTGTCTTATTCAGTAGGTATCCTTTTTATAATCCTCTACTTTTTATCATAAGACACATGGGAGCAGAACAATTTAACAATCTTATTATAATGGAGATTGTATGTTTGTCTGTCTGTAACCGAAACTATATTCCTACTCAAGTCACAATTCCCTTAGTTATTGACATCTCATTCACCATGAATTTATTTTTATTTAAACCTCAATTATTGATAAAATTGTTGTATCTTATTAATACTGTTGGATCTACATACTAATAACATGCAAGTATATTTATATATTCAACAAAATAGCGGTTTACAGTGTGAACGAGAAGGCTAATTTGCATATTGATATTAAGAATTTGATTTTACTAAATATATGCTTAATATTATTGATTTCTAATTGTTTGGTTTTCTTTTAAAGAATCTGAGCAAAAACCTCTTCAATAAATCTTAATAGAAATCCATAAACAAGACGAAAGAACTGTAATTTTATTAAATACTTCATAATCTAACTAAATAGATAAATTAGGACAAATGAAAGAGGGGAGTAATGGAACATCATGAAAGAGTTAGATTTAAAGCTGTTCTATTTTTCGATTATACCCCCTCGATTTATCATTTTCTAAATAGTTTCTAATTTGATATAATATTTTATTACATCAAAACCTAAATACTTGCACCCGAAGGGTGCATATATTTGCTAGTAGAAGTAATTATATATATATATATCTTATTATAATGGAGATTGTGTGTTTTTATGTCTGTAACCGAAACTATATTATTATACAAGTCACAATTCCCTTTGTTATTTACATCACATTCTCCATGATTTTATTTTTATTTAAACCTCAATTATTAATAAAATTGTTTTACATTATTAATACTGTTGACCATATCTACATACTGTATTGACCGCGTACCCCACTTGTACGGGTCAGGCACAAAGTCTCTATTAACGTGGGACCACCCACAAACCGAAGCTCATGGAGTGGCAGGTGAAAAATTGCGTCGATCCCGTCGGCATTCCCCCTCAAGGGGGGCGCCTCAGGCACTGGGCAATAAACCCAGCCCTGCCCCTTTAAATCGAGGGGGCAGGTGTTGCCTGGGGGGACGGCACCCTGGGATCGACGCTATTAATTATATCAATGGTCCAGAGGCCGAAGCCACTGTTGACCATATCTACATACTAATAACATGCAATTGTATTTATATATTCAACAAAATAGCGGTTTACAGTGTGAATGGGAAAGCTAATTTGCATATTGATCTTAAAAAATTAATTTTAATAAATATATGCTTAATATTATTGATTTCTAATTGTTTGGTTTTATCTTAATGAATATAAGCAAAATCTCGGGGATAAATCTTAAAAGAAATCCCTGAACAAGAAGAAATAATAATATTATTACTTCCTATTTTAACTAAATAGTTAAATTAGGAAAATTTAGCATTGAAAGACGGGAGTAACGGAAAATGGTGGAAGAGTTAGTTTCAAAGTTGTTCTATTTTTCAATCATACCCCCTCTGTTTCAAATCTTTTTATTTGTATTCTTATTCAGTTTCATTAGCCTTTCTAATTTAATATATTTTATTATATTAAAACTTAAATACTTGCACCCGGAGGGTGCATATATTGCTAGTATATATATATATATATATATATATATATATATATATATATATTATACTATATAATATATATATATATATATATATATATATATATATATATATATATATATATATATATATATATATATATATATATATATATATATATATATATATATATATATATATAGATAAATCTAATGAGTCAGACGAACCTACTATTAGTTTCGCTTAATGCTCTTCAGGGCTAAGATCTGACTCTGAAGAGCATTAAGCGAAACTAATAGTAGGTTCGTCTGACTCATTAGATTTATCTTTATTATTTGCTCTACTTAGGTATTGAGCACTTTTTACTTATTAGCTATTCTCCTAGCGGTTATATGAATATATATATATATCTTATATACATATATATACATATAAATTGTTTTTTCTTTGGCCAAATATTGTACCAATAGATTATTTTTTTGTGGTACGACTATCTTGGTCTTTTCTTTCTTTCAAAAAAAATTTTTCTCCCCGGTTGATGTTTGGTAGTATATTTTACAATCAAAATTGATTTGCTGGGTTTTTTCTCACCGCAAGGATTTACCAACACGCTTGGTATCAAATATATATATATATATATATATATATATATATATATATATATATATATATATATATTGAAACCGGACACTCAACTCTTTTGTCTAGATCATTGTTGAAATGACAATAACTTATAATTTATTAATGTAGCGAAAGGAATACGCTTTCTTTAACTGTTTTTATTTTATTTTAAGTTTCTTCATATTTTTTCCAATTTATTATTTATTTCCTAATTCTTTCATTCATATCTCGAGGAATCTAATCTATTGATTTTTCTATATCTCTGTCATTTAATACCTGAAGCATATGCTGTATCCTCATATATATATATATATATACATATATATATATATATATATATATATATATATATATATATATATATATGGAATTTGGAAAGTAAGAATATATATATATATATATATATATGGAGCCGTTCTTCTATACAAATGCCCCCTCCATTATTCGCTACATCATAGATGATATGTGATAGAATTAACCAACTCACAAGAATAATATCTAAGAAGGCTATCTATGCAGATTGGTCTCTTTTTTAACTAATATTTGCGAGGCTAAAATGAAACTACAATATTCTAAATATAGGTTGGCATAAGTTTTAAAAAGCAATATATATATATTATTCTTACTAGCAAATATATGCACCCTCCGGGTGCAAGTATTTGAATTTTAATGTAATGAAATATGTTAAATTTGAAATACTTTTGAAACTAAATAAAAATCCATATAAAATGATTTGAAACAGAGGGGGTATAATCGAAGAATAGAACAACTTTGAAACTAAGTCTTCCATCATTTTTCATCACTCCCTCCTTTTATTGCTGAATTTTCCTAATTTAACTATTTAGTTAAATTAGGAAGTAAAGAATAAAATTACTGTTATTTCTTTATATTAAAGGATTTCTTTTAAGATTTATCCCCGAGTTTTTTGCTCATATTCATTAAGAAAAAAACAAACAATTAGAAATCAATAATACCAAGCGCATATCTAATAAAATTAAACTTTTAATATCAATATGCAAATTAGCTTTCCTGTTCACACTGTAACCCGCTATTTTGTTGCATATATAAATACAATTGCATGTTATTAGAATGTAGATAAAGTCAAAAGTATTAATAAGGTATAACAATTTTATCAATAACTGAGGTTTAAATAAAAATAAATTCATGGTGAATGTGACGTCAATAACTAAGGGAATTGTGACTTGAGTAGGAATATAGTTTCGGCTTCAGACAGACAAACACACAATCTCCATTATAATAAGATATAATACTAATAATTTGTACACAATTATATAGTTTCAAGTATTCAAATATAATACTAATAATTTGTACAGACTTATATGGTTTCTATTATTCCTATATAATACTAATAATTTGTATACAAGTATATAGTTTCAAATATTCCTATCTAATACTAAAAATTTTTGCACAAATATATGGTTCAAGTATCTATTACTATTTACCAATAATCATTTGTTTCAAATATTCCTATACATTAATATACATTATTAATAATATACATTATTAATTTTACATTATTAATAATATACATTATTAAATTTACATTATTAATAATATACATTATTAATTTTACATCTTATTACAATGGAGATTGTGTGTTTTTCTGTCTGTAACCGAAACTATATTCCTACTCAAGTCACAATTCTCTTAGTTATTGACATCACATTCTCCATGATTTTATTTTTATCTAAACCTCAATTATTAATAATAAAATTGTCTTACACTATTAATACTGTTAACTATGTCTACATACTGTCAACATACAATTATATTTATATATACAACAAAATAGCGGTTTACAGTGTGAACGGAAGGCTAATTTGCATATTAATATTAAAAAATCGAATTTAATAAATATGTGCTTAGTGTTATTGATTTCTAACTGTTTGGTTTTATTTTAATGAATATAAGCAAAAATCTCTTCAATGAATCTTAAATGAAATCCATTAACAAGAAAAAATAACTGTCATTTTATTCTTTACTTCCTCTTATAACTAAATACTTAAATTAGAAAAAATAAAAATGAAAGACGAGAGTGATGGAAGAGTAAGTTTCAGTTGTTCCATTTTTTATTATACTCCCTCTGTTTCAAATCTTTTATTATACTCCTTCTGGTTCAAATCTTTTTATCTGTATTCTTATTTAGTTTCATTAGCCTTTCTAATTTAATACAATATTTTATTACATTAAAACTTAAGTACTTGCACCCGGAGGGTGCATATATTTGCTAGTTATTAATAATATACATTATTAATTTTACATTATTAATAATATACATTATTAATTTTACATTATTAATAATATACATTATTAATATATAATTTTCAAACGTGTGTTTTCAGGTATCTTTATCAAATTCGGTAATTCTCATGTCATTTTCATATTTCATATCACTGCCTCGAAATAACATAAAAGAAACTATGTTACATAATCTATGCTGTTGCATAAGATTATTGTCCATCCCCTGTATTTCTAGAGGGATTGCCCTTTTCATATCACGGGCGGGACTTTCCATGGAATTGTACAGAAAGCCCGCGAAATATGTGAAGTCACGTGGGACCTGGTTGAGTCCTCAGTTTTCAGTTAGACGTCGGGCAGATAAGGTCTTTCTGCCTCAGCTGAAGCTCACTGCATACGCGCGCTATGTTAGTCAGATAATTAGTTACATGAAATGTTTAGTTAAGGAAATAAAAGTTTAAGAAAAATAACACGGTCTTGTAGTTGGTGAATGTCTTGGTAACAAGACTGATCTAGAAGAAGAAGTGAGTTAAGTGCGACTGACCACCAAGACGAAGTCACCAAGACAATAGAAGTGATGCCAGGAGAGACGTAAGATAGAAAAGATGAACCACAGAAGAATAGAAGTAAGTAAAGAAGTAAAGAGGTATGCAACATCTAGGCGAAATATTACACTATAAAACTGGAAGCGACAACCCGGCGTCATTTGTGTATAGGGGGATAAAAAAAGGTAGTCTCGCAAATCCATTATTGTTGAATCACTTCAACAGCCTATATTTTGCAATCATTGAGTACGAATAACATTTACGACACTGAAACCTAAGTACATTTATTCAAGCAAACGTAATTTAAAAGGTCTATCAAATTAAATCATTCCTGACTACAAAGGAGTATTTTTTTTCTTTTTTCCCCTCATTTTGATTCTTTGAAAGTAAAATGCTTGCGTAGAGAAATGCCTACCGTAACATTTACTTATATACCAGCTTAGCATCCCACATCAGCATCCGTTTTACATAGCCCGTAGCAAGAGTTTCAAAATTCGCCTTTGAAAATATCCCGTAAATGTCGCAATTGATACCACGATGCCAATTTAAGCAGAGCCTCAAAGCAGGTTTTTCCAGACATACAAAAATGAAGTTGTGCTATTTTTTCATTTAATGTTCTTACTTTCCAAACACACACACACACACACACACACATACACACACACACACATACACACACACAAACACACACACATATATATATATATATATATATATGAAATATATATGGAAAAATTAGAAAAAAACACAGGTTCAAGTAAAATGAGTGATATTTATTCAGCTAACGCTGCAGTGTTTCAATCTGTTAAGTAGATCTTCTTCAGGGCTTTTGTTGATTTAAGGAAAAGTAAAATTTATCACGGAATAATAAGGAGACTTTTGATCAGTTTGTTTAAAAATGTTGTGAATGGAAAATTAGCGCTTTTTGAATTGTTTGAAATTTATGAAACGCTGGGATAAACGGTTTGGAAAGATGACATCGAATATTCTCTTATGTTGTGTGTGTGTGCGTGTGTGAGAGAGAAAGAAGGGGTGAGAGAGAGGAGGAGAGCGTGTATGGAAGTGTGAGTAGATTAATATATATATATATGTATATATAAATGCAATGCTCTCCTATAAAAAAGAATGGGGCACTCTATGGCGGCCTTTACATGCAAACAAATGTGTGAATTAAAACAGTTAAAAACCCCTTCGCATTCTGTGGGTGACGATAGCCAAGTGGTTAAGCTGCCCGACTGAATCGATCAGATTTCAATCCCGACTTTAGGTATGTTACACATGTCTAGCCACACTGAAGAGACTTGATGAGTCGTAACACCTGTTTGTGGATGACTATATCTATGTGGATAAAAACAAATATACACAAAAGATTTAAAGCAAATGTTAAGACTAACATATATATATATATATATATATATATATATATATATTTATAGGGTATACTACATTTAAGGTGCGATTGTTACCATTAGTTTCAAATCAGTGTGTTAGTCACTTATCATCAAGACAACGGCCCGTGAAAGAAATGTAACGAATATCAATTCATTTATGTATGCATATACTTGTGATATACTCATGGAGGTGATATGAACAATTGATATATATATATATATATAATAAAATAAATATATAAAGGTATTACATATCTATTTATTTGATGGCAATAGAACAGACACACCTTTAGGTTTCATACATGCAAAATCGCATGCATTCATCAGGTGACGTTGATCCGAATACAAGGAAAATCGAAAAAAATCGAAAATTCAAAAGGTTTTTACGGGCATAATATATTTATGATTGGATGAAGTGATATGCGTATGCCTTTGGTGTATTTGGGGATGCGTATGTGTGTTTATGGACAGTACAAAGGATGTGTATACAAATCACTGGGTTCCACACACATACACATTGATTTACTAGTGTGCAACGACTGAACAATAGTGAAGTGTTAGCGTTTGTATTCGCATCCATATGTGTGCGTGGGTGTGTGTATTTTATTGGACGGATGTTGACATGTAAAAATGGGTACTGAAAACCATTTTCTAATGTCTGCTGTGGTTTCTCGAAATATTGAATAAAATAAACTGAAACTTAACACATAACATCTAACGGATTTTCTCATTCATTTCACACATTACCCAGACTTCACACTAAATCCAAAAGTATATATATATATATATATATATATATATATATATATATATATATATATATACTGGGAACTAAACTCATTAGATATACCAACTAAGAAGCATACGTGGATTCCACAACGACAACACACACACTCATTTAACCTCTACGTACATGTCACTCTGTTTATATCAGTCTGCATCAACATACACTATCACCAATACATAACTCTAGTGCTAACAATTGTGGATAGATATATTCCTCTAAACCCCAGATACCAGGATATTATTAGTTATAGCCAAACAGGATACGATCAAAAAGGATATTATTAAGCATTATTTATTACCAGACTCTACAGCATTGAAACAAACATAAATTACCACTTTATAACAAAAAAAATTTGTATGCTTGAGATATATATATATATATATATATATAATATATATATATATATTTTGGGGGGGGGAGAATAAGTGCTTAATTGGAGTCGTACCTAATTTTGAAAATTAATTAATTAATAATGAATTAGGCGGGAATACCTATTTAAATGTATGGCTAAACAAATCGAGAAAAATCATTTCTCGATTTTTTTAGCCATACATTTAAATAGGTATTCCCGCCTAATTCATTATTAATTAATTAATTTTCAAAATTAGGTACGACTCCAATTAAGCACTTATTCTCCCAAAAATTGTCGGCAAAAAGCCATTCCAAACAAACCGTGTTTACAACTTATCATATGTATATATATATATATATATATATATATATATATATATATATATATATATATATGGTTGGAAATAGAGGAAAAAGTGGATATAACAACACACCAACTAAATTCAATTGATATTTCGACTTGGTGTGTGTGTGTGTGTGTGTGTGTGTGTGTGTACAGTTTTCCGTTGACTTACAAGTGTCCTAACTTACGATCTTTCCGAGTTACGAACTGTCATTTTCGCTTTAAAGCTAAAATTTGAATTTCGAGCGAGCTTCAGATAGGCTTATGCTAATAAGTTCACTAAAAACAATCAAGTTTTAAAATTATTTAGACCTGTCGGCTGGGGCTTTAGAATACACGGATTACACCTCAGGAGAGTGGTAAGACCCCCTTTGAATGCTTTATCCATCTAAGTAAATTTTCTTTTTCTACTCTACAATTTTCAAAACAGAGATGAGAAAAAAAATGAAAAGGTGGATAGCAATGAAGAATAGACTAAAATGTGGTCATAGAAATGTTGCTTATGTAACGTAGGTGCAAAGTTATATATACTTTGATATACAAAACTCCGACGAAGGTTAACAGACAAAACATTTAATATAGTATAGCACATGGATATGAAGAGATACAAAGTACATTGGTAAAAGGGTACATAAACAAGGAGTACACACATTAAGATGAAGACACATTCATGAATGGTACAAGATATACATATAAGAGTACAGACATGAGACTAGGGATAGTCCATGCTGTGAAGAACTAACAGTAATGTAAGGGGGGCAGAGCCCCAACGAGAGGGGTTAGATAAAATCTACCCCATGTGGCTTGTAGTTGCTGAAACAAGAAAAGAGGCCGAAAGGGTTTGAACCTGGCACTTAAATACTATAGCACCCTAGCGGGCACCAGCAAACTAAATCGGGCAGACAACTCCACCAGGCAAATACAAAACCAACGCTACACTTATTTGAAAAGTGAGTTAATAAAAAATAGTGAGTGTATGAGTGACTGAAAGAAAGAGTCTTTAACTGAGTGAATTAATGAGTCATTTAAGGAGTGAGTGAATTTATCAGTTTACGAGTGAAAGAATAATTTAGTGAATGATTGAGAGAATGATTGAGTGATTTAGTGAATGAGTGAATAAATGAGTGAGTGAAATAGTGATTTTGTGAATAAGTGAGTGAATAATTGAGTGATTTAGTGAATAAGTGAAAGAGTGATTTAGTGAATAAATGGGTGAATGATTGAGTGACTTAATGAATGGGTGAGTGAGTGAAAAACTTATCTTATTATAATGGAGATTGTGTGTTTTTCTGTCTGTAACCGAAACTATATTCCTACTCAAGTCACAATTCTCTTAGTTATAGACATCACATTCTCCATGATTTTATTTTTATCTAAACCTCAATTATTAATAAAATTGTCTTACATTATTAATACTGTTAACTATGTCTCCATACTGACAACATGCAATTATATTTATATATACAACAAAATAGCGGTTTACAGTGTGAACGGAAGGCTAATTTGCATATTAATATTAAAAAATCGAATTTAATAAATATGTGCTTAGTATTATTGATTTCTAACTGTTTGGTTTTATTTTAATGAATATAAGCAAAAATCTCTTCAATGAATCTTAAATGAAATCCATTAACAAGATAAAATAACTGTCATTTTATTCTTTACTTCCTCTTATAACTAAATACTTAAATTAGAAAAAATAACAATGAAAGACGAGAGTGATGGAAGAGTAAGTTTCAGTTGTTCCATTTTTTTATTATACTCCCTCTGTTTCAAATCTTTTATTATACACCCTCTGTTTCAAATCTTTTAATCTGTATTCTTATTTAGTTTCATTAGCCTTTCTAATTTAATACAATATTTTATTACATTAAAACTTAAATACTTGCACCCGGAGGGTGCATATATTTGCTAGTTTAATTAATATATCAGTGAGTGAAAGCGGAATTTAGTGAATAAATGAGTGAGTAGAAGAGTAATACATAACGATACCAGCATTGATTAGTAGTGTAAATGATTGCAGAGTTGATAAATGTATTATGAAAATGCTATGTGACAAAAAAAGAAGAATTTTCTTCTTTCTATGTATATTTATTAGTTGTTGTTGTTGAAAATTTATTTCTTTTTATTTTATTTTACATCATCGGTAGATCAGCAAAGACTGTGACATTTATTGAACTTTCACCTTTGCCAAATTCTCCAACGTGCTGAGATCAGTATTAAATGAAACGACAACTTGCTTAAAAATGTTACGAACATTCCAGATATCAACGCATATTGATATGTACTAGTTATTTATAAAGGCCGTGGCCCTAAGGATAAAAGTTTATCCTCGTCGTCGTTGCCTAAAGTCGGTATTAGCCGATCAGCGAGGGAGTCTATCTCCTTTTCCCTAATGCTAGACCAAGGAGGTTGTTTTTTGCGTCTGTTCAAACTGATACCTGAGGAAAGAATGTTTTAAAAGAAAAAAACCGACACATCCGTACTTTCTGAAAATAATCATCAGTATTGTATGTAGTGGCCAAAAGAAAAAGAAAAAAAAGACACCGAATGAGTTTACTAAGTAAAAAAGTGCTCAGTACGCTAAGTAGATCATAATCATCAGTCAGACACTATCTACCTAGGTTTCACCCGAATGGTTCTTCAGAATATAAATATGTTGTGGCGAAAATGCGCATGTTTTTGGGTAAAACTTGCAAATCATTCTCAAAGTCCCGATATTACAGTGTGACCCAGAAAAAATAAAACCAAAATTATTTTCACATGAAACTAACCCTAAACCCCAACTCTAACCCCAAACTCCAGCCCTAACCCCTAACCCTAACCCTAACCCTACCCCCTCCCTAGTTAAAATTAACAGTTTTTTGATACAATTTGTGGGTTCTGTTTTGTCTGGGTCATCCTATATACAGGGTGACCCAGGCAAAACAGAACCCAAAATATTTATCTATTTTCCCATTAAACTAACCCTAAGCCCCAACCTTAACCCTAAACCCCAACCTTAACCCTAAACACCCCTAGTTAAAATTAACAGTTTTATTACAAAATGTGTGGGTTTTGTTTTTTCTGGGTCATGGGATGTTGAGTATGATTTGCAAGTTTTACCGTTTTTTTTAAACTTTCCCTGGTATGTATCTGATAAAAAGAGTTGCTTTGGCCTGAATGTTGCCATGAGACTAATATTTTAGCATAGAACTTACATACGCTTAAATTATAAACGGGTTAGCTCAGTAAAGGGCCGGGTTAACTCAGTAGTTCGGCTAGAAACCACAAGGTTCCAAGTTTGATACCGGCCCTCGCCAACTCAGCGTATGAGAAGTACAGGGATCTGTGCGGTAAAGTAAGGATCTGATGGTCGGTGTGGCGCTCCATCTTAGACGCAAAAACAAACTCCTTGGTCTAACACGTGTGAAAAGATGATGAATTCCCTCGTTGTCTGGCTGATACCAGCGTTAGGCCACACTAATATATATATATATATATATATATATAATATATATATATATATATATATATGGGAGAATTGCAGATAATGAATGTTTTAAATGAAAAGTGTTAAAATTCATAAAGACACTCAGACGTAAAAGTGTTAAATCAGATTATTCATGGGCAGTGTAAAGCGTTAATGAAAATCAACGCCCCATCATTTTGAATTTGGAAATTTCAGAAAACATCTAAGATGTATCATTAAAATCGCAGACATTATATATATATATATATATATGTGTGTGTGTGTGTGTGTGTGTGTGTGTGTGTGTGTATACATATATATATAGAGAGAGACATTATATATACATATATATATATATATATTATATATATAGACATTATATATATATATATATATATATATAATATATATATATCTGTGTGTGTGTGTGTGTGTCTTGTGTGTGTGTCTTGTGTGTGTGTCTTGTGTTTGTGTGCATTCTTTTTTTAACCTTCATTTTGAACAATAATGAAAACCTGTAAGAATAGTTTCTTGTTCGTCGAGCCATGGTTGGGAAAATTTGGCAAACAGTCCAAAAACTTGCGCAACCAAAACCGAGCGCCTTAATTTACGATGACACTTTGCTAGCCGAAATATCCACGTATCTTTATTCTTTTTGCTTTCCTAATTGAATGTCTGTACATATAATTTTATTCGCTTTCCAATTGTAATTGGCTCGAGAGGTTTCCTATTTTTCATTTGCGATATGTCAGTTCTGTCTAAATTTGTTGCCTGTAATTCTTGAAGTTAAATAGTCTCATTATTTGATAACGTACTTGATCGGCTAGGCTCAACTTTTTGCTTCGAATTGTAATTTCAGAATTACCTACTAAACCAGGAGAAGCACAGACGACAAACAGTTATGAAGATCAACGGACAAGGATTATACAACTTTCTACTTCAAGTGAGAATCAACTCTGATAGAACTCCTTTCTACTTCAGGACAAGATTAACTCTGATACAACTCCTTTCTACGACAAGACAGGATCAACTCTGATACAACTCCTTTCTACGACAAGACACGATCAACTCTGATACAACTACTTTGTACTTGAAGACAAGTTCAACTCTGATACAACTCCTTTCTAAGACAAGACACTATCAATTCTGATACAACTCCTTTCTACGAAAAGACAGGATAAACTCTGATACAACTCCTTTCTACGACAAGACACCATCAACTCTGTTACAACTTTCTACTTCAAGACAGGATCATCTCTGATACAACACTTTTCTACTTTAAGAGAGGTTCAACTCTGATACACACCTACTTCAAGACAAGATCAACTCTGATACAACTCCTTTCTACGACAAGACAAGATCAACTCTGATACAACTCCTTTCGGATTCAAGACAGGATCAAATCTAGTACAACTCCTTTATACTTCAAGTCAGGATAAACACTGAGACCAACGGCGTTGAGGTCAGATCAACAGACAAGGATTAAAACTGATACTACATCTTTCCACTTCAAGAAAGGATCAAACTTTATGCCACAAAGGATCTCCACTGTAAACTTGCATTCAACTGCAGATCTAAAATGGCCACACGAATCGGAACAAAAATACTCCAACAAAGACGAATACAACCTACATCATCATCATCATCATCATCACCATCATCATCCTCCTCCTCCTCATCATCATCATCAAGTTTTTCGAGTGAAATAATGTTTGCCTCTCAAACCCTCTTTCATGGGTCGAAGATATGATAGTCTGGGGTAAACATTATTCCAGTGACGAGGAAGTGAAATCCGTACGGAAGAAGTGGCTCAAATAACAGGCAACAGAATTTTACGGTCCAAGGATACATGCTCTCATTCGAAGGTGGGACATTGCTATAAAGAGAAACTGTGATTATGCGGAGAAGTAGGGATGTGATCGACAGAGGACTACCTTCATTTTGATGTATGATACATGTTCCTGTGTTCGTAATTATACCTGTCCTAAACAAAATAGCATTACTTTTTTATTCACCTATGTAGAGAAGTGGGGATATGATCCACAGAGAACCAGCTTCATTTTGATGTATGATACATGTTCCTGTGTTCGTAATTATACCTGTCCTAAACAAAATAGCATTACTTTTTTATTCACCTATGTAGAGAAGTGGGGATATGATCCACAGAGAACCAGCTTCATTTTGATGTATGATACATGTTCCTGTGTTCGTAATTATACCTGTCCTAAACAAAATAGCATTACTTTTTTATTCACCTATGTAGAGAAGTGGGGATATGATCCACAGAGAACCAGCTTCATTTTGATGTATGATACATGTTCCTGTGTTCGTAATTATACCTGTCCTAAACAAAATAGCATTACTTTTTTATTCACCTATGTAGAGAAGTGGGGATATGATCCACAGAGAACCAGCTTCATTTTGATGTATGATACATGTTCCTGTGTTCGTAATTATACCTGTCCTAAACAAAATGGCATTACTTTTTGATGCACCTATGTGGAGAAGTATGGATGTGATCGACAGAGAACCAGCTTCATTTTGAAGTATGATACATGTGCCTGTGTTGGTAATTATACCTTAACAAAATGGCATTACTTTTTGATTCACCTATGTGGAGAAGTAGGGATGTGATCCACAGAGAACCAGCTCCATTTTGTTGTATGATAAATGTGTCTGTGCTGGTAATTATACCTGTCCTTAACAAAATGGCATTACTTTTTGATTCACCTATGTGGAGAAGTAGAGATGTGATCCACAGAGAACCAGCTCCATTTTGTTGTATGATAAATGTGTCTGTGCTGGTAATTATACCTGTCCTTAACAAAATGGCATTACTTTTTGATTCACCTATGTGGAGAAGTAGAGATGTGATCCACAGAGAACCAGCTCCATTTTGTTGTATGATAAATGTGTCTGTGCTGGTAATTATACCTGTGCTAAAGAAAATGACATTACTTTTTTACTCACCCTCGTGCAGAACGATTTAGGAATTTGTTTAGTCATTGGATTTATTAGTCTTTATCTGAATAAGAAAGTACCTATTTTCGTGTCTACATTACATGCATGTGTGTGTGTGATACTACTAAATAGATTGAATGGATTAAATAGATAATCTGAATTAATGAACATAATATTTATTCATTTGAAACTGCGTGCCAACTTAAGGTCACTAGATATGTAATCAGTGTTTCGGCACGTATATCTGAAAACCTACAATGGGGCTTAATACCAAAGACCATTGATAGAGTAATGAAGTTAGTCGTTATCATACTACAGAGCACATTGACCACAACACGCTGTCTTGATCAAATATATGAACCTGTAAGGACCCAGGGCATTACAAAGCCAATTGTAGCACCGTGATTATCAAAATATAGGCTCATGTCAAAAGGCATATTCTAAAGAATATCATATGTGTAATAGATATTATCAGGAAAATACACACGCCGATTTATATTTTGAGATTGAGTTTCATTTAATTATATATATATATATATATATATATATATATATATATATATATATTCATTTGGTTATTTAATAAATAATAATAGTATGAATAATGTACACATGGATAAACTCCTGATCGAAACAAGTGTAAGTAAAATTGATTAAAATATCCTATTTTATCCATTCTATACTTTTTTTACTTTATTTATTTTTTCAACACACACACACACACACAAACACACACATATATATATATATATATATATATATGTGTGTGTGTGTGTGTGTGTGTGTGTGTGTGTGTTGAAAAAGAAATAAAGTAAAGAAAGTATAGAATGGATAAAATAGGATATTTTAATCAATTTTACTTACACGTGTTTCGGTCGGGAGTTTATCCATGTGTACATTATTCAAACTATTATTATTTATTAAATAACCAAATGAAATGAAATAATTATTATTATTATTTCATTTGGTTATTTAAAAATAATAATAGTTTGAATAATGTATACATGGATAAACTCCTGATCGAAACACGTGTAAGTAAAATTGATTAAAATATCCTATTTTATACATTCTATACTTTCTTTCCTTTATTTCTTTTTTCAACATACCGTCGAATTCACTTCCATTATCATTTAACACACACACACACACACACACGCACACACACACCACACACACACACACACATATATATATATATATATATATATATATATATATATATAAACCCGGCTGAGTTTTCATCAGTCTGATTTCTTAACCCCTCGGCCGCCAGATAGATATGTAATCAGTAAGGAGCAGAATTTTAACTGACAAATACATATATAGGTATATATGTTACAGTCACTATATATATATATATATATATATATATTCAAAATTATCTGTATTTTGACAGTTTTAACGACAAATATAAAAATTCTGCCCTGATAAAGGCCATTATTCTTTCTATGCTTAAATATTTTATAATTTTTCTATTATTATTATTATCATGAACAAAACTCCTGAGCAAAACACGTGTTGATAATCAAATTAAATCAATTTTATCCATTCTACATTTTCTTTCCTTTAATTATTTATCCTTTCAACATATCGTCGAATTCATTTCCATTTTCAACTGATATATATATATATATATATATATATATATATATATATATATATGCGTGTGTGTGTGTGTGTGTGTGTGTGTGTGTGTGTGTGTGAGTGAGTGTGTGTGCGTGTAAAATATGTAAATTGTTAATTAGAGATGGAGGAAGACTTAAGGAGAAATGTAAATATTCTTATATTATTGTAAATAGTTTCCAGCCTATATATATATATATATATATATATATATATATATATATATATATGCATGTGTGTGTGTGTGTAAAAAGACGTGTGTGTGTGTGATAGACGGTGAGACAGAGAGACAGGGAGACAAACAGAGAGACAGAGACAGACAGACAGAAAGACAGACAGAAAGTGAGAGAGTGAGAGAGAATGTCAGACAGACAGACATAAAGACAGGTAGAGAGAGACAGAGAGTTATGACAAGAGTGTGTTAGATAGAGAGACATATATTAAGAGAATAAAGATATATATATATATATATATATATATATATATATATATAGTGTGTGTGTGGGATTGTCACTGTTTCAGCTTTTACTGGAACGGTGTGCCAAACGCAGTATTATTGGTAGAGTGCACAATATAAAATAGTGCTGTTATATAATATGATAAATAAATATATAATGGTTTTACTATTTATTTGGTGACGCATGAAACCAAAATAGTTGTGACTGTTGCTTTGTCACCAAATAAATATATATAAACCTTTTCATTCCATCTTTTTCATATTATATTATATATATATATATATATATATATATATATATATATATATATATATAAAATAATAAAATTCGAAGGCAATACAATGCGTAAAAAATAAAGACAAAAGATGTTTATATGTCTAATCGATTTCAAAGCGAAGCTTTATCGTCAGAGACTTATTTCAGAAATGACGTGCTTCGCTTTGAAATCGATTAGACATATAAACATCTTTTTGTCTTTATTTTTTACGCATTGTATTGCCTTCGAATTTTATTATTTTATAACATACTTAACAATGCTTCAAGCAAATTACCAATTACTTTATATATATATATATATATATATATATATATATATATATATACACAGATAAAAACTATCGGCGATAGATAGATATGTAGATAGATAATTTTAATTTGATAATTTATAGATAGTCGTCATGTTTTTTGTGACTACTTTTCAAGGTCGAGTATGATGGTCTATATTCTATTGATTTTTCTTCTGGGTTCTCAGGTGATTTTGAGAGTCCTCTGTTCAAGATAGCTCGTTCCAGATGGCATATCACCCATTCGTTCTTGCTGTCTCTCTTTTCCTTTTAGATCATCAAATTCTCTGCAGATTTTGGCTTCGAAATTTGATATTTCTTCGTTGATGACACTTCGCCAAATGCTGGTTCATGTCATTGGTTTCACATTTGTGCATGTCAAGCGCCTTTTTTTTTTCATGTTGCCTTTTAAGATGCCTTTGAAGGTCTTTCGTTGTTCTCCCCTTCTCTCTCTCTCTCTCTCTCTCT